>CM043118.1:53294264-53789533 GCA_023701765.1 Hylyphantes graminicola | reverse complement strand
TAAAGAATATACATGTCGGATTTTGCAAGGGTCTTAAGAGGTTTAAGTTTATAAGCTTACATATTTTAGTGTATAAGAAAGAAGCCTTTAGAAACCTTTACATACGCAAATATTAGTGATATATTTTGTGTATGTACAGTTAAAAGTTTTAAAAAATGTCCAATACTTTGGTTAAAACTGCGTGGATTCTTTTGTACACATGGAGCTCAAAAATTTAGTGTATTTACTAATATTAATTACTTAGTATAATAATTCTAGAAATTATTAAATGTATTCAAACCTCGTTAATAGGAACCCACTTAACATGTAGTGTTTGACCAGTAATATTTCTTGTAAAACTTGCTTGATCTCTTACGACCCGGCGAACCATTTGAGGAATTTTTTTTAAACCTCCTCACAGACAATTATTTCAATTATTAGTTTCAAAATTGACCTGGTCTGATAGATGAAGATCCAAATATCAGTTTTCAGCCTTTGATTAATCGGCCATTTATTTCTAGAAAAAAAAATAAGTTGAACAAGGGTCAATACTATATTAGAGTTCTTAAAAAAAAATATTTAATTTTTTTTCAAACTTTTTAAATAGTTCTTTTAGTTGTTAATTTTAAAGACATTTTGCTTTATAAACAATGTTAAAATATTCTGTTAAGTACAAACAAGTGATACTGCCTTTTTTTGTTGCATTTATAGCACAAAAAAATGTGTATTTTTGGAGTTTAAGGCATGTCCCTAAGTAACTATAAACATATTTTAAAAAATTTCTTGAAAAACATACTTTTTAGCATATATTTGTACAAAAAGTATATTTAGATTATAAGAATTTACGTGTCGGATTTTGCTCGGGAATTAAGAGGTTAAGGTTAAGCATTTTTTCTGTTTCCTAATATGTGTTTTAATTTCTGCCTAAATAGTTATAAAGTTTAAATTATTTTGTAAAATAGTGCGTAACTATGTAGTTCCTTTATGTGAATTAATTGCCATTAATACAAATTTATTCATATAAACATTGAATGTTTCTAGTTTCAAAGGGAAAAAGCCTAATGCCGCAGGCTTCATAGGAGAAGTCGACTTTGCGGATCTGCTGTTGACGTAATGCTAGGTTTGTCAGAAAAAAAGCACGCAAAAATGCAGAAGCGTGTGAAGAAGATATTTAAAAACTCCAGGGTTAGTATTTTAAGTAATGGTGGTTCTTAATTTGTAGTTTATTTTATTGCACAAATAATAAAAGTTTATTTTTTAATATAGGCATCAAAAATTACTTATATTAAAAATTAAACTTTTTATTAAAATATTTGTTTATTTATGACATGCTTATAATAAAAGAGAAATAAAAAATATTAAAATGGCATTTAACACTTTGCTGACCGGTAGCGGTTCGAACGTACTATGCCCTTTCGCCACTCGGTTTCCCAATAGCCCTCGTGTAGCTCTAGTGTGACGATAATTCAAAACTAAACTAAACCAGCTTGGTCCTGGCTCAATCTGACCAAGCTAATCCACTGAGCGCTTCTGGTGTACAGCGATCCCTAGTACTGGACAACTTCAGGCAGAGTGGTCAGATCGGTCAGGGATCAAGGCGTTGACTGAACACGTCCTAACCTAACCAAAATCTAAGCAGAAAGATCAAAAGTCAATCGGCGACCGGTCGGTAAGCACTGGGGTGCAAGCATCGAATAATCAACGGCCGGTCAATAAAGTGTTAAGGTATAAATATAGTCTTTTTTTTCTAGGGTATCAGCCTTGATGACTATTTGCAGTTCTTTCATTTCCTTAATGATATCAACGATGTCGATACAGCCTTAACGTTTTATCACATTGCTGGGGCTTCAATAGATCAAGGTATGTTTTTAAAAAAGCTTTCAATTTTATTTTGCACTATTCAAAATAAAAGGGTTTGACAATGTAGGGAATTGGATTTTTTTTTAAGATCTCTAAACTTCATCATAGCACATTAAAAAAAAACTTAAATGCGATTCATATTTTGTTTAGTTATGTATTTATGATTGTAAGATGTAATTCATGCTCTAGTGTTATCTTTATTCAGACCACCCTAATAAAAATGTTACTATGCTTTATAAGTTTAAGTAGTTTGAATTTTGTCAAAATTTCCATTGGTTAAAAAAAAGCAATTGTAATATATAAATGATAAAGGAGCAAGTTTGTGTAAACTTTTTGATCAATGTTGAAATTTTAAGAGTTTTAAATTAAAAAGAGTAGTTAATGATCTCCTTCTTAATTTGTAATTTATAAAAACTGGAATTAAATTGCAAATTATATCAAATTAATAAAAGTGATCTATTTTATTTCCGCCTATAGAATTACTTTATTTTAATTACAGCTTTTTTCTTGTACTTTAATATTTCTTTTTAAAATTTATATTACATTTCATGATTTTTTTAATCTGATATTAAAATTTTGTAATTTTTCTCATCAGTTACCCTGAAGCATGTTGCCAAGACAGTGGCTCACTTAGATTTGAGTAATCATGTCATTGATGTGGTTTTTACTCTATTTGATGAAAACTGTAAGTATAACTATGTTTTATAGTCTTTATTCTATAGTTGTTGTTTTTTGTCATGTCTATGACTTTGCCGAAATGTGAATGATAAGTTAAATGAAACCATGTGTTTTTTATCAACCGGGTCGCAAGATTTTGGATATTAATAGTCCATCACGATCTATTAATGATTGGCATGTCTTTTCTCCATGTCTCGCAAATGGCACTCATTGCTAGTATTCACAAATTGGTATTGGTGTAAGCTGTGTATCTGGGCAGTTGTCACAGTTTCTATACACCTTCCTACCCTCTTTGTCTGCAAGTTTTTGGATATTAATGTCATAAAGATCTATTAATGATGGCATTTCTCCAATGTCTCTCAAATTGGCACTCATTGCTAGGTATTCAAAAATTTGGTTTGGTGTAAGCTGTGTATCTGGGCAGTTGTCACAGTTTCTATACACCTTCCTACCCTCTTTGTCTATTGCATGCCTCTGTGGTGATTGGTTCTTAGTCTGGCAATGGTTTTTGTGGTGGGTCCATCTGCATTTAAATTGCAAAGGGAGGTGCTTTGTTTGAATAGATTTCTCTCTTAATTTAGATTTAGCTATTGCATTTGCATCTTCGAGATAAACTTTATTATTATTAATGTTGAGATTTCTGGCTTCCTTGGCTAATCTATCAGCATTTTCATTGCATGCAATGTCAGCATGTTCAGGTATCCATTGAAACATAAGGTTTTGTTTATGTTTTGAAGATTGTGAAGTCTAATAAATATATAAACGCTAGCGGTGCAAGACTCTTTCAATTACCACTCAGTGAGCAAAACATTTAAAGATTTTTACATATTCGATGAGGTAATTTCGATAATTTTAACCGAAAAAGTTGTATGGCAGCTACCCTTTGAAAATGCACAGTTTTCTTGAAAACCTTATTAGGGCGTCAGACAAGTATAAAAACTTGTGCATCAGATTTGAAGTCAGTATCTCTTTTGTTATTAAGCAATTCTTTTAAAACCAGAAAAGTTCTTTGGAAGCTACTCTTTGTGTTTTCTGATTTTGTTGAAAACCTTATTATCCTCTTGCGACCTGGCGTCCCCATTTGGGGAAATTTTTTAAAACCTCCCCACAAACAAGTAACACATTAATTAGTTCCGAGATTGACCTGGTCCGATAGAAAAAGATCCAAATATTAGTTTTCATCCTTTAATTATGGGTTTCATTTATTTCTATAAAAAAGTGAAGTTGAATGAGGGTCAATACGATATTAGAGTTCTTAAAAAAATTATTTAATTTTTTTTTCAAACTTTCAAAAAGTTTTTAGTAGTAAATTTTAAAGGCATTTTTGCATTAAAAACAATGTTAAAATAATCTGTTATAACTACAAATAAGTGATACAGCCTTTTTTGTTGAATTTATAGCTTCAAAAAATGTGTATTTTTAGAATTTAAGGCATGTCCCTAGTAACTATTAAACATAATTTTTTTAAAAATTTCTTTGAAAAACATTCTTTTTAGCATATATTGGTCCGAAAATTAGGTTTATATTAAGAATGTAAGTGTAGAATTTTGCTTGGGTCTTAAGAGGTTAAAGTCTGTCCCTCTTTTAGTTTGAGCTGTAATGTGGTTTTAGACAGATGGATCATGTACAAAAACACTTTTTTTTTTAGAATTAGCACTCTCCAGAACGTGTACCAAACACAAAATCTCCATTTCGGATTTTAATCAAATTGCAATATCTTGAGTTGTTGTTGTCTTGGCCATGAAATGTGCAAAGAAAGAAAGAGTCAAATTGCTCCGAAGCTGTCGTAGACAGCCTCAGCGACTTCTACTGCTTTGACAAAATAAATGAGGATTTCTGGGTCTTCAATGCTGATCTTTAAAAGTCTGGCTTGAATAGCTGGGCAGTCGAAGATATGCTGGGGAGATAGCTGGACGTCAGGACAGTTAGGGCAAAAGGGGTAGCTTCTCTGTCCATCAGAATAGATTTTCATACCCTTTAGATGTTTTGTTCCTAATCTGCTAATTATAGAGGCTATTGTACGATTGCAATTCAGAGATGGGATGGAGTGTTTGAAATTGTTATGGATGATTCCTCAACTGGAAACTGCATTGGCGTCTACAAGTGTTGTGAGGTTTAATAGTTGGGGGCAAGCTCTTGCTTGCTTGGCAAGCTCGTCTGCTTTTCCATTACCAAAGATATTAACATGGGCTGGTATCCACTGCAATGTGCAGGATCTTTTAGTTGCGATGACTTTGTTGATGGAATGGCTTATTTCATGGATAATGCGGCATTTGCGCTTTTGGATAGCTTGCAATACGAATCTTGAGTCCGAGAGAATGATTATGCCGTTGGATTTGTGGATGCTTTTACAGAGGAAAATCTTCAACGCACTTTTGATGAATATCTTGAGTTGTTGAAAGTAATTGACTGTTTATTTGTTTTTTACAGTGGATGGCCAATTAAGTAATCGGGAGTTTGTGGCAGTGATGAAAGAAAGATTGCACCGTGGCCTAGAGAAACCCAAAGACACCGGTTTCGTAAAACTCATGGATTCCATGTGGAAATGTGCAAGATTGAAGAAACCTGTTTTACTTGATGTCTGAAGTCGTCATCAAATGCTTTGTTAAATAAGGAAACTAGGTAGAGATAGCAACCATCGCTTGTGGCTTTTTATAGTTGAACCTTGTTAGAGTGGAATACCACTTAAGATTTCCTATATGTTTAATTTTAATTTATGTAACACAGTTTGCTTACTGCAAAATCATTTATTATCAAACCCCTGCATGACTGGAACTAAAATTTCTTTTAGTTTATTCTTTTTTATATGTAATTGATTAAAATCTGCATATAGTTACAAGAAGTTTCGCGTCTTCAGTTAAAATATAATTTTTTTACAATGATAAAGTTGTTGTGTTCTTCTATATGGTTAGAAAATCCGAAGGTCAAATAGGGCTTTCACTGTCCACACAGCCTCAGAAATCTGAAGGCAGTTTTCCAGATAAAGATCGTCAAAGGGAGAGTCACTGAGTTGTTGAATTCTTTCCAAGATGGTTGGTCAAGATAGGATGTGTCTGTTACTTAGTTCTGTGTTGTTGCAGTTTTTTCTGCTGGGATATGTTCTTTTTCCATCTTACTGAATTTTCATTCCCCCAAGGTTCCCAGTTCTCAGAATTGTAAAATAAATGCTTGTTATAATAAGTTTGAAATATTACCAAGTAGTAATAACGAAGATCAGTAATCATTGCTAAGCAACTAAAAGTAGGCTTGTATAGTTAATATTCCCAATCAACAAAACAAAATAATTGAAGTTAAAAGTCTGGTCTGAAACCCTGGCTTCTATTCTGATTATATTAAATTATTATAAATCTCACTTGACTAAAGAGTCAAGACTAGTCATTTATTAGCCATGTTAAAGCTCCGTAATGAGGGCAGACATAGCAGGCAGTATTGTTTTTTTAATACAGTGACAAGCAATGGTGGCTGTCGATACTTGGGAATCTCAATTTTTGCTTGTTGAAGCTTACTATAGCATATCTCTTTGAAACATAATTCATAAGATTACTATAACTATTAACTATAGCATATTTGATGCATTCAATTAAAATAGTAATGTAGTGTTTTATTACATTAATTGTAACATGTTATGGGAAAGTATAGATTCTAACTTTTTTACCTACTGTATTCAAATCTATACAATGTACATACCGGTTTAGTTACTTAAACTAAAATAGTTTATTCTCTTCATAAGTTGAAGAATAAAGGGTTTTAGATTACTCTATAATTTTTAAATAACTCTTATTCAGTTAAATATCTTTATTGTTGTTCAAATAATATTTGGGATGTTCAAGGTCTTTTTTCTTCTTCCTGTATCTTCTCTTTAATTTATTCTAAAATAATGAAATTGGAAGTTACAATATTAGCAGTGATTTGGATATGAAATATAAATTTAAATATCATATAAGCACATATCAGCATTTATGAATTAAAAAAAAAGTTTTTAAAATTAAATTTGTCATTGAGTAATTTTTTTTACCTAGGTAATAAGCTTTTTTTAGATAATTCATAAATATTACATCCATTTTCCAAAATATAAAATTTCTCTTGTTACATTTCGAACATTATTATCTCAATGTCAAATTTTAAATATTCAATTTTGAATGGAATGTTATCATTTATTTCTAAATCTATTTATAATCTCTTTCTAAAGCTGTCACTTTTTCTGATAGTACTCTATCATATCATTGCGAAAACTCAAATCTTTGAGGATATCCAAATGATTTAGTTTTGATTATATAAAATCTTATATTACATACTTGATGCTTTTTGTAAATAATTTACAGCCTCAAATTTTTTAATCTCTTTTAACTACTTTTTCACTGGATTTCAAAGTTATTAAATAGTTAATTTGCAGTGAAAATAATTAAGGAAAATAATTTTTTAGCTTGTTATGGCAAAATTAAAAGAATCTAGTAAGGTTAAATTATTAACTAATTACTAACCTTAGTAAAGTGCTCTTATTGTATATTCTTGTTTTTATGATACTCGTTAGAAATTTATATTGTACTAATTGAATTAAGTGTATGTTGAAAACTTAAAATAAAGATAAAGGTTATGAATGTATCTGTGGTTTTTCTTTTTGTTAATTTTGTAACAGTCGCATATCATTTAATAACATTTGATAAATATTATTTTTAAATTTTCAAAGATTTGAGAATATGTTTTAAAAATATTGTTGCTTTAAAAATATTAACAGTATTATTAGCTTTTTATTAATTTTATTCATAAAAGAAATAGCATATATTAAGTTAAAATTAAATTGAGTCTTTTTTAACACTATTAACTATGGGTTTCACTACATGTAAAAGCATGCTATTTGACGTTGACTGTTACAAATCATGTTGGATGACAATGGTCTACGAATGCAGAGATCAGATCATTAGGACTGTAGGAATACGTTATCAGATCAGTGCACAGGTGAAGATGGCTTAGTTACCGGCAAATAATTCGCCAAGCGTTTGTTTGAGCTCAATATAAAGGTATCAATGGCTTCACATGGCAAACCTGTTTTTGCATTGCTTGTTTTTAATTTTTACTTGACAGCATTCTGCCTTATTCTTACTTTAAGCCGGGCCACTTCTATTTGCGCCACCCTGTACAATGCCATCTAAAACCAGCCTCTCCGGCCGGAGCCTATCATAGACCGGTCTGGGTTTAGAAGACATTTTAAATCATCTCTACTTCTTCCGGGACTCAAATGGGCATGTCTTACGTCTTGAGAGGCAAAATGAAAGATGGACACTGACGTCATATGAAACAACCCAATTGGCAATACTCTTAATATTGAGCCGTAATGTGTAATACATGATGTTTGTACATTCTCAGGAAAAGCTAAAATGAAAACTAGAAACTTATGTATCCTGAAACAACCTATTCAAAATTTCACAATCTATACAAATTTTGTTTTAACTCACCCCTTTAAGTTTTTAGACTTGACTATCTGTCTTTACTCTCGTTTTCCTTGGAAAAAGACTCTAACTCTTTTGTCATTTAAAATGCGATTCATTGTTTTAAACATTAATAAATCTTATATATTTAGTTAATTTTAGAACATTGCAAATTTGAAAATAAGCAAGCCTAGTTAATTTCAAAGTTTTTATTTTAGCATCTACACATTTAGATCTAGTTTTGGAGAGGAGAAGCGTTATTTAAAATCCAACAAGCACTCTCGCGGAGGACTCATCTCAGAAAAGATTTTCTTTTAAGGATATGGAATACTTTATCTTCATAAAATAGTCAATAAAGTAACAGAAAAAAAGTATTAAAAAGTCAAATGGTTCACCAAGCAACCAATTTTTTTTACATCATTTAAAATTTTATTTCACGACTTGAACATTTTTTAAAAATTTAATTGATATATATTTCAAGGAAGCATCTAGTACTCTAAAAGGTTTAGTCAGTTCATTATATTTAGTTTTCTCCTATGAATAAATATCTTGTTCAACTGAGATGTTCCTTCTCGAGAATGAGTAAGTATAATATGTATTTACTACTCTACCTACATACTGCATTCAGTTTTGAACGAAAAATATGCTATGCTTGCTTCATTTCCTATCTTATTTGCTTACACCTACTACATAAGAAATGTAGGTCTTTTTATAGATTTTTAAAAATATAATAAATGTGTATAAAAATGAATGTAACGTAAAAAGAGGTCCCATATATTTCATTTAAAATAAAAATTACAAGACCAAATTTCCAAAAGATAATGGCCCATCTCTGATTCCATGCTACAAAAACAACATTGTGTAGGATCAAAGTGGTAAGGATTTTAAACGTGTCTTAAATGTTTCTAATGATCTAAAACCATAGTAAATAAAGTAGCTAACTATTTATTGAATATGTTGACGGCTAAAAGATTTGTTGAATGATTAAAATAAAGACAGTACAAACAGATATTTTTCAAAGTTTTTAATTAAGTTTGTAAGTTGTTTATACATAATTCCATCAGCAAAAGGCTTAACATTGAAAACTGCTATATCTTAATTCTAGCAATTATTTTCTTGAAATATAAATAAATTTTGAAATGCTTAAAAAATCATAAAACAAGTCAGCAAATTCAAAAATAAAACAAAACAAATTTAAATATCAATGTTAACAATAATGGTCATGAAAGTATAAATTAATAATGATTTAGGATGAAATGATGTTGACTGAGCATGTTCAAAGTTAAAACGAACAGTTTACAAATTTCGTAACAAAAATTACTGTCTCAATCAAAATAAATAATTCCACTTCATCTTTATTATAATCACACATAAATTCGACTTGTTTTATCTATTAAAATTCTATCTGTTTGAATTCATTGGATACCAACTTAAATTCCAGATACAAATTCTCTACATCAGAATGCTAAATAAACTTTTTTTAATATTACAGTAAAACCCGATTTATCCGTTAGTTAAAACTAGTTTAACAATTTAACTAAGTAATGCTAGATTTTAGTACAATCAAAACTAGCTTATACTAAAACATTAAACTGCTGGTTAAACTAGTTTTATGTAAGAAAATCAGGTTTTAATATAAGTAACTTTGGATAGTTAGGCAGTAAAAATGTTAGATTTCATTCCAATATAATTTGTAAACTATTCTGTGTAATACAGAATACTTAACAATATTATATTCGATTTCAAAAATCTAGTTGGTGTATTGCAAGTAAAAAAAATATCTTTAAATGCAAAACAATAATTTTTAACTTTTTAGTAGATTTATTACCAGCTTGCAAGGCTTAAGGGGGGATCATAGTAAACAAAAACCAAAAAATCGAATTTTTGAAACCAATATTTTCTGATAGATGGAAACCCAATCTATCGAATGAGACCAATTTTGTATAGATCGGTTAATTATTTCTTATAAAAAATTAAAATTATAAAAATAAACAAATGTACCACGCCCCCTTTGAATTACTAATTGTATGCTTGTATTATTTATGTATTATATAAAATATGATTTTTTTGTGTTGATATTTGAAAACCAACCACTGGCTCAATGTAAAAAAAAATTCCCGACGATTTACATGAAATTCGGTTAACAAGAAATGTTTCGGTGGTCATTTCGAGTTCGTGTTAACGGGATCGACTGTATTTGTTTTTCGCGTTTTACTCAAAACTATAATTTTCAACACTTAGGTACACTTTTCTCCAAACCTATCGAATATTTTTTAATAATTTTTTTTGTGTGTTATAAAACCATTTTAGATCTATTTAAGTCACCTAATTTAGTCTTACAAATTAAAATAAATATTTTATTATTTTACACTTTTCTTCGTTGAAAATCAGAAATTTTTATGAATGTTGAATATAATGTTTTAAAAATAGAATTTAAAAATTATTTTAGGCAAAAAAAAATAGGTGACTTGATTAGATCTAAAATGGTTTTATAACACACAAAAGAAATTATTCAGAAATATTTAATAGATTTGGAGAAAAGTGTACCGAAAAAGTACTTGTATTTTTGAAAATTCGTAATTGTATGTTTCAAAAGATGTCTTTTTTCAAAAATAATAATTTTCGAAAATAAGATTCTTAGGAGTAAATATAATAATAAAAGTACAATTTATAATTTGATACAATTTTTTTTATTGTACCATCATTTTTAAATGATTTAGAGCCTTTCGAAATCAATACTAAGAATTGGTCATTTTTGCTGTCGTTTACTATGATCCCCCCTTAACTATTGGTTTCTGTTTTTATCGTAAAATTACTGACAAACTCTGAAATAATAAGGTGCTCTACACAAACAGTCGTGAATATACAACAAAAAATTTAAATGCCACTAAACCATACACCCATTAAATCTAAGAAATGTTAAGAAACTTGAAATACATGAAAAAACACCATCAAGTTATCTTAATAACTAAGTCATAAAAATATATTAATAAAAGAAATGGTAGAAGTTTTAATTATTAAAATGCAGGCAAATGAATAAAAAGGGCATATATAAAACTTGTTAATATCTAACGATTAAGTATCCAATATTCCTGTACATATATCATATTACTCTATTTTCTGATGAAGCTATTAATATATATATACTGTAATGACCGGAAGTGAAATATAGTATATAAATATCTATTTTATTTTTGATGTACATCTTGTGTTTAGTAAATACCCAAATTCAAATTTGCTATTTTTAAAAAATTAACATAAATAAAAACAAGCTGTAGCAATCTTTTTTGTTGAAATCACAGAAAACCCATGTCCATTGCAGTTATTTTGATGAGTTGTGTTATTCCCGTCCGAAAATTAAAAATTATGTTATGGGATAAAAGTCAACTAATTATAAGAGTATCAAAGGTAGGGTGCATTCACAAAACACATACACATAAGAAAATTAACTTAATTTACAGCAATACTACTCAAGAAACTCGAGATACAGTTACCAAGGATTTAAAGTCAAATAAAAGCATCATATTTTTAAACTGAATAACACAGGAACAAAGACAGGTACTAAAATTACATTTTGCAGCTAATGATATTTTAATATACACTTAATAATTTTTTTAATAAAATATTTCTCTAGGGCCATACATTGAACGATATTAAGTAATATTAAAAAAATTCCACGAAGTAAAAATATTTCCCTTTCATTTAAAAAAAAAATAAAAATACAGTAAAATATCTCAGACAATTGTAAGTACGTAATCAAGATGTTAAGAAAATAATTTTGAGCCAGAAATTTTTTAGTTGTTTGAATTTTAAATTTTCGCCAGGGTTCTGGGAAAATAAACCCTGCTTCCAGGAATTCCCAACGAGGTATAAGAATCACGTTTTGATAAAATTGAAAAACATTTTTTGATCTTATCAATTAAGAGTTTAATAATATTAATTCAGTATCTCTAATAGTTCCTTTATTATTCGACTTAAAAAACAGGTTTTCGGGACATTCATACAAACAGAAAACGGCACTAACATGTTTGCCTTTATCATGAATGACACTATCTTTTTAACACTTCACAAGTACCAAAAACGGTAATTCCACAAATGCATAGTTTTTTTACTTCTGTTAAAGTTCTAACAGTTATATACAAATGTAACAAAAAGATGTTATATGATACAGTGGTATGAGAAACTGTACATAGGAATACAAATATATACAACAGCTTACAATAGACAATATTAACATCTATGTACACATCACTTTTTCTTTAAAATACATTACTTGAACTCGGGTGGTTTGGAAAATAGAAATCGATTTAAACTTCAATATTTTGAGGTATTTGCCAAAGTATCGACCTTGTACTGCAAAATTCAGTTTTCTGTCTCGTAAGTGATTACAGACCAGGAGTTACACACCAGTAAATATCACCGTCTCATGATAGCCTGGGGCGGCAAATTGCCATTCGCATGATAGCTGTACGCATACATTTGGCTCTGCGGTCTCATCAGCTGCAGACCTTCTTGGTACTGACCCTGCGGATTAATGTTCAGCACCGACATGGGCAGAGCCGACGATGTCTGGTTCATGAACCCGGTATTTGCCATGTAACCGGCTGTATTCAAAATCGCAGTGGGGCCAGTCCTGAGTGGCGCAGTCTGTTGCATGCTGTAGCTCATCGCCTGGTAGTTGATAATGTTTGGCGATATGGCGATGTTAGAAGTCCTCTGAACCGTCCCCCTAGGGTGGTAGCGATTGTAATTGGTGTAGACCTGGTTCGAGGGCTGGGTTTGGATCATGGGCGCGATGGACCTCTGGGGAGGAGGTGGGGTGTGATTGGCGGTCTGGGTTTGGATCATAGGGGCTATGGACCTCTGGGGAGGAGGGGTGTGATTGGAGGTCTGGGTTTGGATCATAGGGGCTATGGTTCGTTGAGGGGGAGGGGTGTGGTTGGACTGGTGAGTCGGGGAGTTGTAGGATGGGGGAGGAGTCATGGCAGAGTACTGGTTAGGCGGTATCTCGATGATGCCGTTCGTCAGCTGCTGGAGCTTAGCAAGACTGCAACTCGTGTTCTGCTGACCCTGGGTGGCAGGTGCATTTTGGTAGCTGTAGGTGGGTCCCTGGATCTGGAAAGAAGTATTGGATGTGGTGGCGATGGGCATGGAAATGTGGCTCAACCTCTGCTGCATGGGGGAGTGGCCGGGGTGATTCTGCTGAGACTGGGGCTGGATTGTGATGGGTATGTAATGCAATGAGTTGTTGGCTGGCGAGGAGGTCATGCCAATGTTCACTGTGTTGCCGGGATAGTTGTTGGCAGGCTGGCTGAGCACGAGGGTGGGTCCAAGGGCATTGTTGCTGCCGTTGTTGTTGACCATGCTCGAGAGGGCAGCAGACGCCGGGTGCTGCTGTGTGGCGTAAGTAGTGTCCTGGTGGTGGTGCATATGATTGTTCTGCAGATGACTGTGGTGGTGATGCATGATATGGTGGTGCTGTTGCTGCTGCACTTGTGGAGAAGAACGCGAGTTCATGGTGGGTGGTGAGCACTTTGCCATTTTGTTGTTGCTCATGCTGTGATGGGTGTTGATTGCTGTGGTGGTGATGGGCACCGGTGGTTGCTCCCGGTCGGAACAGTAACTCATGTGCATGGGCTCATTGTATGACTGGGGTGGGGTGGAGGTTGGTGGGGAAGGCTCAACCGAACGAGGCTGAGACATCTCGTTGCTGTTCAAAGACGATGGAGATTCCAAGTTTAGGTGATTGACATCCGCATCGGTAGAGTTGAAGCCACTGTTTGTGGAAGAATCTGGCGTGTAAACCCCTAAATGCGACATGTCAGGCGTGGGCGTATTTTTCCGCAACAGCACAGGTGTGGTCACGGAGGGTGGACGAGAATAGCACTGATTGTTTTCAGGTGGTGACGGCGACTCATACTCATCTTCATACTGAGGATGATACTGTGGCCTGTTGTCCGGCTTGTACTGCCAAAGTCGGGGTTTGTGGTTGTTGACTATTGGCGGCGAGAGAATGCTGTCGGTGTTGGCAAGTTCCCCCTCACTTGAGCTGTGGCACTCATCGCCTGACGTCATCGCTAAAAAAGAAGAGTTCTGGTTGGGAGTCTGCGGAGTAGGGGGCAAATGGTTTGAGCTTGGGGTTTGGGGAAGGTAATTAGAATTTGTGTGGCAGTTACTGAAGTTATTTGACGGCAAAGAAGAATTGAAATTGTTCTCTGGTCTGGCAATCTCATCCAATTTTGAGTCTAAAAAATCGTTTTTCTGTTGAGGAGGTTCACTTTCTGGAGTTTTATCTGAAATTTGGGGATCAGGGGTTTTGGATTTTACCGCACTGTCTTTGCTTTGATCTACATGATCACACAAAGATGACACAAGTAACTTAACGTCTGTAGAACAATTGGAAGTATCATTAGATGCTGAGGATGGTGGGCTTTCAAGTATTCCACTACAATCAGACGAAGATATGCCGTTTTCAGTGACACCATTATCGATTTCATCTGAATTGTCTACTTTGTGGTCTGAATCAATATTATTTTCAGCACTCTCAGTAGAAAATTTATTTTCTACCAGGTTTAACAAGTTATTGCTGTTTTCCTGAAACACTAGTTTATTTGCTGAATCGTAATTATCGACATTAACTATGGGATCATTCACTAATATAGTACACTGTGAATTAAGCTGCTCTGTAGACTCAGTACAGTCCGAATTTGAATCCATTTTCTCGTCAGACGTATGGTTCAGTTCAGGGTGTTCAGAATTTTGGGCGGATGCCTCATTGTTTGTTGAACTATTTTGAGAATTTTCATTTGTTTCACCATTTTTAGTTAAGTCCTCTTTCTTGTCACACGGTGGTTCAAAAACATCATCTTTCAATTTCAGTTCCACTGTATCCGATTCAACAACGCTAGCCAAGTCTTGATTGTCATCCTTAGTAGAGGATTCGCTGGCACTACTTTCGTTCAGAGATTTGTCGGAGTCAATAACAGTGTCATCTGAATTTGATGTTTCGTTTAAAGTTGTCAAACTAGAATTTGCAGAAGTGTTGTCCGAGTCAACATTTTCCTTATCTTCCTGAGGGACAGATAATATTGAAGTATCTTCAGATTCTTCTTTGACTTGGTTTTCGTCTTCTTTATCTTCAGTTTCAACGTGATCAACATGGTTTTCAGCCACCTGAAAGAGAATAAAAATCCATCAATAACTGAAACAAAAATAGTAGTAAAATACAAGTCTGTAATATGTTGACACTAATTCCAACTACAATGCAAAGTCTAAAAAAACTCCTTTAACACAAATTTAATCCTACTTGAGATAACATTAGATACTAAAATAAAACTAGCACTTTCTTTTCGACACATAAATTTGGTATGGAAGTATACAGAAGTTGTTTAGAGTTATTGGAAATTTAAAAAAAAAAACAGGCTGGTTTAATAAAATAGATTTTTAAAACTTCAAATAGCAGGCATATATTTTATTATCAAACATGAAAACGCAATGCATTCATAAACTTGTATTGAAAAACTTACCTTTCTACGACCCCTCTTTTTTAGTGGTCTCTTAACCGGTGAAGATGAAGCGGGTCTCTTGGCTCGCCTTGGCAACAATCTCCGGTTATTCCCTTCTGTGTCTTCTTTTGCCCCTTCTGCGGTCTCATCAGCTTTAACATCTGATTCCTCCTTGAGATCTTCAGATTTATCTTCAACTAACTCAGATTTTTCTGAAGTTTCTTTAACAGGGTTAGGACAAGTTTCTTTTCCTGAAAATAGGAGCTCAAAATTATAATGTACAATACACTACATTTTAGCTTTAGGGTAGAAATTTATTTCTGTACTTAAGTCATACATATTTCTTTTTTTTTTGAAAAATATGGACTTTTAGGACGAATGTCAAAAACAAATGCTAATAAAAAAAATTTATACACTAAATAAAATGAATTAAAGTGATTTCATAACAATACTTAATAATATTATTATTAAAAAGTATGCATGTCATGTACGATGTAGTAATAATGAATATAAAATGGAAAATTATTGCATTAAAAGCAATGATAGACGCTTGGCTATAGAATTCTAGCATTTCAACTCGTGTGTCAATACTTATTTTTAACTTAAATTGCTCATTGAGGGAAATTAATATTTTAATTTATATCTGAAACAAACAAAATAAGAAAAATGCCCCTTTTCAAGTATAGATACTTTTTGTAACATTTTGAATACTACAAAGAACTACTAGATAAAGAACTTTTGATCATCTTGAATACTACAGAAATATACAGATATCGGGTGGTTACAAAATCCTAGAAAAAAAGTTCCCTGATATTTCCATGATTTCCCTGATACTTTCACTAAAATTTCCCTGATTTCACAATTACATAGAAAACATGCAATGCACACAATTTAACCCTGATATCGCAGGAATTAAGACTTTCCGGATTATGGGTTAACCTACCTAACCTTTCTACACTTCTTAAAATCTGAAAAAGTTTAGAGGAATCATGTGATCAGAAAATCATTTTGTAACATGATTTCGTGAGAAAAATTGATCCTTCCTCCAAGATTGGTTTTTCAGGCAAATTGGATCAACAAGAATCTTTTTCATCAAGTGCCCCTTAGTAGTGATCACAAGAACCTAAACCTACTGTTTAAGAAATCCAAAATAGAAAAAACTCAATGATATTTTTTAAAAGTTGAAAAATTCCACGAGAATTCCCTGATATTTCCAGAATTAAAAAGTTCCCCGATTTCCAGGTTCTGTTACCACCCTGTAGATTTTTTTAAAGAACTACTAACCTGGCTTCACCGGATCACCCTCCTTCTCTGGATTTGCAACAGATTCTTTGGACTCTTCTACTTTGGCAGCAGTTTTCGCTTGTACAGGTGGAAAATAGTCCAACAGCGACCGTTGGCAAGCCAGTTCAGTTTCGGATAGTGTGAATTTCTGGTGCCTCAACCTCATGTTGTATTCAGCAGGTTTAGCATCTTTCTTCTTCTTCTTCAGCTTCAAGATCTTTCGCTCGGATGCAGAAGCTATGAGATCTGGGTTGGAATTGAGGATTTTGGCCAGGCGTTTCACTTCTTTGGAAAGCTTCTTCTTCCTGCCCAGTTTCTTGAATTTGTCGACTTTTTTCAGAAGATTGTTTTTGTGGTATTCTGAAAAAGAATGTTTTTTTTATTTTATAATAAATGAATGTTGCAATAATATTTAAAAGAATGTTTTTTATTATAAGATTTTTTTAAAGACAAAATGCCTTCAACTTAAACAACAAATAGCAGTGGTTACAAAATCCTAGAAAAAAAGTTATGATATTTCCATGATTTCCCTGATACTTTCACAAAAAATTCCCTGATTTTACAAGTACCTAGAAAACAAGCAATACACACAATTCAATGCAGCACAGAAAATTAAATCCAGACATTCAGGGAATTAAGACTTTCCGGATTATGGGTTAGCCTACCTAACTTTTCTACATTTCCGAAAATCTGAGTTTAGAGGAATCATGTGATCAGAGAATCTTGTTATAACATGATTCATGAGAGATTGATCCTTCAGACTAATCCGATCCACCAGAATTTTTTTTGTTATCAAGTGTCTGTTAGTAGTGATCCCAAGCACTTAAACCTGCTATTTAAAAAATCCAAAATGGAAAAAAATTCCCTGATATTCAGCAAAATTAAAAAAAAATCCACGAGAATTTCCTGATATTTCCAGAAATAAAAAGTTCCCTGAGAATTTGCTGATTTCCAGGTTCTGATACCACCCTGAATAAGTACCAGCAGAAACCTCACATCCATTCCAATTTTTACTTTATTACAATTATTGATTTTTAAAACAATCTTAGTAACAAGTAGTTTTGATTATACAGGCAAATATTGCTTTTCATCAAGGATCAATAGAAAAATATAATTTAAAAGGCTATGTATCACACAGTGGTGCCATCTTTATATTTAGCCTCATTTACTCTTAGTAGCAACATGCATAACTGATAACCTACCAATTCGCCCACTACAACTACTTAGGAAGAATAAGACAAGTCTGAAGAGGAGAGAGAATTTGTAGAATAATTCAGGATATTATTTGTCAGAAACAATAAGTCAGACTCACTTTTCTTATTCTTAAAGCACTTAGTTTCAAAGATATTCTTCTTCTTCTTGCGTTTCTTCACAGGCTTAGGTGTAACTTCCTGATCTATCACATTTTCGACAGCCTTTTCCTCTTTCTTTGGTGAATCTAAGGATTCACTGCGAGAGCAACTTCGCTTTGGAGCAGGAGCCAAATTGTCTTCAGGGACATTGCTTAAGCTTTCTTGCATTTTTTCATTCCGCCTTTTGTACCTAAATAAAATTTTGTATAACAATGATAAATATTCATGCAAGAGTTGTTTAATGATATTTAATAAAATTATTAAAAGATAAATTTTTATTTGTATTGTGTCTTTCCTTAAAACAAAGGACAATATTTTATTTTGAGCTATTGATACCATGGTATCATTTCAGCCAATAGAATTTTTTTGTATACTCAAGCCTTAAACAACAACAAAAAGGATTGCTTGACTTGTTATTGTAAAACATTTATCATCTAAGTTCAAAGTAGTCTTTTTTTATAAGTTCTTAGGAATTAGCAAACAGAGTAAAAAATACAACTTAGTTTCTTTAAAAGAAACAGAATTAAATTGAAAGAAGCTTCAAGGTAATGAATTGTGAGTTTTAATCGGGAAATTAGACAATCGGGATATATATATATATATTTTAAAGTTAATATTACATGGTTGACTTTAATATCTAGCCCGGCTGAGTCATTGAATTTTCTGGATTAGAAAATCTTGGGCATGCTGGTCATATGATTATGTGACAAGTAAAAGATCCCTGGAGTATCCACTTGGCTCGGGTTCTCTCAGTAAAATTAAAAAAAAAAAACCTCGGCACACTTTAACATCCACAGAGAGCTCAGATTCATTGCAATCTGAACATCAAAATTTAGTAGAGAGATTCCCCTAGATGGTGCCACAAAAAAAAAATGTCTCATTTCTGGGGAAAATGCAGAGCCTGCAAAGGCTTGACCGTCAATATTGCAGTCCCATAAGAGAAAAAAAACCCACTTAAATATCTAGTTCTAGCAAATGCATTTGGTATAGTACCTGTGGAGCTTCTCGGACTTTTGGATACTCTGGTCACAGTTGTTCTCCTTTTCAGAATTGTTATCAGGCTTCAAGGATGATTTCGGAATTCTGTCGGAAGTCGGAGAAGGAGTCTCACTGTTTGAGGAGTTGTCAGAGTCTTCATCCGTCTGAAAAGAATTTTGGATTTTAATTTATACAACAATTTCAATTAATAGAGTAAAATCTGATATCTAAATACAAAACAGAATTTTTTAATATTTTACTGCCAAAGGATTTCTTATTCGATTTGACTGATCTATATTAATGATATTCCAAGTCTAAAGTTTCAGATAAATGTGGTGTTAAGAAATAGAAGGTATGTCAAATTCGAAGATAAATATAATATAAGGTACAATACCTTACCAGCTAGATCAATTCAGTTTTTAATTAAAGGTCATATGCACCTAAGACATTATGAGCCGAACTCAATTGGCCTATGAAGATTTTTAAAAATTTCTGTACTGTACTAAACAATTTTAATTTAACAAATGGGTTTCTTTGCTTCCTAGTAAAGTAAAACCATTTCCATAAGACATTAAAACCTCAAATATTATTTTCAAATATGCCCCTGAAAGCGTGTCAGCCTTACCTTGTCTGAATAGATTTGGTTTGTGATAAGGGGTATCCACCGAAGACATTCTGGGTCCAACTCTATTCTCCTGTGTCGATTGGCAATTACTTTACTCATATGTTCTTCTAATACCTTTTTACTTAAAGATATGATTAACCTGAAATCAAAGAATTTAAACTTCATTTAAAAAAGTAATTAAGTTCAAACATAAAATCTAAAAAAGTGAAGAGCAATTCCATGCGTAAACTAAAGCATATCTTAAATATGATATAAAAGCTATATAAATTATAATTTAGAACAATCTACCTGTAACATGGTTTAAGTTATTAACTGTTATTTGATGTGACAGAATGACTAAAAGTTTCATAAATTTTATATTAAATTAAAAATGTGTAAAGTAATAAATGTACAATTTTTACTATCTAGAATACCAATAAATATTAAATATTACATTATATACATTTATTCACAAGTGGAAGGTTTTCAAACACGTATCCTGGAAGATTTCCATCTAGTTGAAATGCTGGCTGAATTTGCAGAGCAAACACATCTTTTTTGTCCACAAGGCATTGATCTTAGATTTTGGGAAATGTGAATACATGTACTTTTTCGTCCTGCTTTCTTAAACCATAATTTGTAAAATTTACAAAAAATTAATTTTTTATGGAATTGCCCAAAATGTACGTAAGAAACTATAATGTTCAATATAACTTTTTTTATTGATCAATAAATATTATGCTTACTTATTTTCTTCATTAACTTGGATCATATTTAGTTCTTTCATACTGCTAATAATATCTAAAGCACTTATACCCGTTTCCTGAGCAATATCTGTAAAAAAGGGGATAAAAATTACACTTAAGACACATTAGTAATTCAATTAATATTCTGACAAGGTTCATACTCCAATTTTATAAAAAAAAATAAGTACTTTTTAAGGACCTGATTAAAAAAGTTTTACAGCAATCAGAAGCTTAAATTTCCTGTGCAGTTTAGATAATGTAAAAAAATTCGGGAAATACAAAAAAAAAAGAAATTCGTGCTTTATATTATTTATCAACAACAGGTGAGAAATAAAATTCAAAACCTACAAAATACTAAATTAAAAAGCATGCAGGGAAAATTTCAGTTATATATAGACAATATTCAATAGTGGTCTTATTAAGAAATAAAACTTACAAAAGTTATTAAAATAAAATTTAACAAGAATATAACCGACATATTACTTAAATAGTACTGACTTGCAAATTTAAACTTTTTATTTTTGGGAATCCGAAAGCCGCGAAACTTCGGGGATTAGAAAGTCGCGAAACTCCGGCGATCCGGAAGTCGCAAAACTCCGGCGACCGGGAAGTGGCGATACTCCGGCGACCCGAAAGTCAGCCAACCCGAAAGTCGCGAAACAACAGCAACCCGAAAGTCGCAAAACTCCGGCGATCCGAAAGTCGCAAAACTCCGGCGATCCGAAAGTCGCGATACTCCGGCGATCCGAAAGTCGCGATACTCCGGCGACCCGAAAGTCGCAAAACTCCGGCGATCCGAAAGTCGCGATACTCCGGCGACCCGAAAGTTGCGATACTCCGGCGACCCGAAAGTCGCGATACTCCGGCGACCCGAAAGTCGCGATACTCCGGCGACCCGAAAGTCGCGATACTCCGGCGATCCGAAAGTCGCGATACTCCGGCGACCCGAAAGTCGCAAAACTCCGGCGATCCGAAAGTCGCGATACTCCGGCGACCCGAAAGTCGCGATACTCCGGTGACCCGAAAGTCGCGATACTCCGGCGACCCGAAAGTCGCAAAACTCCGGCGACCCGAAAGTCAGCCAACCCGAAAGTCGCGAAACAACAGCAACCCGAAAGTCGTGAAACAACGGCAATCCGAAAGTCATGAAACAACGGCAATCCGAAGGTTATTGAACAACGGCAATCCGAGAGTCGCGAAACTTCGGCGATCCGAAAGTCGGCAAATTGCAGAGCATCAGAGCTACAAGCGATCTACTAAGCCGCATGAAAAAAATTACGAAATATTTGACGAAAATTCTTAAGTTTCTAGGAAAAATAAGCACTTATTAAGGACTTATGTTCAAAAACTAAAAATAAGAATAAAGTAAAAAAATAAGTACTTTTTAAGCACTTTTTAAGGGCCTTATAAACGAATGTAAAAAATAAGTACTTTCTAAGGTTTTTAAGCACCGTACGAACTATGTCTGATGTATTTTTTGAATAAATAATAATTAACTTTACAATTAGTTTGAAAGAATTAATCTTATTTAAAAAAAACTTTAGCGAGAAATAAATATGTATTTAAGAAAATGCAAAAAAAAAAAAAAAATCAAAGATTAAATTGAGTTTTTAAACTTGATACAATTAAAGTAAGGTTTGTTCCGATACACAAACTAGTAAACACAATTAGTACAACTTAAGACTTACTTTTGATATTTATTTGTTGATTTGTTTCAGACTTGTACCAGGCATGAATGTATTCTAGTAAGACACTTTTCCAATATGATACATAACTTATCCTTCCCAAATCAGAAAGTGGTTTTTCTGGTGTACCTGGTAGGCCTTCTTTCCTTGACAACAGATAACCTGTAATAAAAGAAGGGTATTACAGTTAACGGGGAAGTTGTGAGGATTTCCAATTCATTTGCAAGCAATAGTCCTTTCAAATACAATTGAATTTACCATTATCAAAAGTTACCAACGAACAGACTGGAGCTTATATTTCATATTAGTTTGGAGAACAGGGTTTGGGTTTTTCCCGTCCAAAATTAATATTTCTCATCCCAGTGGAAAAAACTGGTAAATACCAGGAAAAACTGGGAAATACCATTCTTTCTCAAATATACCCTATCTGGGAAATTATTTTTAATTAAAAAAGTTTATAAAAGTAAACAAACTTTTCTATTATGTTTGTATTCTAATTTTTACTATATCACTATCGCCAATGTAGTTTGCCGAAGCCTAGTAAAATAGTTTGATTTTTATCTAGATTTAGTTGACACAACTCAATAATTATTTACCCTACATAATATTTTAATAAGTATTTACCAATGCAATATTGTAACAATTATTTATATTCATGCAGATGGGAAAAAATAATAAATAAGAGTACATGATTATCATGTTACCATATGTGCAAAATATCTAAGACTTGTCTACTTTAAAAAATATTAAGGCCATGATAAATATTTATTAAAATACAAAACTAAAATTATTTTAATTGGTCCCATTAAATAACATTTGGTGATTAATTGTTAATAATTGAGTTTTTCCCAGGATGGTAAATACCGGTTTTTACCATGGCATTTACCAGGGGGTGGTAAAAACCATGCCAACCCTGTTGGAAAATGTGAGTTTTTTTAACAACACCCTTTCCATGAAATAACTAGGACAAAATTCACAGAAAAGTTTTTTACTTACTAAAGTCAATAAGAAATCGTCCGTAGCCCTGTCTTTGGTACTGAGGCATTGTCATAATACAAGATACATTATACCTCTGCTGACATAACTTTTCCTAAAAATTGAAACAAGATATTTTAATGCAATAGTTCATGGTTTTAAAATAATATTAAAATTATCGATGTATGAAATTTTTACTTTTTAATAAGCATAAAGAGTGGAATTGACACATTTGATAGTAAAAAGATGACTGTAATTAATGTTCTACCTTCTATACTATTTTTGCAGGAATTATATCTTTACTGAAATATATTTTTATGGTAAAACATTACATTTTTAGGGTATTAAAGCATATTTTTAGGGTTTTAAATATATCTTAGGGTTAACCACCATCGATGTTAACTACAAAATAAAATACCTTTGAGAAATATCCAACAAAATGACAGCCAGTGTCATCATTATTGGTCAATACGTAAAACAGAAAGGGCTCCACGTCATAATACAGAGTTTTGTGGTCCAGAAACAACTTAGCAAGTAAACAGACATTTTGGCAATAGAGCTTGTTCACGTTTCCGTCGACTTCGAAAACAGAAAGATCGTCTTTGCGGTAGATTTCAGTGCCAGGGGGATGCCTCCAGCCGCATTTGCGCTGAAAAATAAAAAAATTATTCAATAAAAAATTTTTAATAATTGTATCGACTAAAATGAATTAACAAGCATAAATCTAGTTATTTTATGGATTTTACACTTCAAAGTAGTTGATAAATTTAGATTAATCAAAAAGTAAATAGATGTCTATCATAAAAAAAATTCTTCAAAGTATAAACCTAAAAATAATCTGTAATGTAATTGCATGTAGTTAATGTTACATCAGCAGTTTATTTTATAATTTTGTATAAGTCAATATTTAAAATGATTTTAATTGTAATATGTAGGACTATAACAAAAAGTATATTTAAAGATTTCAATTGATAAACAAGCATTATTAAGTTATTAAGCTGATTTCAGGGATCTCAAAAGCAGTAGAGAAACACTGGTATAAAAACTACAACATGAAATCTTCCTAATTTTTAAACTATACAAAAAATTTAAAGTATCAAATATAAAACTGGTTGAAGGATAGACTTAGATAGAGAATAAGTTTTTACAATTTAGTGAGGAGTTTAAAGTACAAGATAAAGCTTTACTAATAACTTTGATTTCATCGTCTGAATTTTATCATATTATTCATATAAAATTACTTTAAAACATACCATGTGCCTTGATAAAATATTCTTGCTCTTCATATATTTTAGGCAGAATTCACACAAAAACAATTTTGGAAGCCTAAAAGAAAAAAATATATATTTTAATTTATCCTCAATATTGTTTTCTTACAACATATTGGCAGTTAAAAAAAAATTAAAAAATGCTACAAAAGGTCATAATTTTCAAAATGGCTCTTCTGACAAGTTAATGAAAAATAAAAATTATACAATTTTAAATTCATAAGCTAATGTTATCACATTAAAGTTTAGTTTCAATTCATTCACCATATTTTATTATTTAATGAAAATTCATTAATACATAACAAAATACCAACATCCAATAATTTACTAATTTGTGTAAATTTAAGTAAGATATTGTTCAATATCTGTAATGGTCACTGCAAGTTACAGCAGAACAAAGATCCTCCTACCTAGCATATTCCTGAGGATATGGTGACGAATACCACGTTTCAATTCCATATTTTCCAAATTCAATCGCGCCGGGGCTGCGACCTTGCGGCTCGGGTGGAATCGAACCATGACCCATGGCCTGAAAATAGTTAAGGTTTACATTAGTGACATTATAGCGTATAACGCATGTTCATTTCATTCTATAAGCATTCAGTGAACATCACTATTAAGTTGTATTTGTTTTGGTTGGTTTGAAAAATGTACATTTCTAGTAGCTCTTGTATACCGATCACCGTAACCAGAACCACGGCCGTAGATTTATGTATAAATACCGTGTGATTCTATTACTTTTTCCTTCTGGCCTGCTTGCTTCTACCTACTCAGATGAGTTAGGCTGAATTTGTTTACCGTATTTTGCGGCCTTTGTTATGATTTACTTTTAATTTAATTTTTGAATAAATTTTAGATTGTTTTTAAGAAGTCTTCATGATTACTTAGGATTATTTGCTTACATTTTTCCCACTGCGTTTTCCAAGTTAATATAAAAAACTCGGAAGTTTAGGTTAATGTAGGACTTTTGCAATGCCCTATGTTAACCTATGACAACATTAATTGTAACATCATCATACAAGCATCAGTGCAACATTAATTAGAATTTTTATCATAATATGTAATCCTTGGTGTTTAAGGTAGAAATTTACTGTACCGTCAAACTTCCCAAAATAGTGCCATAAGTCTGTATTTTAGCGACTTTTACGGTCCGATAGGGTTGCCGAAAAACATCATGGGTGCGAAGTAAAGAATCCGAATCATCAGTCAGATAGGCAGGTTGCCAAAAAAAATCATTTATCGCCAAATCCGAATAAATTGTGCCAAAGGTGGCCATACAGTAAATCTGATCCGTTGTTTAATTGCACATATTGCCCTAAAAAAACAATAATAACATTTATAAATATTATTCTTTCCTTCTCGTTCCTGGGCGAATGGTTGAGGTTTTGTCATCTACTTCTCATTCCTGTGACATTAGGCTGGAGTGTTTAGTAGTAACATGCCAATAAGATTAAAACTAACTTAAATCCCCTAATTACAACCAAGATACAGCAACCCCTTGTCATATTGCACTTTCTGGGAGACAACCAAAAATCTGTGATATAACCAAATGCCTGATATAACGAGCGACTTGATAAATATTATACTTTTGATGTATTATATGATCCAAACAAAGTTTTTAAACTGAAGCACAGTATGCATTAGGAAAATAAAACTAAATCTTAATATAACTGCTCTAATAAAGGCGCTGCTTCAGAAACGAACAGGGCAGAAGACCTAGGAACTTGCCTATTTCGCTATTGGGTTCGTCTTCGCTGGTTCTTAGTTAATGATCCACCTGTCATGGGTATCTTTAAAAAGTTGAAATTTAAAAATAAAGAAAGTTAGTTTCGAACTAAAAATTTTAATATACATTTAGGAGCCCAAGTGAGAGGTCTCATACAAGCATTGCATTGCATGCAAGTGGGGGGGAAATAGTCCTTTTCTGCCCTGTTCACTCATAAGGGTTGCGAGTCGGTTTTCGGCTCGCTGATGCTTCACTCCAGCTCAATGTGTTCACTGTACTGTACATGATTAATACAAATAAGAAAAAAGTTGTGAAAATAAGTTACAGAAATAGATCTTGGAAAAGCGTATATTACTCACTTGAAGTACTGTTTCTTGAACGTTTTTGAAGAGATTTACATCATTTTCAGTAACTCCTGGTGGTAAAGATGATTTTTGCTCGGGTAAAGCGTCTAAAAAAAAAATATATATATATAAGTTATAATTATAATAAACATAATTGTTTGTAAATTAAAATGTCATAATGGGAGAAAAATACAGTTTCACCTTGATATAGCCTGCCTTGTAATCTACATTCCTTTCAAAGTCCTTTTTTTTAAAAAAAAAATCAGACAGCTGATTTGGACACACTCTTGACACAACACAAAAAAGCAGTCAACTAAATATTATTATGAATTATGAAACTTAATAGATAATTGAGAAATTTTCTTTTCACCATTTTAAATTTCTTTTTGTGTTGCAAAAAGAAAAAGATGAAATTTAGCAAGCATTGTTATGTAAATAAAGGAGAACACAACATATCCATTTACATTGGGACTGTTTTCTCAGCTTCATTAAAAATGTTATGCCCCCATTACAAGCATGACAAATATTTCAAAAGTATATGAACCTCGCATATATTAATATTTATTATAGATAACCATTACTGCAAGTAATGGTGAACAAAGAAAAATCAATATTTTTAAAAAATAATGAGTTGGTTTTAGAATAAATATATTTTTCATTATAAAGTGACTGTTTATTTAGAAATATTAAAATAGTTTATTTGTTTTGGAAAAAATTAATTTGCTATAAGTTTAATTATTATAAATAAATAATTAGAAACATTAAAATAAATTGCAAATATTAAAAAATACAATTAAAAAAGTTTTAAATATTTGTAACTAAAGTAACCTCAAACCATGGAAACATTACAAAATAAACAAAAATTTTAGAATAACTAAAAAAAGTAAGTTTAAAAGTACACTATAATATGATTGCTTAAAAAATTAATAAAAAACGTTGTTAAAAAAATGAAAAACCTTTTGTCAGAAAAACCATTTATTCCTAAAAATAGATCGCTATTCTATGCTAATAAAACAACTGTCAACAATGTAAACAAATTGATGACAGAATACGTGCGCATATGACTAATCGTCTGGAATTCTATTTTCTTTCAAAATCTTAAAAAGAAAATGAATCATAAAAGCAAACGATCGCGTTGACATTTTAAGAAATAGCTCCAAAATCGAGAAAAACAACCGCAAAAATTCGGAACTACGCAATTCAAAAAACCGCCGCGACCAAATTATCGACATACATTTACACAACATCGCTACTCACCGCGGTGCCAAATTACGCCATTGATGAGGTGCGCCGCTTTGCCGCCTTCGAATCACAGAATGACGACACACTTTCGAACGAGTAAATCACACATCCACGAAAATCGTTTGGAAGTATCGTTTAATCCAAAATCACAGAGCGGCAACAACACAAAACAACAAACATCGAGGGAGAATCAACGACATTTTATCAAACACAACTTTCGAAATTAATAATCCGACGCAGCAGACGGTTTTTTATTTCACACAAAAACATTGCTTCGGTGTGGAACGAGCGACATCTGCAGTTTCATCGTTGTGAAATGTTTACATCCTGCCTGTGGGACACAGCCGTGAAAGAGGGGGGAGGGGGAGCACAAAAAGGTAGAAGGGGGAGGCAAATATGCCTATCCCAACTCAAGACGGAATTAGGCGATTAAGTTTGGCGCGCTCGGCGACGAGAACCTCTGCAATAAATTTATCTTTTGGGTGATAGTTCGTTATTGGGGAATTATTTTTTAATCAAATTTTAAGCAATAAGAATAATATTTATTTCGGAAAGATTCATTAATTTTCAGGTTGATTATTTTCTTAAAAAATATTTTAAGTAGCGAATTTTTAAAACAACACACTACAAATTAAAAACTCTTCGATTATTTTTAATATCGTTATCGCTCTAAGTGCAAAATTAAGTAGCCCAATTGGCGCTACTAACATCTCTAGTTAGTATCGGCATATTATCTAGGGGGTAGTGGAGGGTAGGTAGAACTTCCTTCTCAAAGGAGCCTATCGTTTGGTGATTTTTCCCACGAGTGTAGCGGTTTGGCGCTGTTTTAAGAAGAGAACGATTTTCTTTTCGGGGTCAAACACAAATAGGTCTTTTCTTGTAGAGGGGGAGAAGTGGGTGAAGTTGTCTTTATTGACTTTTTTAACCCGTCAGTCTCCTTTTTGTATTGTTAGGTTTTCTTTAACTCGGTTGTTTTTAAATGAGATGAAGTGCTAAAATGATGTCAAATGACGTACCGTGAGTTATTTTTAATTCTTTGTTTTATTTAACAACTACCTGGCGTGGGTATGAATAATGTTCATATAATATTAATATTTTTTATGTTTTTTTAACTTAGCAATTCAGAAAGGTTTTTATTTCAAACTTTTATATTTATCAAAGTGAATCTAAAGAAATATTTGAAATGCAATGGCCAACCTTCAAACTCAAAATATAATGTATACTAAGATACAGGTATTTAGTTTGCACCAACATGAAGTATTTAGATAACAAAAACAAATCGATAAAATATATATAAATATATATTTGATTATAAAACGGATTTCCAACGACAATAACAAAAAATACAATTAAACAATGACTTACCAATTTAAAACAAGTTATCAATTACTTTTCCAGTCCATTCGACACACATAAAATACAAACTACACAAAACAAACCTAGAAACACAACAATCACCAAAGTAATCTGCACAAACACACGTCAAAACCCGAAGGAATCAAATAACAACCAGTCAGCAATCCAATTCACTCCCAAGGCTACTTATCCACGCCCCAAATTGTTTCAGTGGGTCTCCAAAACACTTTTACACCACAAACTATGCAGACAAAGAAGCCTTTTCATTTTTTCGTGCGGTCGCTTGGACATCTCATGTTCTTTTTTATCAACTTATTAGCGTTGCGCCACACCGAGCGTGACGAAAGAGACTCTCGTTTAAGTAGTGAATTTGATGTCAACGATTTTCGACCTGAGCAAGATGGTTGGTGTTTTTTAAAGAGCGGTTGTCATTTGTTTTACCCATAATCAACACTTAATATACAGGGCGAATTCTGAAATTGAGCGCTAAAGATACACAACTTAAAAATTCTATACACGCATTTTCAGTTTGAGATGTAAACGAAATCGCATGTTACATTGGGTCAAGATTTGTGCTCTCCCGGTCTCTGAATAATAGGGACCTAAACATCGCAACATTAAAGACTGGAATTAATATTAACTACAAGAATTGAGAAAAGGAACTCAAACTTAGAAGGGTATGGCCTCCTAATATAATTTGTCAGCACAATTATTCCACCTTCCAAAACAGATAAATTGATGGCATTAAATCTATTGTAAATCAGTTACCATTTCAGAAAACATTTGAGGCAAATCTCTGATGACCAACAGATTACTTTTACGATTTAAATGTCCAATCTCAATACAAAGTTAGTAAGAGAAAAAATGGAAAAAGATCAAAAGGAATAATTTTAATTCGGCTTTCTGTACCTCCTCTTTTGAGCTCCCCAAATTGAGAGAGTGGATAGAAAGGTTTCCCTAGAAAAGCCACTTTACCCCACAAGATTGTAAGAAAACTTGACCCACAGAAACGTGTATACGGAAATAGTAAAATGTCCACTCGATTTTTAAGACACTTATCTTAAACTTGTTCCTTTACTTTGGAACAAAATTAGAGAACATAATCGTCATAAACAGCTGGTATAAATAATAAAATTGTTACTTTTTTTTATTATCATCTCCGAGCAGGACTGCAATGACGTAATTCAAGTGTCCTTTTAACTTTCAAATGAAAAGAACAATTAATAAATAAAAGAAAACTTTACCTTTCAAGAATATCTGGAGAATGGAGGGGTTTATTTTTCGTCTTGGAGGAAAGGAATGATTCTTTGTGAAAGAACTACGTAGACTTGACCAATTTTAAATGTCAAGACGATAAAAATTTAACAATTGGGTAACGTATTTACATTTCAGAGTGAATGTTTCGACACTTTCAGATTAAAGGTTAAATAGTTTCTCGTGTGATGCATTGGTAACTAGCAGCATACAAAGTGACTTTAAAGGTGATTTGAATATTCTTGTCTAGGTTCGAAGATTCTTAAACGCATGCGCAAAGGGACTTTAAAACTATTTTTAGTCCACCAAAAATGCAAACTACCTATCTTATTTTTTTAAACAATTAGTAGTGTATGGTGCTTGAAGCTAAGTAAATAAAGGAGAAAAAAATTTAGACAGGCGGACGTTTTATTTTGGGTTAAGGAGTTAGTTGTTTATTTTAGCAGAAGAGAGGGAACGTGTACAATCTTATAAGATTACACATATGCCTCTCTTCTACTAGGTTTCAGAGCTAAAGAACGTTGCGCACGTTATTTCAGCACCCTTTCGTCTCTCCAAAAATACTTCACATTTTTTATTTCGAAAGGTTCGTTGCCCATTTAACTCAAGCTGAACTTTGTAAAAAAGAACATATTACATGAAAAGATAGGCGAGGAAGATAATACAACAAAACAAGTTATTAATATTTTAAATTTAGCATATAATTTGTGATTTCTTCTTAAACATGGCCTTAAAACAACTTAAATCAATTTATCAAAGAGGCGGACAACGTTATTTCATAAGGCATTGTTAAAAGCTCATTTACATCCCTTGAGGCGAATATATTATGGATCTTTTTCAAAGTACAACATAACAATATTATGAGTATGTAATCTATTATATTAAATATCGATCATCTGAATCGACACTTAGAAAATAGCCAATAATAGGTTTTACGGGGTCTATGGTATGGTGTATTTGAGACATTGATTGCTTTGTTTTCGCAACTCATTAAACCGTTTAAATATATAGTTCGTAACTTCTTGCCACGGTCGAATAACAATGCTGACACCTGATCACTGTCACTTGCTCGCCGAGGGCATACTAAACTCCGTGCCAGTCAAACTTGGGTAAAAACAAAGAGTACAAAAGCAGAGGGAAAAGCGCGATTGGTCCGTTAGTTGGAAACTCTTGTAAGGTAATATTTACATACAAAATGATCTGAATACAATTTAACCAAAATACACTTTTCATTCTGACAAATTTGCCAAATTTTCTGAAATAATATTCAAATCTGTTAGAGCTCAAACGAAATTAATGTTTTAAACAGGTTTCTGGATGGATTGACAAATAATTTATGGAACTTTTTACATGCGTGGAAGGATCTTCTCCATAGCATATTTCTATTTACACAACTTAGATTGGCAAGGAGTGTAAATAGGAAATACACACTTGATAGAAGCGTTATTTTTATAGATGTTTTAAGAGGACTGGGAAGAATTATACCTGGTGAATGTTATTTTCAAAACGTAAAAGATCTCATTATTGAACTCAGGTTTAAGAGTATTATTTTATATCGTTAACAAATCATTTAAGAGCCTATTAAATGCTGAAAAAAGTTTCGTTTCCTTTAACTTTCCTTGTTACAAGCTAAAACCTTGTTCCCCGAGGAAATATTTTGACAGTTACTTTCGGATAGACACGATCGCGATTGTTTTTCAGAGGAACCGTTGGATGAAGTCGAATCAAGGTCAAAGCTGCAGGACAAGACTCAATTTCAGGTCAAGGATCAGGTTTTTAAAAAGTGGGGGGAGGGGGATAGTGTTTTTGTAGTTACAACATTTGTACATTTCATAAGTAACCCCCTTTTTCCATTTAAGATATTTTTTTTATTTACCCTGGGGCGGACATATTGAGCCAAACTTTTCCGATACCTAAAATCAAACGAGGCAAACTTTATATTGACTGAAAGTGCATGATGTTATTGAAACTTTTACTGCCACAAAAAGTGAGGAATAATTACTTAAATAGTGTAAAATCTATTACTCGTATTAAAATTCTAGAACCTAACTTGGCAGTAATTAACTACTTTTAATGATTTTTATACTTGAAAAACAGTAAAGCCTGTCCTAAAATTCACGTCAAGTACTCTGTCATAACTAGCCATTTTAAAAAGCCTTAATCAGTCGCAATTAAAAAAAAAACATAATTTTTAAAAGAATTATATTACAATACATTTAGATAACTACATCATGACCTAAATCCGGTTATTATCAAAGCGTCCACTCGGAATGGGGTTACTTATCTCATTTCCTACCCCTGCTTTAAAATCAATAACAATGTCTACTGCGGCCCCAAACGCCAAGTCCATCCGCACTAAAGCACTTAAAAGTATACATTTTCTCTGGCCATGGCGATCGATTTTCGATTCGCGCGGCGCCACGCAGCGTGAATCACCGCCAATTACTGCAAAAAGAGAAACATGACTGCAACAAGCCGGCTTGGCTATCCCTCCCCTACTCAAACACAAATACAAAATCACCAAGGCATTAAAAAACGCCCCTTCACTCTCGGGAATATTATAAAAGATACCAGGGCCATATAAAGACACAACTTTATAACCAGTTAACCTTGTCAGGAGGAACTTCTATTCCATTCCCCCCTTTTTCGAGTCAATTAAATAAAAGTGAAGTAGTGGAAAAAATGAACCTCAGCCAATCAACAATCACAATGTTGGGGCTATTTTTTTTTTAATGAAGTCACTCGAGCGAAACCAGATTCGCGAGAGATGACCTTAAAAAGAAGTCGGGATGGTTTCAGTCACCTTTTAAGTAATAATAGAAGAAAGAAAACATACCTGGATCTCCCCTCTGCAACCTTGAAGGAAAGGAAAGATAGTATCTATAGACAAGGGGAGTGTTTATAAAGCACGTAAAGAGGCATTGACTGAAGCGTTTAAGAGGGTGTAATAAGAAAAGGAGAAACAGTTTAAGGAGATAAGATTATATAATGTCAATCATTAAGAAAATCTTATATTTAATCAATATTTACTAATACATCGAAGAGAAGTTTGTTGATTGAAATACATAAAATAGTAGACAATTTGAAGACCCAAAGGAGTAACAACACTATTATTATACTGGGAGTTATTTCGCTCAATGACGAGTGTGTGTCTATATTCTGATTCATTGAACAAGAAATCAATTTTATACTACTGAACAATGATTTTAGTTTGCGTAATGCGAAAAAAAAAGTTCCGGGGAAACATTTGGAGTTTTCCCGAGGCCGAGTCCTCTTGCAACATCGTCACCCCCAAAAAAGCAAAAGGTCAGAAAAACGGAACTTCCATTGATTTATTAGAACTAGCGTCTCACTAAAACTTCACCCCCTCTACCGGCAATATTAGCATATTACTTTCGTAATTTTAAACGATACCTAGTTAAGTGACGAGTCGGCCAACACCTGAGCGGGCTCCCAACAACGACACCACTTTTCCAAAATTCCCCAATGCAATAAATGTTCGCCCCCTTGAATTGTCCACAAACCCTTTGTTATAAAGACAATTTTTAAATTAACTCCTTGGTTATAACGCTAAAATCCAAAATACCTTATAAAACATCCAAAATACCTTGGACATCCAAAATATTTTAATAAAGAAAATCGTTTTTACTATTTAACTGTTATTTTATTCGCCAAAAGATGCGAAAAGTTGCCAAATTAAATTTATTTCCAGTTTTAAAAAATTATTGACCGGAGCAAGAGTAATTAAGCTATACTACTCAAAGCAATTTGGGAAAATTTATTCAATAAATGTCATTATATAATATTAATAATACACATTTACATGATTTCCTACACCTAATATTCAATCTTGTTCATAGCGTTACTCATTTTTAACGTTATAAACTTCGCGGTCCCTTAAACGACGCTATAACCGGGTAAAAACGTATCAATCTTTTATATGACATCAACTCAAACCTTCACGGTGGCAGCCCTAAACCAGTGGACGTCCCCCCAAAAAAGCCCGTCCTACCTAAAAGTAGGTAGAAATAGAAAAGTGGCCATCCCACTGCACCTGGTAACAACAAGCAGACAGATGGTGACGAACTGGCATATGCTTCTGTCGCTCGATACGCTAGCCTTCCTCCCCTCCCGTAGCAGATACTGCCTTTTGTTTGTTGTGTGGAGGTATTAGGCGCGTCTTTATTAAAAAGCAACGGGCGGGTGATTCAGAACCAGACCCCCCGTGAAAAGGGCCCTACCGGAATATGCTGGAAAATAAACGGCTTTTATATTGAATAAACGGAACTTACTTCGAGTGTTTAGTGATAAACAGAAACTATTAGATTTTATAATTATGCTAGTGTTAGTCTAAATGGTTTCGATCAAATGTTACCAATCAAATTAAAAATCTGTCAACAGGTATATTAAAAACTTTTAATAATCAGATCACTGTACAAGTGATGTTTTTTTTAAGGTAAAAAATCAGCCAGAATATGACGTTTACTTTTGTGATACATTGCTGGTCAAATACTGCACCATTTGCGAAGAAGTCATAACCCAATCTGGCCCCTACAGTGTAAACAATTACTAATAATTAGCATCTAGCGGTTGTAATGTCTTATAAATAGGCATTATGGATATAGAAACTAATTTAGCAACGGTCTATAGTGCCTTTACAGAATTTAGCAGCACTATTCCCATGTAACATTGCTACTGGATAGAATTTCAGCTTTCTCCGTTATTTTTCTACAAATAAATTCCGTTACATCAAGATTGTTTGTCGAATACACAAATAGATAAAAAATTTTATTCAAGTTAAAACCTCCATCCATAAAATTCATATTTCCAATGCCCCATTGATGTGACGATGATATATGAACCAATATGACAGAAACTTGAAACATTTATATTTACTTTTTTTTTCAAAATTGTGAGTACACTTACTATTAAACCAACATTAAATTATAGTCTTTTTCTTAATAACCTTCTGTGTTCATCACTGCTTGGGTAAAGAACTTTTGACCGCGTACTGCTATATTATTTCGAGTCGAGAGAATACACACTTACACCTACACCCTTTAGAAGTCCTGAAATGTTTAACTAACACAACCTGAATAACAATTTACTTAACTACCTAATGTTTACCTCAGAGAAATGCAGCTCGACCCCAAAAAAAGTAATTGAGACATAATTAGTTTGTTCCATTTTAACATTATCTTTTTGCAATAAAACTTTTTTATTGTACTTTATTCTTCTTCTGTGCATAAATGTTTATACTTAGACCATAAGCGCATTCATTTTTTTAAATTTGATTTTATTCCAGTTAAAAAGGTTACATGAGAAGATTGTGCTGCCACCTACATTAGAAATAGTACTCCCATCAACACTACAGTAAATAATATTTAGGTTAATACTATTTAGGTTATTGTTAATACTATTTAGGTTAATACTATTTAGGTTAATAATATTTACTTTTTGACAATATTTTACATGCACTACTGCAGCATTTGTATTGAAGACACCCTTTACACCCCCAAAGTTGTTATTTTATATTTTATCTTAAGCGCCCAAAATAGATTTTAGAGGGCGCCCTCTGAAAAGTTCCCTATTAATTTCGAGCCGCACATATTGACACTAAACCCACCTTTCTGATTTCTCCCCCAAACCCCCAACCTTCGAATGGGGGCATTATAGAGGTACCCGTTCAGAAGAACAAAGCCTTTTTCAACCACATAAACATCTGGGAAAGTGGACTTTATGACCTAAGATACCCAGGAGACTGATGGACTCCTCAGTAGGGTGTATCGAAAAAACCAAGTTTTTGATATCAAATTTGTAATAGTGCGGAAAAGTTGCTTTATGTTATTGTTAGTATATGTGCAAAATTTTATTGATCTGAGTTAATATCTTCAGTTGCCTCTCAGACCATTAATTATGCAAAATTCTTTAATTTCATTTTTTTTTCTTAAAAATTATGAAATTGGAATCTTTAATTTTAATAGTGCGGAAAAGTTACCTTATATTATTGTTAGTATGCAAAATTTTGTTGATCTGAGTTAATATCTTTAGTTACCTCTTGAGACCTTAATTATGCAAAATTCGCTAATTTTATCGTTTTTTCAATATATTTTTTTAAAAAATTAAGAAATTGAATTTTTAAATCTTGCCAGTGCCGAATAATTGCCATATTACTTCTTAGAGCGTGTGCAAATTTTTATTGATGTTGATTAATTTCTTCAGTTGCCTTTGGGGGTGCATATCTGGCAAAATTAGCGAATTTTGCATAATTAATGGTCTCAGAGGCAACTGAAGAAACTAATCAACATCAATAAAAATTTGCACACGCTCTAAGGAGTAATATGGCAACTATTCGGCACTGGTAAGACTTAAAAATTCAATTTTTTAATTTTTTAAAAAATATATATTGAAAAAACGATGAAATTAGCGAATTTTGCATAATTAATGGTCTCAAGAGGCAACTAAAGATAATAACTCAGATCAACAAAATTTTGCACACATACTAACAATAATATAAGGTAACTTTTCCGCACTTTTGAAATTAAAGATTCCGATTTCATAATTTTTAAGAAAAAAAAATGAAATTAGCTAATTTTGCATAATTAATGGTCTCAGAGGCAACTGAAGATATTAACTCAGATCAATAAAATTTTGCACAGATACTAACAATAACATAAGGCAACTTTTCCGCACTATTACAAATTTGATATCAAAAACTTGGTTTTTTCGATACACCCTACCCCTCAGCCTCTTATTTACAACATGCCTTCTTTGCCCACTTCTTCAAGAACATCAGTATTGTCAGTGAGTTGACGAAGTGCTAAGGGAAGCTCAATGGTTTACCATAAGTGAATTGTTGATTAGCCTAGTGGCTTGGATTGCAGCGCTTCCAAGTTGACCTGGAGCTCAAAGAAACCGTCACAACTCCCTTCCAATCATTGGTGGCTACATTTTATGAGGAGGGTATTTCAAAGCTTGTTTACAAGTAAGGCAAATGTTTTAATCGAAAATGTGATTATATGGAGAAATAAGCAGTATTGTACATAATTTTTTAAAAAATAAATCTTCTTTGTATTTTGACCCGTCTTTTTGTTACAGCCCATCAGAGGTTAAATAAAACAGCCCATGTACTTGGAATCTCATTTTTTGTGTTAAATACATGATATTTTGATACAAAACTAAATGTTGGTAATTTATATTAAATCGACAAAACTACTTCATTTTGCAAAACAGAATTACTAAAGTCTTCATGACATAAGACGTAAGGTGATGATTTGTCATCTTTTATATTATTAATTATTCTATACCTTTTTTTATAATTGTCATTTTGTAATATTATTTTTAGTGACTAATATAATGTCAGACTTATATTTGTGACCCCTTGCGTGGTTTCCCAGGAAAAAGTGCGTTGCATTTCTAAATCTACCTTGCTTGAGGTCGCAATTGCTTTCTAATAAAGCCACGACGAAGAGCGAGAAAAAAGGGAAACAGCGACGTTCTTGCCTGGGAAACCACACAAGAGGGAAGAGGAAGAAAGTTTTCTTCAAGCTTGTGTTGTAATCAGATGGGCAACCTCTAACCAAATTTTGTCACCAGTGGGGGTTCTGCCCTAATATATACAAACAAAATAAGTCGACGGGAAAACTTAGACAGAATTAAATCTTTTATTATAGCAACTACGCATCAGGAGAGGATAGATTTTAGTCCCTAGACACGAGAATAGTTCATATCATGGCGAAGTGCTCCGCAAATATGGCAAGAAATGTCAAACTTTCTTCACTGAGCAATCAGAGTTAAGATTTTGTTATATGAAAGGTTTTAAAAGGTCAACGTGTAGGCGGGTCATTCAGCAAAGTTCTGTGGGAACAATCAATCTGGGTGACTGTTTGGCGGCCTAAAGGTTGTGTTTGGGATGCTAAAGATATTAATAGGTCATATTAAGGATATGTGAAAAAGGTAATTTAACTTTAATTTGGGTAAAAAATATAATAATTTGAGGGTGTTTAAGTTCTAATATGTCATACATTCAAGAAATTTGATGCATATAGATCTTGTTACTTTTCTACTGGAATCGCAGTTGGGGTTTCTGCCCATCATACATAAAAGAAATTTGGAAAATGGATTGAGAGTTTACTACCTTCCTATTTAGCACTTGAGTTGCAAGAAAGGGTTCTTTACTATCGAACATTGTAAATGATTCCATTCTAACTATGCAAGTTGAATAAGTAAATAAGTAATGACTTTTAAATAAGTAGAAAAAAATCAGAAATTTCTCCATACAAAAAATAACAGTTTTGTGTTTGCACTCAAAATTAATTTCTGAGAAAAGAAAAGCAAAATAATAATAATAATAATAAATAAAAGGCAATCATCATATTGAACTACCAGTGTTTAACAAATATACTTATTGATGTAGTTTTAAAAACAAACTTTTCTATTATAAAATTAAATGATCAAGCTTTCCAAAAATATTTAAACCAAAGAAGTTGATTAATCAATTGTATAAAGTAAATTACCTAGATAAATATATGGGCAGTATTCCCCCCCAGAGCAAGCTGTGAAAAGTTCATCAAATAACAACAGTGGCGGTAAATATTATTTAAAATGAAAAAAAGTGGGACCTGCTTTGAAAACACATTATTGATCAAAATTAGATTTATTCTGAAAAGCTAATATAGAGGTAATTTTATCAACTGCTAATCCCAGTATGATGCTATAGAAGTTTTGTTGTTTTTTCTAATGCCACTCAGTAGCCTAACCCGGAGTAGAGAGCTACTTGATTTTAAGGCGAAGTGGTGCAGCTTCCATTTTTAGTGAGCTCCACAAGGGAAGAAGTCCGACTTTTGCTTGTCATCATGACATAACTGTTTTACAGGAAGGTCCCTTTCACGCATCCATTGTCACTCGTATATAAGAATTTTTAACCAGAATCAAAGGCCGATAACCCCCTGATCTGGTACCCCCAGACGTATTAATTGCTATCGAAGTAAAAAGCTTTCAAAATTGTTGGAACTGAACTACAAAGCCGTGCAAGAATTGTGTAAAAAATACTAAACACAGTTGCCACATAATCATCAATAACCCATTAGCACTACTTAATTTCAAAACTTATAATGAATAATGCATTCAAAAGGACTTATGTAAACTGTCAAAGATTTCCCAAACCCAAATTTACTAAAGTAACAACATTATGAGAATATACTACAATGACAATGTGAAGAATGAGTTTAACTTTTAATAAATTGCATCAACAATAATCTGAATTCTTCATTAATAGTAGTAAAAAGAGTTGCATTTTTTAAAAACATTGGTTGATTCGAAAAAAAAAAATATCAGAAGACTTTCCTAACAACAAAATTAAAATTTTATTTAAATGAATGAAGTATTTTGAAGAAGGAAGTATGTTTCTATGACTAATTATGCATGTTTAAATTAAATAAGATACTCATACTTTTTTAAAGTGTGTGTAGAGTGAAACCTTATTTGTAGTGAATCCATTATGGCAAAGTGATAAATATACTGAACTGCCAAACATAGTTTCGGAATTGATGTTTATACCAAAAAAAGATATAATTAACTATCAACTAATTAATTTAATCAACCCATTTTACTATGCTTAATTTACAAAAAATTATTCATGGCAGAAGTATTTGACTGAAATTTATAACAGGGCATGCATTTAAATTTGAAAATTCATGCTTACAAAAATTACAAAGTGCATAACATTAGACACTATATTTATATTCTTTAAACTGTCATTTCTTATACATAACAACCCTCTGAATTAAAAACATTCCAAAACTTGCAATGATTCATAACATAACAAACTAAATAAATATTATAACAGCATTTTGTTTCTATCCAACATGATTCTTTACAAGCAGAGGATAATTTAATATATTTGTAAATGTTTATGTCATTAAAATTTTCATGGTTTTAAAAAAACTAGTTATTGTTTAAAAAAGCAAATTATACATTAAAAAGTCATTGAAACTTCAACTTCAGAATTTAAAAAGTCTTGAATCATTCAGAAATGAATTTGAAACATGTGGTTTAAGATAACAAAACTTCAGCAACTCAAAAATATAAAAACAAATATCTGACTATCCTATATTTTGAAAACTTTTGGAATTTTCTAAAATCTTTGAGACTCCAAAGGATGCCTACTCTAAAGCACAAAATAAGCAAATTCCTGAAACTCTGCACATATATTAAAAAAATATGAACAAAAAAAAATGTTTTAGCACTTTCTCTTTGCTAGGAAGTCTTATTTTCCGGGTTAACACTGCAACCAGCACAGATTTCGGACGTTCGTGAATTTGAGGTACAGGCTTTCTGAGCTCCTTTGCACTATTAGTAATTAGTACTCCAATAAGTACAAAACAATACAAATTAGTAATTAGTACTATTACTACCGAATGAAAATTCTCTATTATCCAGAGCTTTCGATTAGCCTCCCAACCTCCGGGCTAAGTAAACTAGATATCATTGAGTTTTAATCACTGAACTGAAACTCTGGAAGGAGTATCAAAACACTCGTCAAACGGGTCGGTGAAGCCCGGCAACCCAACTTTTGCCGCCAATCCTATACTTTACCTGTTAAAATAGGCATTTTAAACCAACTTTTTCAATAATTTTTTAACAGAAAATTGATAGGTTATTGCTTTAGGAGGTTCTTTATATAATGAAGTTATGGAAACATGCACTTTTAAAAAAATAGAATTGCAGGTACAATCTTTAAAACTTAAATTCCTTGGAGTACTATTCTTGGCGACATCCAATGCAAACTGTCAATTCAAGTGTCCATTGTGATCGACGAAGTCATGAAAAATATGGCACATATTCTCCCTAAAGCTGTCGCCAATTGATCCAAAAATAGGCTTCACCAGCTTATCATGGGATGTTTCTTCCAGAGTTTCAGTTAAGTTCAGTGGTTTTAACACAGTTAAGCATTCAACTAAATAATTGATTTATTAAATAAAGCCTACCTTCACTTGCACTGCTAGAATCACTATATCTCCTTAACTCTTTCTTGGAATGTTTTGATTTCTTTAACACCGAATAAGTTTGGCTGTAAAATCAAAGAAAATAAATTAGAATTAAAAAAGATTTTTAAGCATACATTTTTAAAAAAAATTCCATTTAATAATGGGGACACAGTACTGACTAATAAAAGAATTATTTTGGAAACTTTTCAAAAATAAAATTCAAACGAAAATATTTTTAGGTTAGGCTCATTACAACTAAACACATACAGGATAAGCCAAAATGGATAATAGCGATTACAAACAGCTATAACTACCAAATGGAAAATAATTTATCAATAAGATTAACATCAAATGATAAAAGTGACATACACAACATACAGTCAAAGATCCTGTGAATTCCTGGAATTTTTGGGGTAATCTCAAGGAACTTCCTTATTTTCAATGTTATGTTACCTCTCGCATTCAAAATATTATACACTATGCTATGTGAAGTTTGAAGGGGGAGGGGATGGGGGTGTTTAGGATATTGTCTGTATGACCAAGGGAAGTTTCATAGATCATCAAGATCCATGACTAACATGTATGTACAAAAAAAAATTAAGTTCCATCTACATTCTATGTTAATCTTATCCATAAATTGTTTTCCATTAAATAAAGCTCAAGAACAGTTATAGCCATGCTTAACTGTTAAGTTCATCTTGACCTACCCATCCTGACAAAAATATATTTCAAAAATTTACTTGATGCTTATGTCAAAACCATATCCTTACAATATTTTGGTTCTAAGACAGCATAAAGAACCACACTGTCAGTTTTTTTTTGTACAAAAAATACAGGAAAATATCTTTACTTAATATAAATATGGTTCAACAAACTCTAAACACAGTTTAGAAAATTTCAAAATAACGAGTACCAAATATCAAACTTTGCGAAAGTAAAGGAAAAATACAACAGGACCTAACTTACTTTTTGATTTTCTTTGCAGCATTTAACTTCATATTGTGCTTTTTGTACCTTTGCTTAACGTTGGCAGCCATTCTGTTAATATGGTTCTTCGGTTTTGACACAAAAGTTTTTACAGGATTACTCTTTTTACAGGAATCGCACCTCCAAGCACCTACATTAAATAAATAAATATTTTTTTTTTAAATTAAGATTTTAATTTTAAAATGTTTATAAGTGTATTCTTTTAGATTGAAAACAAATTTTAGAAATTACTTGCAAGCTAACAAAAAATAAAGACATAGTAGCAGTTAAAGCCAGAGCAATGGAAATTGCTTGAACATACAACTCTAATCCATTAAAGGATGTTTAATGAAAACTAGACAAATGATATAAAATTTTTAATTGTTGGCCTGTTTCAGAGAATATTCAATTCAAACTTTGGATTTGTGTTAATAAGTTGCCAGGGTTCCCACTCTTATTTGAAAATAAAAATCAAGGAGTTTTTAAGGACTTCCCAAATTTTTTCAAGGACCCATAATCATAATGCGTTGATTACTATACCTATTAAATTGACCAAACATTAAAATTAAATAGCGCTCGAAATACAGCCGACGCCAGGTGTTATGGCAACTATATCAGAGGAAAACACAGAAGTATTGGGCAAAAATATAAGTGTTTATATGTAAGCAACGTTTTGTACTGAGTGCCAAAGTGCTATGTGCATCATTTAGAGCCGACTTTAACCATTTTTTAAGAAAAGACTTCTCGAAATTTTAAGTTTGCTAACTAAGAAACTCAAGGACTTTTCAATGCTCGTTTGTTAAAATCAAGGGGTACTTTTTATCAAAAATCAAAAACGTATAAACGATTTTTGGTAAAAATCAAGGAGTATTAAAGGGTCCTTGAAATTGAAAATAAAAATCAAGGACCCGTGGGAACCCTGGTTGCATTTAAAGGTGGTGAAAACACCCATCGATTTGTAAAAAATACCATAGAAGTAAATTAATTCATATGAATTTAATGTTTCCTATTTGAATGGAGTAGCTGCAAAAATCTCAAACTCCCAAACATAACTAATATATAGGATCCAGTCCATTCATTAGCCACTTCTATAGTCTGTCTATTTACTATGCGAGCCTCAAAAAGACTTTCTTCCCCCATCCCTTCGCTTGGTTTTCTAGGAAACAAGGGGAGCATGGCTTTTCTTAACCTAACGCGTTTGAGGTTCTGTTGCGAGGTTAACAATTCGAACAGTTCAAACCAGAGAAAGGTGGGGGGAAAACGCTCATGCCGTTTTGGGAAAAAAAACATGCGAGGATGGGGGAGGAAAATTCTTTCAAGGCTCGCATTCTACATAGACAAGGTATAACGGCAATAAATTCAATTGGATAAAGTCACCAACAAACCGGCCAAACCTGATATTTTAGTAATACTTTAGGGAATGATTTTTGCAACTACTTTCTTCACTTTTATTAACAAATATAATGATTTCAAGCAGGGGATACATACTAGTTAAAGGATTCATACACATTAAGTATAATTACAATTTTATGATAGAAAATAATAGACTTTCATGGTTTAGTATTATAATTCTGTTTAATTCTCAAGCTTGAGTGAAACATTTTACCCCCTGATTGGTTGTCAAGGATACGTAAAAGTGCCTTCATTCTTATTTTTTCAACACTCCACTTGTGTATCTTCTTGCAACCTGGCGTCCCCATTAGGGAACGTTTTTAAAAACCTCCCCACAAACAATTAGCATGTTAATTAGCTCCGAAATTAACCTGGTCTCATAGAGGACCATCCAAATATCAGTTTTCAACCTTTGATTACAGGTACCAGTCATTTATTTCAATAAAAATTGAAGTTTAATAAGGCTCAGTATGATATAAGAGTACTTTAAAAAAAAACATTAATTTTTTTTTTACTGGTAAAAGCTGAAACAAGATGCTTACCTCTAGCAGGTCTTGGGAATACAGGTCTTACACAAGTGGCGTGGTAGATTTTATCACATAAATTGCAACAGAGCATTCGTTTCTGAAAAACAATAAATTAAAACTATTAATATAACAAATATAAATAACTGAACCTATTAAGTCATAAATTTTTAATCTTAATTTAACATTCTATTCTTGGTTAAATTGCATTTTAAATTAGAATGGCATGACCGGATACAGAGTAGCACATTTATTAAGTATAATAAACACATATCCCCAATTTAGTAATAATATCAAAGTTTCACGCTTTTTGGGTTGACAATGTTTAATGATTTGTTTTTTTTTTAAAAAATGAACAAATTTTGATTTTCAATCTCAAATTTTAATTTTACCAAACTCTGATGATTTGGCTTTATCTACCAATCTAATATGTGTATTTTTTTATATACAGTAGAATATCCGAAATCCGGAACCCTAAAATCCGGAAATACCTAAAATCCGGACTTTTTCATTTTTCTCAATTAAAAAAAATCGATTTTCTTGAAAGGGAATTTAAAACAAAAATATTCCGATTTCCCAATTTTTTTTTATCTCTTATCTTATTTTCGTTCTCTACTTCTTTTTTATTTCTTTCCATAAGAAAATTTCCATCAAGTAACGATACGAATCGGACATGTTGGAAACCGAACCTTGTGGAGAGGGGAGAAAGCGTTCTTAGAAGAACACGAAGTTTCACTCCTTATAGCGCATGCGTGGTTCGCCACGCGTCGTGGCATGCAAGAAATTCCGGATCGACTTGCGACCTTCAGAAGGTCGGGCTTTGTTAACTTTGGGGATGAATGAAAGGGGTTTGATGACTTCTGTCACTCAAGTGCGACGGTCGCGAAGTTATCCCGCCCCTTGGCGAGTAGGCGATATTGTTTGGCAACTTTAGATAATTTCAGCAGCCGAAAGATGATTGCGGAGGGTTGAGGAAATTCAATTCCTTACTTGCTTTTGCAAATTCCACACTGCTGTTTTGATCTCTGGTTTACAAATTTTTTCCCTAACTTTATCAATTTCAACTTTTAATTAATTTTTGACTTGATTTCTTTAAAATTTTAATTAACTTTTAAATATTGAATGATATATTTTTATTGATTATCGGTATGCCGAAACGCACTTCAAGTGTTTCTGGTGCGGCTGGTGGGCCGGCCAAACGAAAACACGTGTCCTTATCGATTAAAGACAAAGTTGCCCTTATCAAAAAGATGGAAAGTGGTACATCCGTTGCCAAATTGTGTGAAGAGTATGGACTTGGGAAGTCAACAGTTTATGACATAAAGAAGCAAAAAAAGGAACTTTTTGAGTTTTTTGCTGATTCGGATACTCCTATGGCGATGAGCCAAAGAAAAATCATCAGTCATGCTAAAAGCGACGATCATGATAAGGTTATAATTGAGTGGATAAGACAACAAAGAAGCGAAGGTGTGCCATTATCGGGTCCTCTTGTGATTGAACAAGCAAAACTTTTCCATGCATAGATGAAATTGACCACCGACTGCACGTATTCAGTAGGTTGGCTTAACAGATTCAAACAACGTCATGGACTACGTCATTTAAAGATTTCTGGAGAACGCGCACCAGCGGACACGGAAGCCGCTGAAAATTTTGTCAGTGAATTTCTAACGCTTGTGGAGGATGAAAACTTGTCGCCAGAACAAGTGTATAACGCCGACGAGACAGGTTTATTCTGGCGATATGTGCCTCCGAATACATTGGCCACGGCCGAAGAAAAGAACCCCACTGGAATAAAAGATTCGAAAGAAAGAATCACCATTTTGGCATGTGGTAATGCCGCAGGAACACATAAAAACAAACTCTTTGTTATCGGAAAATCAGGAAAGCCGCGAGCATTCAAAGACGTCAAAGTTTTTCCTGTTATTTATCGTGCAAATAAACGTGCATGGATGACACAGACTTTAATGAACGATTGGTTTGAAAATCATTTTTGTTCCAGAAGCCCGCCGCCATCTTTCATCCGTCGGCTTTCCAGATGATGCCACGATTGTTCTTATCCTGGATAACTGCACAGCTCATCTGTCACCGGAGCTCTCGGTGAAAGACAACGTTTCAGTGCTATTCCTTCCCCCGAACTGTACGTCGATTCTCCAGCCAATGGACATGGGCATTCTTCGTGCTTTTAAATGCCACTATAAGTCGAACTTTTTGAGGGAGATGCTGGCGTTTCTCAATGAAGGGGAAACTATTCAAGAGTTTACGAAATCGTACAGTTTAAAAATGGCTGTCTGGAATGCTGCAAAATCGTGGGATGCCATGCCGACCACGACCCTCAAGAATGCTTGGCACAATTTGTGGCCGGCGACGATATTTTCAGATGAAGGCGACGACGACAAAGAAAATGATTTCGAAGGATTTCGAATTAGTAACGAGAAAAGGGAAATCATGGTTCTCCTCGAACATGTGAAAACATCGGCCAAGCAAATAGCTGAAGAAGATATCTTGGAAGTTTTCCATTGCGACGATGAAGCCCCAACTGTGTGCCAATTAACAGATGAGGAAATCAGCGATATGGTGTTGAAGCCCGGAAGTTCGGCTGTTTCATCGGATAGCGAAGAAGGTGAAATCGAAGTGGAAGAAAAGATTCCTTTGGACACCTTGATAGAAGTGCTAAACACTGCAATTAAAGGACTAGAACAGCGTGATTTTATTTCGGAATCAGAAGTAATGGCAGTGCATAAAATTCGAGAAAAATTAATTGCCCAAAAACCTAAATTACTAAAACAATTAATCTTAAGTGAGATGTATTTTAAAAGAAAATAAACTAATATTTAGTCCTATTTCCTTGGTTTATTCTGTTTATATTGTATTTTTGTCATTATTTTTAAAGAATAATTAAATTTTATCTGGAATCCGGAATTTTCCGAAATCCCGAATCGCCGAAGTCCCGGCGATTCCGGATTTGAGATATTCTACTGTACCAAACATTACAGCTATGCCTTCCATCCCTCCCATGTCAGGATTTTCGATTTGGTGACCTCTAAACTAAACTGTTGATTATTGCAATCTGATTAGAAAATGTTGCTTACCACTGCAAGGTATATTTAGGTTACAAAATATTGTTCTTTTTAGTCACATATTAATAATTAAGAAGTAATATGGTACATTGATAAATAAATGTTTAGAGCCTTTAACCAAAATAACAGCTGGAAATAAGAAAGACCATCTTCATTGTAAGGAGAGGAAGATATATATCTTTTAATTGTTCAGCTAACCTTGTCCTCAGAACAATTAAGCTTCCGATTTTTTTTTACGGAACTTTAAAAGGTTCAGCTTCTGGGCATAAGATCAGTTATTATTTAACTTGAAAATCTGAAATTGTTAAAATTACCCAAAATTGCCAGAGCGAATCAATCATAAAACTACAGAGGAAAAAATCGAGAGGGAAAAATCAAATTCTTAAGAGGAAAAATAATCTTTATTCTCTGGTTAAAAAAAAATGTGTCAATCACAAAAATCCCTATCTATCCTAAAAAATTTAATGTTACTTTTTTTTCTCTAATTTCCTGGCTTTTCTGCTTACTAACATCCCTGTAATATGCATAACATATAAAAAAATATATAAACTTGATTATTAATACATACATGCTCAGTTTTTATTCCACATACAACACAGATCTTGCAACGATAGCACTCCCAGTTTTTCTCGTCTATCTCTTTTATAGCTTCTACTGTAAGACCAAAACACAAAGGGTGCCCTAAAAAACACATGGAACAAAAATTAGATTGAAGCTTCTCTACAAAAGCATTATTTACTTATACATTTCTTGTATATATTCTTTTTTTAAAAATAATTTGTCAAAGAAACATTCAAAAATGGAAGAAATTGTGCCATAAACGAAAACGATGCACATGTAGATGTGAAATAGCATTAAGTACTACTAGTATTGTAAGTTTTAAGAAGAATATAGGTTGGCTCTAGGTTTGGACTTCTATTTTAAGCATATTTTCACCTACACCACACCATCAAAAAAAAATGTATAAAATATGTTTGATGGGAATAATATATTGACAATGAATCTATGAATTTTCTGTAGTGTATGGTTATTTACACAATTTTAATTAACTATCTACTTTATTAATTTACAGATTGATTTGTATATACCAGAAAAAGCATAACTAATGCCTATGATTCAGACATTTCAAAAGAGCATACCTGTAGCTCCACATTGCAAACAGGTAAGGAGTAGATCCTGGCGACCTTTTTTAGGAGGCTCAGTGTCTTTACAAAAATTGCAAGACAGATATGGGACGTTGCTTTTCTATAAACCAAAAACACAAATGTTATCGGCATAAGCATACATTTTATATATATTTAAGTGAAGATACTTAAAGTAAATGCTATTCAAATAGATATTTCTATCGTTATACAGTTTTTTTTTTTTTTCAAGTTTTTATATTTAGAAGTAGCCCACAAAAACCAATCTTGAATATACCTTACTCATATTATTGACTATAACTTAAAAGAAATAACACTAATATAACAAAACGCAAGTCTTTGGGCAATATGTTATCACTACCAGTAGCTTATGCAATTAGGCTAGCACATTAAGCTTCATTAGATATTTAAGTAACATTAGTTGTCATTTTTCTTGTTACAAATAATACACTAGTATTTTTTAAAAAATAAAAACGTACAATTCAAAAATTCCCGATTTTGCTTATCATGCTAATAATGTTACAACTGCTGAACGTGCTTAAAATTTATCACAAACCAAAATGTTTTACTCCAACTCTTCTCATACGTCTTAACATTTAAAATTCCCTTCAATTTGATTACTAATGAATAGTTTCTTCAAACAGAAAAAGAAGCTTTACATGAAAATTGTAGTTCTTTTCTTACGGTTCCAACAACCAGTACAAAATTTAATAAATTAATAAAACGTACCAAACTAACCTTATGTGGTGATGCACTACTATTACTATGGGACATCAAGGAGGAAGACGTCCCAGAATCTACCGAACCCCTTCTGAATGGCATTCTTCTAAGTCTGTACGTCCGTCCCTCTTGCAGAATTAACCCGTTCGAGACTGCTCGTTTCGCAGACTGCAGTAGCTGATGTCCCAGGTCTGTCCCTTGTTCAATATTGAGCGAGAAGGTCTGTCGAAGGTACTTCTCGATAGACCTGTAATAGAGTAATTTATAAAATGGAAATGGGAGTAGTGGTTATTTGGCTGATGCAATATAAAACTTCTCAGAAGGGTGTTAGGCAGTCTCAAAGGAATCATGAGTAAAAATTCAAAATCAATCTTAGATAGGTTAGATATGAAGCTTAGATAGCATTCAGGTTAAAAATATTTTTAGTTAGTCAAAATAGGGTAAGGTGGGGTAAGTGGGACCTCTTATCGGCATAATTCGACTTTAGATCCTCATAGCACTGGATGTAATAGCTAACAACTACTTATTATTTTTTTTGTGATCTATTCCCTCGTACATTATTACTGTACCCATGGCAATCTTAAAACAAATTGGCAAATAAATTTAAAAAAGATTTTTTTCTTTTTGGTCGTCGGAGTGGCCAACTTTCCCCGCAAGGTGGGGTAACACTCAAAAAATCACCCCAAACGTGGGGCAAATGGGCTCCCCAATTTTGATTAACCTTATCAACATTACAAGTACACAAGACTACAAAAAGATACTATGTTTTATAGACTTTCAAAATATAAAACATTTTGTTTTGTATCATGAACCGTTTGGAAATAAATAAAAAAGTAGCATGATGGTGTGAATTACGATATGATGCAATTATAAAAATTGTCACAAAAAGGATTGTACGTTGTTGCATACTTAAATGAAAATGATGCCATAATGTTTCATATATATTGGGGTAAATACGTAAAAATATTGGAACATATTTTTTAAGTCAATAATTGGGAAAATGTCAGGGGGTGGCCCACTTTCCCCAATGACCCATTTACCTTAGTTATTTTAAGACTTACCCATGTTTGAAATATAATTAAACTACAGCAAGAACTTCCAAATGTTATGTTATATTGTTAAAAAATGTTTTAAAAAAACAGGTTACATATAACCATTTAATTATCTACTCTTTATAATAAAGGATATATTTTTCTTTACATCTGACACTATGACTACATTATCATTTCTCAAAAAGATAAGAACTATACCTACCTATTAAAAATAATATTACAGTTATCGATATCAGTTTTTAAGTGGAAAAAAAATATGAGCACATTTTTACACCCGACGTCCTGTTACAAAGTGTAGCAAGTACACAGTAAACTCCTGATTATCTGCTTTGCGTATTATGCCTGGGCCACTCAGGGCCGTAACTTGGACATTTTATTGGGGGGGGAGGACCACGTTTTGGCGCCCTCTTACATTTTTTTGGAGTCCGTTATGAATCATTATTAACGACTAATTACATTAATTAGTACTTATGCATTAATTTTACTTCATAATCAAAGTAATTGTTATTAATTACTAATTGAACCGTTTTATTTAATAATTAAATAATTATTAATAACTACTTACAACATTATTAATTACTAACGAAATAATTTTTAATTACAAATTAAAGAGTTATTAATGATTAATTTAATTGCTTAATAATTAATTTGCAAATTAGGTAAAAATGAATTAACCTAATTTAAAATAACAACACTGAATTAGTTATGATAAATTTAAACATACAAATTATTTGCTTTATAAAAGTAACTTGCAATAGAGTATTTATTCGATAGAAACGAGTGAGATTCCAAATTAATTGATCCTTTATACAATTTTTATAGTAACATTGCGAATATCTATAAAATCGTGCAAAGAAAAAAAACATTATTATTGCTTCATGAAATTATCGAAAAGTAGCTTTGCACGCAATTTAATTGTAAAAGTCACATTTGTCATTTCCTATTTATAATAATAAAATTAGCTTTCTTTATTCTCTCTCTCATTTCGATTATTTTTATGTACAAGTGCATATTTAAAAAAAATTGATACAGTTTAACTCCCTAAAATGATACATTTAATAAGTAACTTATATACGAGATATATAATGATAATAAAATGAATAAATAATAATTTCTTACCTAATTTTTATTCCCAACGAATATAAAACTATTATTTTGAAAGGTACATTTTGATTATGGACTTATTACGAAATGCCGAAGGTTTCGAAAATTATAAGCATTTGAAGAGCAAAAATAAAAGTAAATAAAATTAGCTTTCTCCCATAAACAACACGTTAAATACGTTAAAAAGCCTGCTCCAAATCCATGTGTAAAGGAAACAAAGTAAACATTCAATCGCGCATATTCTACGCATAAGAACAGCCAACGACAATTTCATTTTACAACTGACCATATCGGACATAGGCTGGCTCTTTTTTTTTCCTCACTAGAGGGCAAGAAGAGTAATTAAATTGGACCCCCGTGAGTTTATGGCCTCTTTTTGGGTGGTCTTTTGGTTTTCCCCCCCAAATGATATCTTTTACTAGGAATGTGAAAACAAGCACACAATTGCGTTGCATGCTGACAGACAAAGATAAAGCCCATTGTCCGCAATCAGTGGCCACCACCAAAAAAAGGACTCTTCAAGAGACCCCCCGCAGAAGAACGTCGCCTTTTCCCCTCGGTAGTTTTTCGACGTGCAAGTGAAAATTTTGGACTTTCCTAATCCGCCTCCCTTTTATTTTAAATTTAATTTTTATACATTATACTTCATCGCAACAATCAGCTTGCCATATGGATATTCCATTAAATAAAAAATAAAATTTTTTCTTCTAATATTTCGAAACGCGCGTAAAAGGCGAAAAAATTGGTATTTTCAGAGAAAAGGGAAAATATCAATTTCAAAAAATATTTTAAATATTAGTGGAGTTATATATGTGAAGTTATTTTTATATATTCTCTTCCATTGCTTCCCACTTTCCCAGTGACTTGATTTCAAATTACTTATGTTGATATTAAAAATGCTCTGAATGAAACTCGTTAAATTGATACATAATCAAATGAAAAGAAAGTTTGAAAATAATATCAATAAACTTTGTACAGTTTCTTACCTTATTTCCAAAGGACAGTGCAGTTTCAATTTTGAAAGAAACATTAAAAAATATATGAAACTATAGGTTTGCAAAATTAGAAATATAGGAAAAACGAGCAATAAAAATAAGAATTGGAAAACTGTGGATAAAATATGTCTGCTCTTTAAAATATTATTTACAAGTTTTCTAAAAAGTAAAATAAGTATTCCGTCGCATTGTTCGGACATTCGTTAGGAAAATCTAACCTCTTCAAAAAGGCTACTGAAACCTCTTCAGAAGTTCATGAAAGAGCAAGCATGTCTAGCTACAACATCGCAGCCACATTTTATAACCTAAAAATATCCTGACCCTACAATCTGTCTAGACGAACCCTAGTTCGAATCATCGTCACCGTTCAAAGAAAGTCGTACGAAATCCCATACTCAGAATGCTTGCTTGACCAGCTAAAGAGGGTTATAAAATAAGGGGAGATAATTGGACCCCCCGTAGAGTGTGAGCGAGTGAAAAGTACTAAGTCGTCTGTTGAGACAGGACAAAGCTTTTTTTGGAGGGGGTGGAAAGATTTTCGTTATTTTTAAAAAAAAATACCAGTATGTTCCTTATACCAGTTTAAGCTTCTGTTGCTTATTATAAAATCTTAGGCAGGGCGCCATTCACATGGTGCCATTTTGGGCGAAAATGGCCCCCTGAAAAGCTATTGGGGGAAAACAAGAAAATAAATTAACAATTACGTATAATTGTAAAATAACTGTTAAAAAGTTAAAAAGGGCGCCTGGCGGCGCCCAAAATGGCGCCCTTTGTAAAATTATTGGGGGGGGGAGGCTCCCCCCTTCCCCCCCTATAAGTGACGGCCCTGGGGCCACTATCCACCCCCCCCCCTCCTCCCATTTTTCAGTTCAAATTTTAAAAAAATGCGATAAATGAATTTTATTTGTTTCAAAACATTTTGGAAGAATGCATTGTAAGGACAACAAATTATTTTCTAGAACGACGAACATATTCAAAGAACGACAAATACATTTAACAAGAACACCGAATGCATTAAAATAAGAATGACTATAGGAAACGTTCAGCAGCCAGGTGCACATCACGAGCAGGTTCTTGCCAAAAAGCGTTACTGGTAAAATAAACTGCCTGCTATTTTAATTGAATGGCTTTATGTGATTTTGATACTAGCGAAATGTGTGAGAAACTAAAAAAAAGTTTTCCTGCCAATTCAAGACGAACTACAACTCATTAAAAAGATCGAAAACGGATCCTCTAAAATCAAATGCGATTGCAGTATGGAAGAGAAGCGACTGGAATAGACATTTTGAAGTAAGTAAATTTGTACATGCTATATACTATGACTGTAATTTACTTTAATAAAACCCAGAAGAAATTTTTCTTACAGGCATTTTCTTCATTTTTGCGGATTATCACCCAATTCCGCGGATAATCGGGAGTTTACTGTACAAGTATTCTAATTTACGTTTAATCCCGTAAAAAGCCAACAGACCTTAGTGTTGAGCCATTATTGTCTCCAAGTTCCTTGATTGCTTTGATGATAACCCGGCGCATGTCTGTTCCCGGGTGTACCCGGAGGGTGCGACCTTTCTGGTTGCATAGTGTGCCCGGGTCTTTGTAGGAGCATAGTCCCTTGGTGTGAACCTGGAAAGATATCCATGAATAAAATTAAACAACCTTCATTATTATTATTAGGTTTGAAATACTGTGGCACTAGAGCTACACGAGGGCTATTGGCGACAGGGGTCGTTTTTTAGAACCACAGTCAGGTGACACCCCAACATCTGAATAGGCACCCAAAGCAACTGTTAAGGGCGACATCGTACACAGCGTTAGGAATTTGAAGGATATTTAACGTGTACTAACTTACATGGATATTATTCGTCGGACATTTTTGGCTGCACGTGCCGTTTATAGATCGGCAGCTATTTTGGCGATGCCCGGACCTGAACCTGGGACCTTCCGGATGCTAAGCGAGTGCTTAACCGACAGGGTTCCCCAGCTCCTTAAACGACTTACAAACGTTGAACATATATGAAAAGTGCAGGGGAAGAACCTCTCCATTGCGTAGCAGACTATCTGCATAAGGTTTGCTTGGCGTATATAGCGAGTCGTCGCCTAAACTGGTGTAAAGTAACTAGTTTTGCATTGGTTCTTATCACACGAGTTTGCCATCTCTATTGTCGCGTGGAAATCAAGACGCTCTGAGTGTTGCTAACTTATTTTATTACAATAGAAAAATAGAGGTACAGGCGAGATGCAAATAACAGAACTGACCCCGAACTATCTATATACTTGTACAAGAACAGGAAGTACTTCCTTCCGAATAGCATCAAAATAACAACCAGACAAATAGTCTGACACTTGAACCGCAGAAGAGCCAAGGGGAAAAAACTGGTTTCTAATCGTCCCTACTCACTAAGCAGATTTCAATACGGACAATTCCCTGTGAATGAAGATTTTTTCCCCTGTACTCTTTATGCGTTCATTAAAGAACAATACAAAACACAGGCCGTGGGTAGCATCTCGGAAGGTCCCGCGATTGAGTCCCGATACCACCGAGTATATGCTCGTTAAATCTATGGGTCCGAAAGTTCTGTGAGTGGTCATGGCGCAGTTTCCCACGGGTATGGGTCCCTGGACACTATTTCCCTCTCCTTTAGGGACATGTCTAAATTGCGGAGGTGGCGATAGATGGCAGCATGATACCAAGACGGATTCCTGCTGTATAATCTCATCACGGGCATCTCTCTTCAGGAACCGCACCCATTTGCTTTTTTTTGGTAGCTTGTGTTTCCCAAGTGGCATTAGTAGCAACAACACAAAATACAGGGTGACGCACATAAAAGTGGCCCGGCATGGAGCTCTAAAAAAAAGTGGCCTGACTGGGCTCCCCAGTCCCTTAAACGACTTACAAACGTTGGCGAGAAAACGGTTGATTTTGCAGAGTAGAACCTGAAGTCAAGTGACGCCTTTACAATCCAAAGTGCTCAGTCTGGCTGCTTTACCTAATTAACAAATTAGCTTTAACTTGGTTGACGACTAACAGGGCATTTTGGCCATGATTTTTTTTACACATCCTAAATATTAATTTTTGGAGTTTTGAATAAAATTAATCATGAATAAGGATCGCTTTACACCAGCATTCCGTGTTAAGCCATTAAACTCTCATCAAAGGCGTGTTTAAAGTGATCCACCCCCGCCCCCATTTCTTGTAATGCATCTGTGGATTAGAAAACAAACGGTTTAAAATTGGTTGCTGAGTTATATAGGAGCACCCCCTTTCCTTCAGTAAATTTGAATTAGTTTAGGAAACGCTAATAAAATAGTTGCAGTCTTCCAGATGTATTTCCCGAATTTATATGTAGGATTAATAAATAAACTATTTGTGCAACCTTTGAACACACATACCTTCACAATTAAACCTTTATCAACAGCCTTGTCTAGCTTGTCCTTAATAATCCTTCTATCGATACGATGACCTTGCTGTACGGTACTGCAAATACGGTCAAATGACGTCCGCTGTTTTTGGTACCTAACTTTCTGAATAGCATCGACTAGCCACTTGGTGGTTTCTAAGTCTCCATCTTCACTTTCGTTGCTGCTCTCGGGTAATTTGTCATCTCTTAATTCACGCCTATGCATATTTGGTTTTCAGAAGGAGCATTGCTGTCCCGCAAATATTCCGGGGCAGGGAGCTACATTTTAAAAACGGGATAACTAAAAGAAACCTAGAAGAAACCAAGCAACGAAAACAAAATTATAAGGGCACATGCAATAAAGGATAACAAGCAAAAATAAACAAAATAGAATAAAATAATATTCTACAACACAAGTCAGGGATATAACTATTAAATAAATAAAAAAATCTAAATCTTATTTAAATAAATAAAATTAAAACGATAAAAATAATTTAAATAATTTTTTTTCTAAATAACTTGTAATGCAATAAAAATTATCTAAGTTCTAAGAAAAATGAAGAAATAGCCAATATACGACTGTATGAATGATAAGCCACGAAAATTTTAATATGGTGAAAAGTTTTGATGGTTAACTTGAAAACACCAAAATGGACAAGTAATGTTCAATCTATATAAAACGTACACAACATTCAAAGAGTTGAGTGTTTTAAATCTGTTTATAAGGGGACACTAATTCCTTAAAAATAAATGGCAAAAACCTAAACTAACAACAGGACAATAAAAATATAGTTAAGTTCTACATGCAGCTTTTCAGAAGCAGTTCTAGAATACACAATTCTGACAAGTAGTTTGATAAATAGCAATTTATTGGAGCCTTTTAAATCACACAGCAGAGAAAATAGTGTTATAAGAATTTGCTTGCCAAAGAATAAATCAGATGTAAATTAAAGAAACGGTATGGCCACAATATCGTCTCTTAAGTTCCCACATGTGCTATCTAACTTTGCAAAACGGTAGAATTGTACTGAACGGTAACCCTTGGCGAACTTTCGAAAATCGCGCCAAACGTCGGCCGAAAACCCAACCGAAATGATAGGATAGGTTTGAATTATCGTCGCATCAGAGCTACACGAGGGAGAGCCGAAATACGTGTTTATTTAACACCGCGGTACCTTCTTGTTACATCTCAGCATTACATTATGTAGACCGATATTATATAACAAGAAAGGCAGAACAGCCGGTGTTAAATAAACACGTTTTTCAGTTCTTCATCTTGTAGCTCTAATGCGACGATAATTCAAACCTACCCTATCATTTCGGTTGGGGTTTTCGGCCAACTTTTGGAGCGATTTTGGAAAGTTCGCCAAGGATTACCGTTCAGTAAATTTCTACTGATTTGCAAAGTTAGATAGCACATGTGGGAACTTAAGTGACGATAAAATGGTTGTTGTGTACATTAACAACTTTTTTCAAGCTTAAAAATTAAAGTAGGGTTGCAATACCATTTGAGTTGCATGAAACAAGATGTGGAATGTTTACCACATTTAAGCATTTTTGTTGCTTGGCAATGTTATGTTAATTGCCATACTGAGACTCACCATTATATCATAGCTGTTGCTTACGTTAACTTTTAGGAACTATAATATAAAACCTCTCTCAATTTGCTACTATGAATTACATTGCCAAACAACTAAGATGCCCAAAAGTGGAAATCATTCCACAAGTATACCTTAAGTTTTCAAGTTCGCAAATAAACAGACCAAACCTAAAACTTAATCAAGCTGTACTAACTATCAAACTTGTGTCTAACTTAATCAAATGCTACTTGGCAAGTAAACATTGCCGTAATAATGTGTCATATTGTGTGTTCAGCTATGCTAAGAATTATACTGTTTTTAATAAGGTTGGGTGTCTCTAATAATTTTTAAGTGCTTGGGAACAGAATGAGTATAACTTCAGGTTGTGTTTACTTCATTTACAAAGTACAAATAATTTTAAAGTGCTTGGGAACAGCATGAGTATAACTTCAGTTTGTGTTTACTACATTTACAAAGTACCTACAAATAATTTTAAAGTGCTTGGGAACAGCATGAGTATAACTTCAGTTTGTGTTTACTTCATTTACAAAGTACAAATAATTTTAAAGTGCTTGGGAACACAATGAGTATAACTTCAGGTAGTGTTTACTTCATTTACAAAGTACACATAATTTTAAAGTGCTTGGGAACACAATGAGTATAACTTCAGGTTGAGTTTACTTCATTTACAAAGTACAAATAAACTATGTCAGAATGTACACCACAGATTTAGTTTTACAGTTTAATGAGGAAATTATGGTTGCATTAACTTTCAACTGAAAGACGTAAATCTACAGAGATATCTAAGCATTTTTTGGAAGGCCAACAGAATTCATATAACCCAAATTGTATATGTGAAATACATATTAAAACAGGTTTATTTTTTTAAAGGCGCTTTTTATACTTCAGTATCATCATCACACATTTAACTTGAAAACATTATCATACTCAGTTAAAAATATGACGAAATGCTGCACGATTACGGAAGTATGCAGAAAGCGGATGACAGAATGTTTACTAACAAAGCTATTACTTACCATGTTAACCTATATAGCACAAACCACGTCTCAAAATCCACACATATCACTAACACAGGTCACAAATTCGACAAAAGTTCAACCGATTAGTGTGTGAATACTCAGAAAGGATCGCTAAAGTTTGAAATTTAGCACACCGCAAGACGCAACGGCAAAACCCTTCCCAGCTAATTAGAAACAAAATATTTGCAAAAGCATCGAAGCGAGAAATAAGGACACACACTTCCGATGCTTATTAGTGGGTGAAAACACAAAAATATCCATGTAAAGTTGTGTAGATTACAATCGAAGGATGCAACTAGCACATAGCTTCTAAAAAATCAATGTCGGCTGCCGTAAAACACTCTTAAACAAAAGGCAGACATGTAAATATGGCTGCAGAACAAACAATATCATCTCGATAACTTAAGTATTAGCTACTTTAAATGAAACATTTCATTTAATACATATAATTGGATTGTATACTAAGACTATTTATACATAAGTTCATATAAACTCTATACTTTCTGGATATATACTAAGGTAAACAACAAATTCTTTTGATAATTTTGAAACATATATAGATGATATTCATTAAATAGATTTATCTATATTACCTACTTGCAATAAAATAACAAAGCTTCTTTAAAATCAGAAATATGATTGGCTCATTTGCTTAAAAATAAGCAAGAAAAAAATTTGACAACTCGCCCAAAAAGCCGTAGTGTAGGTTTTTACCGCAAGGGTACCGGATGTAAAAGTAGTTGAATTTTTAAGTTTTTGGAGTATAAAAAGAAAAACAAATACTATTTAGCTTAAAGTAAGAAGTTAATGAAATATTCCTAAAAAATATCAGTAAAATAAAGTTTATTTATATTTTAAGACTCCTATGTACCGTTTAAAAACTGTTTTTATAATTTTACTGGTTTGGGAGGAAAAAAAGAAAGCAGTATACATCTCAACGCTGCTCTTTATTCTCTTTTATTTGTTATTGTTTTCGTTCATCGTGGAGATCGTAGATCGTGTTTTCTAAATTTTAGGCCGTGTATAGAGGTACGTACCACGTACCTTTTTAAAAGGTACGCAAGTCGATCATGTGACCCAAACATCCGCACGTCCATCGAGTTGAGTTGTACTAGAATTAGTTTTAATTTTATATTTAATTAAATTGGTTCGGTAGGCTACAAATAAATATTTTCCTACTTTTAAAAAATATTTGTTATCTGAAATTTTAATCCCAACCACCGAAAAAGTTACAATATGTATAATAGAACTTGGTTTGAGGTAGAGAAAAATGGAGAACATTTACATTTCAGCAAGTTGTAAAAGGATTGAATTTATACTTTTCGTTCGTTTTTGTTGTAACATCTTAGTGGAATTGGGTATCCTTCGTTAATGAGTTAATTAAGATGTAGCATTAAATCTAGTACAAGTATCTTGTTTCGAGAGTATCAAAATGAATAGCTTCTGCTACTAAAATTACTCGGAATCTCCGATTTTCGAACTTTTGATTCGATGATATATAAATTCTTAAAAAACGGAATAAATCGACCAACGTAACTTTTTATCAGAATTGCCGCTTTTTTTATAAAATAAAATCCTCTGTTTTAGGAGAGTTAGAAAATGAAGCCTCTCTGCATCATAGCACCACACCACGGCCCTGTACAAGAGTTATAGTAAAGTATATAAGTGGCCTTAATTCAGACAATATACTACGAATAAAAAAAATATCACACTATAATTAGATGTGATGCATCTCTAGCAATGTAATATGCCTTGGTATTTATAATTTTGGGGGAAAGCCCTATTTAAATCCCTTTCTTAAAACATTATCTCTGAGAATATTGAAAAGCATTTACAAACAAATATCTACTTGTAGAAGAATAATGATCTTATTTTTAAAGAAAGAAGTCCTGACTGATGATTTCAACGACAAGCCAAAACAATTATGAATACGGAGAACACGTTTTAGGAGCTGAAGCTTTTTAATTTATATAGTATATAAAGGCTCTATTTAAAAAGTTTTTTTTTTTTTTCGAAATTCTAACCCAAACGAGTCAAGTATAGGGCAAAACGCTAGCAGCATTCTCCACAGTAGCACAATGCAACGACTTAAGATTTCTGGTTATCTAAATAATTGAAAGATATATCATATCACAGTGGGAAATTAGGCATACGTACGAAAAACAATGCGAGTTTAACGTGTATATTGTAATTTACTTCATGAATCCTCTCATGAATCAAAAGACTCAAGAGCAAAGTTAATGATGTTTTTTAAATGAACATAATTTGATCCTTTTTGTTCTTATTTAAAACTTTATTAGATTTTTCAAGCTTGGTTAAAAAAACATACTCCGAAAAATATTTCAGACATTGATTTTTTTCTAGATATCGTTACTTAATTTTGCTGTCTTTTTATTGAGGAATATTTATGTATGTACGTGGAATTCGTACTTCATAAAATCTTAGCCACTTAGAACTGTTGAAATATAGTTATTAATTTTTTTTATTACATTTCCTCAAATTTGATTAGGTTTTCTTCTCTCCTGGAGGATGAAAATTTAAATTTCGTTTATTCCTTATTAACAATCTAGTGTTTACTGTTTGGTATAAAGTAGTAACGTAAAAAATAAAACCGAGTTGATAAGGCTGCTAAAAATGCAACTATACTTTTAAAGCAAAATATTGCATGATGTTAACAAATTATTTACTAATATTTCATAGTTATCATTTTCTTCCTATTTATACACAACTTATTTTTTTTATTATTTAGGTACCTACTTCATAATGGCAAAATTTAACATGTTTATAATTTTAATAAAATTTGGTTTTTACTTGGGTTTTAAAAAAATGCAATGATTACTGTTTGGTATTGTTTATCTATACTTGCTGTATAAAATAATTTGAAGTTATTGCAATTTTAACTTCATAAATGCTTACAATTTTGCATAGAAAATAATGCATCACCAACTTTTAAGAATTTCCTAAAAGCCAAGGGGAAAAGTTTTTGTAAGATCAAGTATCAACCGAAATTCTAAATTGTGTTTTGCATTATGTTCCTGATTCAGCTGTAACAAAATAAAAAAAAAACTGGTAATACTTTCTTTGAATAACAGTTACTAGAATTTTTTAAAGTCTTTATATTCTGTTGTTGTTGCTTATCTCCTTAGTTTAGCAGAGCTAAACTAGGTCTATAATGTTTGTCACTCCTAAAAAGACTAGGACCATGACTCTTTATATTCTCAATGCATGATTGAAAAAATCCCTTCCAAATTTCAATTTCACACAGTACTTTCTTAAAACAATTCGCAAACACCATATTTAGAAGAGAAAAATAACTTTGTCCGATTTAACTGCTTTGATAGAAACATTATAAGGCTTAGAATTCTTGAAAAATGGCACTTTTTGTAGGATTTACAGGAAACAAATCACTTTTAGGTATCCAAAAGTGAATTCACATTTTTAAAAAGATGCTTTAAATTTAAATCTTTTTTTGAAAAAAGTATCATACACTTAACAGGTTTATATAGCAAAAATCTGATATAAGCATTTTCTGAGAAGAAATACAAAACTCAATTGAACAAGGCAAAACCTTGTGAATATTTAAATTTTTATTTGGTGTTGGGACATTTCAATTCTTTAATTGAAGCAGTTTTGACATCATTTATGTAAAATATCAATATAAAATGAAGAAGTTTGAATCAGAATGAAAAATTACTTCTATATTCAATTATAACTTTTTGACAAGCAAAATTACATTTTGGGGCACAATGTACCAAAAAATTTACAGAAGTGAAAGGAAAACTGTTATAAATATTTTAATAATACTAATAAGGCTGTAATTTAAATAATTCCTATTTTAGCCTTTAAATATACGATACATTAAAAGGGACCCGAGAAATGCGTGAAATGATGCTTCTTTCTCGAGACTGTGGCTTCTATGAACTTATAGAATTCTTTTTTCCCTTGTAAACCAAAAAACATTTGCAATTGTTGCCCACAGAAGTGTTAAAGGCAATCAAATGCAAACATCATCTAGCATTGACTCAGGGATCCCCACAAGGTCAAGATGGCTCAGCAAACTTCAGTTTCAGCAATCTGCACTTTCCTGAAAAGGATGTATTTGTAGAGTTAAAAGTACAATAATCTCGAAGCAAAAACTAGCATTCATTAAAAGCACTAAGCTATAACTACGATTGAACACTTGTAACGTCTCTGAGAAGGCCTAGCACGGTTAATTACTGGAAAACCATGCTCCCAGGCGGAATAAATAAGGCAGAAAAGGTCATACACAAAATTAAAACAGAAAAGCAATTTAATTCAATTAGGATATTTAATAAATACTTTAGGGAATGAGGTACAGGGGGACATTCAAAGCAAACAAAATAAAATAAGAAAGGATATTGCAGTTGACAGGATAATCATCGGCGAGTGGACGAGTCAGGTCCTGCACTAGATCACACGATGTCAAAAATGGCTGGCCGACATACTCGAAATTCCTCAACTGGCCAAGAATATCAAGAACTTTCACATTTCAAAAATAAACGTAAAAACTCAGCTGCTGCTATCTAAAAAAGATAAAAGACAATATTAAAAACACAGCTAAAACAAATCATACTCCTAAAAGACCAGCGGAGACCCCTGCCATGAAGACTGACAACATTTATACTATCTGATAATAATATTCATAAAATGCCTAAATTTAATTCTTAAGGCAAGGTGAAGGATCTGTGGTTGAAGGGCTAACTGCACAAGAACTGCATTACTTCATAGAACAACTAGGCAGGTCCGTTACACACTGAACTAAAATTTTGACATTCAGGACAGGGGGCGGTAAGGAATTTTCCACATTGTTTTGTGTTCTTATTTTTAAAGTTTCTTTGTTTCAAAATACAGTTTTGCAATTATATAAGGGCCAGTCCATTAGTATACCAATAACAAAAATTTGAAATGGATTTTTTTAAAAAGTAATGCCCAAAGGATATAAATAGGGATGCACCAAATACCAAATTTGGCCGAATACAGAATATTCAGCCTACCTAAACCAATTTTATTATTCATCAATTTCAAATCAACATTGTGTGTATAAGTACACAATCGCACAATAATTTTAATACAATTTAGCTATTAAATTTTCAATTGAAGCAACACACAAAAAAGTAGTGCTCGTTTGTTATCATTTGCATTTAAAAAAAATTATTTTCACTATTCGGCCAAACCGAATATTCTGCTAAAGCGGCCTAATACCGAATATTCGGTGCATCCCTAGATATAAATTACAGTAGAATTTCCCATATACCTATAACAATACACATTTTCAAACTGAGTAGGTTAAACAGCACCCTCTGCCCAGTTATTTTTATTTTATTAAATGATTTTATTTAAATTACTTATAACAATCCTAACTGACAATTCTATTTTATTCCTTTTTTTTTTAATGGTTACTCAAAGGATTCGACAACTGCATAACTCTCATACATGGTAATCAAAGCCAGGTTGGTCTTAAATAAATGATTTCAATTATGGTATGAAATAACTCAACATGTGGAAGGTGTTAACAACAGATTACCTGATGAAACTCACACTCAAGCTTTGTAGTGGAGTTTCACCATCAGTATCGTCCCTACAATACGTACTCTCAACAGGCATGACACTTACAGTCTGCTCCCTAAAAAAAAGATGTTTTCAAGTATTATAACTACATTTTTATTCAGGAAGGCAACATTGTGTGGAAAGCTATATAAATGTTTGATTACTAGGTGACTATGCTTCTCATTTATTCTGGAAAATTCCCATGAATATGCAATCACTAGAAAGAGTCACAGATTAAAAGTAGGCAGTCTTTTTAATTGTCCTTAACTTAAAGGTGGTCAAAAATCAGCAAGATATTTTACTAAAATATGATTACAGTACAGCACAAGAAAACAAAGCCCTAACTAAGTCTTCCGTGTATCTAAAAATTCCTAAGAATACGGCAGCAATTAAATTTGCAAATATTTGATTTATCATCAGATTTAATTAATATGAATTGTGGAATGTAGTAAGTAGGGACCCTTAAATTTTGTCATAGTCAATTTCAAGCATGGTCAAAATGATTTGCAAAATGAAAACGTAAACCAATAAATTTTTCAACAAATAAAAAAATATGTTTCATAAAATATATAATAGGAATTTAAAAAAAAGAAACTTACTCTATTATTTGCTCTTTTTTTTGTTGAGCACCTACACGTAGGTCCAATATGTATACATCAGTAATTCAATCTAATTTAGAATTGTAAACCTTTACCGTGTATAATTACTTTGTTAGCGTTAAGAGTTCTTGATTTGTTGATATGAATATCCATATGGTTATCTTTATCATAGTTTAAAATGTCCAGTCTCAAGAGTTTTCATAAAAAGTATACAGCGTACCGCATGGCGTTGTCGATTTCACTTTTATTTTGAATTTGAAGGTACGCAAGTTGACCACGTGACCAAACATTGATCACGTGATCGACGTGCGTACCTTTTGTAAAGGTACGTGGTACGTACCTCTATACACTCCGTAAATTTTAATTGTTGTATATTTAATTAACTTCATCAAACATTCTACAAAGGTATAAATCATAAATATTTTAATTTTTTATGGCACACTCAATTTCAATGTATTTGATTTATAAACGCTTACTGACGATGTAAAAATTGCAACTTCAAATTCTGTGTATTATTTTCTAAACAAAATTATTAATAATAGCTTTCTTCAATTTTAGGTATCGAGCAAGTAAATCTATCTTTCCATAATTTTCTAAAAATGGTAAGATATTGAATATTCACTTCTTAACATTTTACAATCATTTTTCGGATTTGTTATTGGGATATCCTACTTAAAAATATGGCTGAATGAATTGCTTTCTTAATGCAGTGAAAAAATATTGAAATATTATTTTTTGCATTTAATTTTTGTACGCTTTACACTTGTAATATATATTTTGCAAGCGTTGTCTTTACTCAAATGTTCAATTAAAATAATCTTGCTCCTTATTTTATTTAGCCGAATAAGAAGAAAAGGTTCTTTACCAAGAACAATTCAACAAAATACCTACTCTACACAGAAGGGCGAGATGAAAACGGAGAGAAAATCACCCAGAATGTGCTTGTCCCAGTTTCGGGAAAACATGACTTGGTATTTAGAATATTTTTGTGTTTTTTTAATAAATTTTGGGTAGAAATTTACTGTACAGTAACCATTGGCGAACTTTTCGAAATTGTGCCAAAAGTCAGCATTCTGGCGATTTTCCAAAGCAGAAACCCAACCGAAATAAGCAAAACGGTCAGATAGGGTTGCCGGAACAATTCATCATTATGAAGTCAGACAGATTGCCACAAAAAAACTATTTATCGCCAAATCTGAAAATTGCGCCAATAGTTACCGTACAGTAAAGGTGATCCAAATTTTGTATTCTTATTTCCATGATATAACCCAAACTAAAAAGTTAAATTTATGATAGCTCACAAATATTTCTTGTTACATGAAGTTGTCTATTTTTAGGCTGGTTCTTTGCTGTTCCCACACTTGGCAAACCTTGGCGGTTCATCAGATGCAAGTAATTTTGAAGGTAGTTGAATGTAACATATTACTATCAAATAAACTATCCAATTTCAACAGGGGTCCTTGAAAGTCCTTAAGAAGTCCTTGATTTTTATTTTCAATTTCAAATACCTTTTAATACTCCTTGATTTTTACCAAAAATTGTTGAAAAGTCCTTGTTTGTGATTTTTGATAAAAAGTACCCCATAGTACTCCTTGATTTTGACAAACAATTGTTGAATAGTCCTTGATTTTCTGAGTTCGCTACCTTTAAATTTCGGGAAGTCATTTCTTAAAACATTGCTAAAGTCCGCTCTAAATGGCACACTTCGGCATTCGGTACAAAACGGTGCTTACATATATAAACACTTATATTTTTGCCAAATACCTCTGTGTTTTCCTCTGATAAGTTAGCAAATTTCTAGCAGATAATCTAGCAGATTTTTGATAGTTGCCATAACACCAGGTGTCGGGCGGTATTTCGAAAGCTTTTTTTGTTTTAATGTTTGGTTGATTTTAATAAGTATAGTTATCGACACATTATGATTAAGGGTCCTTGAAAAGATTTTGGGGGTCCTTAAAAACTCCTTAATTTTTATTTTGAAATAAGAGTGGGAACCCTGTTCAATACGACTCGAACTAATTTATCTAGTTTAGAAGCTGTCGCGCAAATGCTAATTTGGTATTATTCAAATTTTGTAAATGAATTTTCCAAAAAAAGATTTGTTAAAAATTATGTTTAATATATATAGGTATTAAAATGCTATTTTTAGTTTTGCATATCACCATCAAATTCCAGTATTTATGATATTATTTTCCAGAAAACATTGAAAAAAAGGAAACAAAAAGAAGCTGTCGTGTTACCAAGTATTCAGAATCTACAAGTGATAAAGGTACATAATAAAGTTTTATTTGCCAATACTTTGTACTAAAATATTTTTCTAAGGTTATCAATTGTCTTTGTTTCATGTTGCATGATCCTTGTAATGTAAACATTAAAAATACAATTACAACTGTAATAGCCATTGTCTGAGAAACTTGGCTGTCCAATTCACCCCCATATTCATATTTTTTTTTCAAAGAGGAATTGCCTACTGCTGATGTTTTCTGTTAGTCAGTATATGAGAAGTAGACTGTGTTCTTGTGTCAAATGCAAATTGTTTTCATATTGTAATACAGTCAAACCTTGTTAATGTGAATTCGCTTGGCACGAAATTTCGATTATGATGACTAATAGCATTTCCCCGGTTTATAAAGCTTTGTGATAATGTTAAAAAATATCTTAATGCAAAATTGCATAGACTTCCGTATTGTCACATTTACCCTTAAGAACAAAACATTTTCTAATTGATAGTATCTACCCCAGGAGTTATGTTTTCTTTATTATATGATTTAAAAAAATACTAGTAACACATTTTGAATTAAAAAATATATATATTTTTTTTTTTGATTTTATAAAATATATATTTTAAAAACTTTTGTTTTATTCCATAATAAACCATATATATTTTTTTGTGTTTTGGGACATGCTGGGGATGTTAGTACAACAAAATAGTAATTTCAAAATTATTTTCTATGATAGCAGAAAGGCTTCTTATTTAATAAAATTTTCTTTTATAGACCTTGATCTTGATAAAATATTAGATGAAATGGCTGGTTCTTCTGATGAATCCGAAGAAGATGAGGAATTTGACGCACTAAAAGAAAAAATGAAGAGTCTTGGATTCTTTGATGAGCCTAACAAGTTAGTCAATAGTCACATTCTACATAAACTGATGTATACTGATGACAATGTATTTTGATAACTATCTTTATAAATTGTATTTCTTTTTATTCATTCAAGTACAGTAGGTTCTCTCTCAACCTGATCCATTCAATCGGATCTCCAATTTAATTGGCAATTAGACCTCTCCAATTAAGTTTTATTCTTACTGTGTCAAAACTAAGAAATTGCTAAAAGACTACATGCTTGGTTATTGATTCCGAGGTGAAGCGTTTTTTTTTTTAAAAAACTATTCAGAAGATTGTGTCGAATTCCTAAGTGTCCACTCTTTAAATTAAGTAAGGTTATACTGGTTCTTTTAATGATATGCAACTTAGGATGCTTATATACATAAGCATACATCAAAGTAGAAATGCGCAATCAAATATATATAATCTAGCCCTTTTATTTATTTTACTTTTCCGGTTTAACTGGGTTTTTACTTAACTGGTTTACGAGGGCTGGGGAGCCCAGTCAGTTAAGCATTCGCTTAGCATGCGGAAGGTCCCAGGTTCGGGTCCGGGCATTGCCAAAATAGTTGCCGACCTATAAACGGCCCGTATAGCCAAAAATGTCCGACGAATACCCCGTGTAAGGGAGTGCACGTAAAATGTCCTTCAAAATCCTAACGCTGCGTACGATGTCGCCCTTAACGGTTGCATTGGTTGCCTATTCAGGTGTTGGCTCCTCACTTGACTGTGGTTTTAAAATACAACGTCCGTCGCCAATAGCCCTCGTGTAGCTCTCTACAATAATTCAAACCTAACAACTTAACTGGTTTACCTTGGTCCCATTTAAATTGTTTAAGATACATTAAATTTAGAACTAACAACTCAATAAATAATTGTGGTTTTAGGTCAGGAAATTCTCGTTCCAAAGTTCACGTTGAGATTCTGGATGAAGATGATTTTTCCGATGAATTCGGGCAATTTTCTGATGCTGAATCTGACAGCGACTTCGAAGCCCCTACTGTGAAGAAAAGACCTGTTTTGACATCAGCAAAAGCAGATTGTCCTGAAACCCTAAAAATTTTGAATGAAGGCTTTGATAAGGTAAGTAAAGTCGTGTTAAATAACCAAATATTAATTATCATTTTGAGCCTGAAAACAGGTTAAAATGTTTGGTCGTTTTCTTTGTATAGATTAAATAATATTTCATATTTGAAGAGTACACAGGAAAAACCAATTGATTTTCTAGAGAAGTTTCCTTAGCAGGCCACTTTGTCGATGATAGCGAAGTGAAGCGAGTGATCGCCTAAACTTGTGTAAGGAAACCAGTTCCTACCACAGAGATCATAGTTAAAGTAATAGAGTGGCAGATCACGTGACCTCCACTGCTAACAACGGGGTGCACAAGGAGCTCCCAGAAGAGTCCCAATGAAGTCAGTGTTGTAGGTCACGTGATATGCCACGCTAATTCTTCAACTACCATCTCTGTGGTTCCTAGTTACCAAGATTCAGGCGATTGACACTCCCGACGCTTGGCCCAAGAGAAAAAGAAAGAGTGAAACCGGTTTTCTGTCGCCAATGTCCGCCAAGCAGACAATTGCGGGCGTCCGCCTAATAAATCAATCGGTTCTTCCCCTGTACTCTTCATTTGCTTAGAAAATTGGAATTAAGTTTATTTTTGAAGAGATGATTTAAAAAATTATTTCCAAATGAAAAGAAAATAGAATATCAATAAAAAATTATTTATAAAATTTTTAAATTTATGTTTATTGCAAGAAAACTGATGAAGTATAATGGTTTGACAAAAACAGCTTTAACCTCTTATTTTTTATTGCATTTGTAATTTATAGACTGTAAAGATAAGCAAGATAAATAAAAAACTGCTCAAATTTAAAGTGTGCTCAGTTAAAAAGCAAAATTTTTAATTAATATTCATAATTTTTAAAATTATTATTTTTGGCATTTGTAACTGTAATCCTGTAATATATTAACAGGTTCTTGAAGAGTATGCTGATGATCAAATAGGTGGTTTAGATGATGAAGAAATTTGTGGAGTATTTTCAGCTGAAAATGAACGAGTACAAGACTTCATAACTAGGCCTTTGGAAAAGGACATGTACGTAGTGCTTTATAATAATTTTTTACAGCTAATATAGTACACGTCATGTGGTGTCATATATTTTGTACAGTCTAATGAATCCTTTTTATTTCTTGTCAGTTATATATTTTATTTTTTAATTTAAAGTGTTTAATACTGTTTTTATCCAATATTTTATTTGAACTAAAAGGTAATTAGTTATTTAACTATTAACATATCAAATGTTAATTATTTATATTTATTAAATGTCCTAAAATTTTTAAATGATGCTGTACAATGCAATGTTATAAAAACATTTTTTGTATAAATTATTGTTACTAAAACCCCCAAAATGCTGTCTATATTGTGAGGAAACATAATTTCATTAGTTTATACTCCTGATTAATGCAATTATATAACTTAAATACTATGTTAAAGCAAGTCATCTGTGCTGGGTTGGTTATTATGTGTGATGAGACTTAAAATTAATTTTTAAAGACTTTTCTCATTTTTGGGTTGCATTGTTTTTCAACCACCCTTTGATATTTGTACAGCTTACTTACACTTCTGTTGCATCGTAATTAAAGCCAACATCAGATATTTGTAATTATAAAAAAGAGAACTTAATAATTTACATTTAAAAATGCTTTTTAAATAATAAACAATAAAATGTTTTTATTCTGTTCAAAAATGTGTACAACATCAGATATTTGTAATTATAAAAAAGAGAACTTAATAATTTACATTTAAAAAATGCTTTTTAAATAATAAACAATAAAATGTTTTTATTCTGTTCAAAAATGTGTACTAAACAATAATATTCCATAAGAAATTTATCAACTTCACTTTTCAGCTCCAAAAAAATCAATTCATTTGTCTAAAAACTATTTTTAAAGAAGTTGAATACTAGATAGGGTAGACTGACCAGTGAGTAAACAGGCCCCCAGTGAATGAACATTTGGTAAATATAATTAAAAAAATGAGGATTGAAAATCATTCCACTGGATGGATTGGCAACACTGACTTCCTCCCATGTAGTAGGAAGCTATCTGTTAATGGTTGGTTGTCCTGGTGTTCATTCACTGGCAAACACAGTGCCTTAAATTTTCATTCACAGGTTAGTCTACCCTAACTGTAATATTTTTTTTTGTTTTGTTTTAATGATCTACTGCTTTATTTTGCAGTGAGGATGTTGTCATCGGCGAGTGTGATGAGAGCATTAAGAAGAAAATCTTGCTCTTCACTGAAGTGGAGCACCCGGAGCACTTTGTCCAAGTCGAGATGAAGAAGCCTTTGGAATGGGACTGCGAATCCATACTTAGTGAGTTATTCCTATGAATAAAAGTCATTCATGTGTACGCAATGAGTCATTTATATCCATCATGAGTATTTCATATATGTAGAGTTATTCATATATGTAACGAGTCATTCATATCCATTATGAACATTTCATATATGTAATGAGACATTCATATTTGTAACTTCAAGTATTCATTTATATCCATAATGATTATTTCATATATGTAGTGAGTCATTCATTATATGTCATGAGTCATTCATATATGTAACGAGTCATTCATATCCATTATGAATATTTCATATAGGTAATGAGTCATTTATATCCACCATGAGTATTTCATATGCGTAATGAGTCATTCATATCCATAATGAGTTATTCATATATGTAACGGGTCATTCAGATACATAATGAGTATTTAATATATGTAATGAGTCATTCATGTACAATTTTTAATTCATAAAACTCCAATAAAGGTGTGCTTTTAGAGGTTATTTTTTTAAAAACTCTATTTACTTTTTTTTAATCGAAAAACATTTAGATTAAAAAAAAGTAAATAGAGTTTTTTAAAAAATAACCTCTAAAAGCACACCTTTATTGGAGTTTTATGAATTAAAAAAAAAACTGCATCAAAATATTCCTATAATTTCTTTGCTTTTTTTTTGGAACAAAAACCATTTTTTCCCCATAGACTTAGCATTAGCCAGCCCGATCGAGGTAGGAAAGGGAATGGGGGTGTCCGCTCCCCTTAAGTCATGATTGTATTTGTTTAACAATTGGATTTTTTTCCTGTTGCGTCATTTTAATCATCAGTTATGTTAAACTAGATTAAAAATTTTACATTTATTAGTGCTTAGATATTGATAAAATTTCTTTAAATTAAGATATTTATTGTTGTTTCTATCTTTCTTCCTCATCATTTATGTATATTTTTAGGTACCTATTCCAATAAGTATAATCATCCTGTTGTGATAAAAGAGGAAGGAAAGGTAAATGTATTTTTTATGTCATTGAAATTGAATTTTCAAGAAACATTTAAAATATAAAGCTTTCAATGATAAGTTAAATAATACCATAGTTTTGACTGTAAGGTGCTTTTGCATATTCTTGATTTATAGCTATGTTAATCTTCATGTGTCTTGCATCATTTTGTTCTCTTGCTCATAAGTTTTTTAAAGTAATAGAAACTCCTTTAGTTTTATTTCATAGTAAGTCCTCAATTTCTACTTTGTAAAAGAAATTTATCAGTGTGTTTTAAAAAAATTACTTCTTGTATGTCAATGATGCAGGGTATAAAGACCAAGTGTAAGTTTAGACATGTTAATATTAGGATTAGTTTACTTTCTTACAACATTTGTATCTATTCAAAAATTATGATATAAATTACTAATTTGGGATGGGGTAGACTAACCAGTGAATGAACTTTTAAGGGGCTGCGTTCGTCAGTGAATAAACACCAGGACAACCAACCATATGTCAGATAGCTTCCTACTAGATGGGAGGTAGTCAGTGTTGCCAATCCATCTAGTGCCGGGGTTCCCAACTTTTTTGGACCTGCGTACCACTTGACTTTTTAAGAAATTTTGGTGTACCACCAGACTTAAATATTTTAATAAAGATATAGTCTTTACTCTTTTGGTTACCGGGCTTTAGTCTTCTGCGTCAGTAACCATCTTTTGACTCGATGCGGTCAATGTTTACAGAAGACACAACACAAGTGTAGATATCAAAACGGAGATTTTTATTTACAATTTACTATGTTAATATTTCAAATTTAAATTCTCAAAGATTAAGCAAAACAATCATGAAGATTAAAATAAAATCCCGGCCAGCGGGGGGAGTGAACGAGACGGAAAGAGAGAGAGAAATGCATCGGCTTCGGCCGCTTTTACTATGCGTGGCCGGAAGCTCAAGAATGATGCCAATAGTAGGGCCATTCCACGGTCACGTGTGGGACATTTGTACACTTATTTCACTTAAAAATTGTTCTATAATACATTTAGCATTGAAAAATATAACTATTAGTTGTTATTTTTTATAAAATGCATATAATTCTTCACATTTTGATACTAATTGGATGTTCTAAAGTATTAAATTACACTATTAATGCTAATTAAAACATGCGTCACGTGTGGGACAGATCTGAAATAACAAAAATGTACTTTTTGAAATAAAGTGCAGAATTAAGCTAATTTTAAGAATTTTTTAAAGAAATGTATTTTTTATCATACAAAGTGAACCTTTATAAATGGTTTCCAGCAGTTTTTGTAATATTATAAATTTAATTTTTGTTGTAATTAATTTTTTAAGTTGGGATTAGACTGTCACGTGTGGGACACCTTATGAATTTGTATGATGTCCCACACGTGACATCATATAAAAAAGCCACTTGACTTGCTTTTAATCCATTTTAGACCTTCAATAGTTAGTCATACAACATATTAAAGTTATTGTATGACAATAAAATAAAATTGACAATACAAATGAGTTAAATTAAGTTGTAAAAAAACCCTTTTTAATGAAATACAAGGAAAATACAAAAAGTTATAAAAATTTACAATTTAAATGACTTCATTGAATTTAAATTGCCCACGGTTGTTTACAACTAAAGGAGGATAATTTTTTTTTTTACAATTTATTGTCTATTATACAAGATACAATCTGGAGGAACTGGTCATTTAAACATCCCTGATGTTCCTTTTGTCTCGTGCATTACAGATACTCGGATGTCTTGGTTTATAATACCCTTTATCTCACTAGGATAAGTTTTATTATTATACATTACAATTACCCAGTCCCCTTATCAGAGATTTAACAGTTCATAGAGTTTTTCTTTCGGAATGATGACTTCTTTGGCGAGGGCATTTAATTTGCAATGGATTTGGTTATTTTCCCACCATATTACATGATATTGTTTTATCCCAGTAACAGTTAATACGCCATCCCAAGACTTGCATTTTTCTTTTTCTTCTTTTATCTGTTCTTCATCTATGAAAAATACCTTAGTCTTTGTTAAAAGTGAAGGCGGCAATTCAGCAAAGTCTTTTGCCGACTGAACGACAATCCCACTTTGTGACATCATTTTCTGTCGAACTAAGCGTTTTGCATTGCCACCTACCCCATCCACGAAGCCTTTGCCATGAGAGGTTGCAAAATATTTCCATATAAAAGTTTTGTTGTATTTTTCTGTTAATAATCCAGTTAACTTGACCATAAATTCGCAGCTCTGTCGAAGGTCCATCGCTATATATTACTTCCTTTTTAGGAACATAATCCCCATTTCTAAAAAATTTCTATACTTCCTTAAGTTCATTCTTTTCTATTTCACTCATCTGTTTCTTTTTCTTCAGCCTTAAATAATGAAATCTTTTGTTTTCTTCAGTTTGGAAATCTGAATTTCTTTCTTTCTCCCTTTCTTTTCATTCCTTCAGCACTCATACTTTTTTTCTGTCTTTGACATATTCATTCTATCTCGCCTAAAATACATTGTATAAATTAAGAATACAGAGTACAATAATTTTGAATCAGAAACATAAAACATTTTCTTTAAATCGTCAGTCATTAATACAAAAAAAATTATCCAAAATATAATTTCTAGAAATTCAGAATTTATATCCTGGTTCAAATTAATTAGAAAGTGAGTTACAACTAATATTTATGTTCAAAGTTATTAATTTTTACTATAAATTAAACAAAAAAACCTCATTTTTAAACGTTTTATAAAACTTCTGACTTGAGATGTCACGTGTGGGACAAAAGAAAATCTTAAAAATTTCTAATTCTAATGAATACTACTTAAGTGCAATGAGTTATTCTTAAAAGAATGATAAATTAATGTTTAAAAATAAAATTTGAAGGCATAATTACAATTCATTAAATTAATATGGAAAAAATAACATCTTTTCTGTCACGTGTGGGACATTTGTTTTCGGTAAAATAAATGATTTATTTCTTAAATAAATAGATTGTAAATTAGGAAAAAGGAAGAGAAAAATGAAAACAAATACTTACTTTTTCTTTGTGCAATTAATTAATTGATCAAAATGTAGTTTAATAGTTCAAAATGTCGGCTTAAAAAGTAGCTCCACATGGACATGAGCGGTCTATTCAGAACAGCAATTTTTGACTTCCTGTGTTGCCACTCAAAAAAAAATTATTTATGAAAACACTTCGAATTCAGTCAATTTGATACCTTAACTGTCAAATAATATGAATATTAGTATATGATAAGAAGATTTATTTTTTAATCATTTGTTCCCACTTTTCATGGAATGGCCCAGTAACAAAATTAGCCAGTTTCCTTGGGACCGCTCCAGAGCACCACGCAGCTCTAGCGCAAAGCAATGATCGCCACCAAAGCCACGGGGTGCAACCTGAAGCAGCCCCGGTACGAAACAAGCACTGCGCCACACTCTTCTAAAAGTGTTCAAAAGTGGCTTTTTGAATTAAGTACCTGAGAAAACTTTATAATTAATAGTTATATATTTGCTTATTTATAACATGCTTAAAATAAAGGAGAAATAAAATAATAAGTGAAATTAATTAACATTTTTATTTATTACTATCAAATTTATACCCGCACTTCGCACGGATTAAATAAATATCAAATCGATCCAAGTATGTGTACCATATAACCTGTTATAAAATCATAAACTTAAGTTATTCTCTTTCCACTCGTTATCAAGTAAAAAATCTCAATTCATTGCCCTAATATTCTAAAATCAAAAATACGCTGTAAAATGTACTCATAAATGTCATCACAATTCCCTCATAAATACATAAAACCTTTTTTAACTCTTTTGGCTCGTTTTGGTAAATAATTTGGCGAGAAAATAGATATAGCTACAAACACACACATTATACAGCTCTAACACAACGACCTTAGCATATCCAACCAGCTTATAAATTATTTTAAAAAACATTTTGCCCATTTGGCGAGCTTTAATAAATAATTTGGCGAGATTGGCAACATATTTGGCGAAACAATAAAGACATAATACCCTTATATGCAGCTCTAGTGCGATGGCTTTATTAACCATCATAGTTCAGTAATAGCTTAACAAACATTTTGCTCATTTGGCGAGTTTTAATCAATGAATTGGTGAGATTGGCAATGTATTTGGCGAAAAAGTAAAGTCATAAAACCCTAATATGCAGCTCGTGCGATGACCTTTATTAACCATCATTGTTCAGTAATAGCTTAACAAACCATTTGCCCATTTGGCGAGTTTTTATCATAATTTGGCGGGATTGGCAACATATTTGGCGAGAAAATAAAGACCTAACGGCAGCTCTAGAACTTATAGGTAAACTACACATTTATTGTTTGAACATGCATATTTGTAATCAACAGAACCATCATTGACGAAATCATCAACTAAACCCATAAGAAATCCAGGAATCAAGACTTGTTGGAAATACGTCACTTGAAACATATCAATTATTTTCAAATAATGAATTTAGTTTCTGAAAGTTATGGCAACACAATAAAATAAACATTTTCAATTTTATTTATTTTCGTTGAAAGTTTTATTTAATTGTTTCTTCAGATGGCATCAGGAAAGAAAAGAAATCGTCGGATTTGAGCATAAGTGGTGTAGTTTTCCCAGAAAATTCGAATTTTCTCTAAAAATAGAACACTTTGAGCTCTGAAAGTTCTTATTCTGTAACTCAAGTATGAACTACGTATTTGTACCAAGTTACGAGTCAAACAAATGTCTAGTTTGTGAGTTTCAGAGAGACATACATACATACATACACGCACACACAAAACTTCATTTTTATTATTATAGACTCATAATTCTAAAAATATACACCTAAGAAAAGTAGTATAAACTCGTAAAAAAAAAATAAACCATCATACAAAATATACTTTTGTAGTGCATAGTGCGAAACTTGTTATTTGCCTGTGATTAAAATATTAACATTTGTAATGGAACTTATCATGGTAATGGAACTTATCATCAAAACAAGCGGAGCTTGCCGAGAGATCAAAAGGTACTAGGTTGTACATCAGAGTCGGAAGTTAATTAGTTTTCTCCTTAAAATAATGAGTAATGTATTTGCTTGCTCACTGCTCATGCCAACAGAAGCTATTAATAGTAGCGTAATGTTGCTCACATTACTCACGCGTACCACCAGAAATTTTCCCGCGTACCACCAGTGGTACACGTACCACCTGTTGGGAACATCTGATCTAGTGGAATGATTTTCAATCCTTATTTTTTAATTATATTTACCAAACGTTCATTCACTGGGGCCTGTTCACTCACTGGTCAGTCTACCCTTAAAGAAAACCCACATGTGCCGACTCCTCACTTGACTGTGGTTCTAAATCACGACGCCTGTCGCCAATAGCCCTCATGTAGCTCTAGTGTGATGTTAATTCAAACTAAACTATAAAGAAAACCCATATTTTTGGTATTCAAATAAATACACAATAATATTCCTAATTTTACCAGATAAGAAAGATCAAAATTCCTCACAATCCCCTGAAAAGCAACCTCACCAAAAGCCAACTGAAGACTCTGGAATCTGAATCGGAGAGCGAAGACGAAGAAGATGAAAATGACAATGTGTCTGTTGCCACCAGCTTCAATATCAGGATCAAGGGAGAAACGCAGGAGCAAAAGCGGGAGAGAAAGGCTTTGTTCAAAGAGGCAAAGAGAGTAAGTGTTGGTTTACTTGGTAGATTGCTATTTTAGCACTTTGGGTTTTAATGCATCATACCTTGTTCCTATTTTTAAAATCTTTTAATTTTAAGGGCAAATGTGAAGCAACCAAAGATCTTCAGTGTTAGTTTAATTAAAAAATAATTTTTTTAATCGCATTTCTCGTCTCGGGCTGTATTGTTTATTTTTACGTATGTTTTTTTTAATGATAAATTTAGATATCTTACACGTCTCTATAATCACACTTTTTGAATTGTTGCTGAATATTTTGTGTAAAATTATTTATTAATTTTTTTTTAATATTGAAAACTAATTTCAAAATGTGGCATCATAGAAAACTGTAAGTCAGCTACTTTTATCCGATAAAAAAAACTGTAAAAATATGCAATACAGCTGGAGAAATGTGGTTTGGAAAATATTTTTTCCTATTGGATTAACACAGAGACATTGCTGTTGATCGGCTCATTGGGTCTTAAGTGCCTTGGTTTTTAATGTATCTTGATTTGTCCCATTCATACAAAAAATCCTGTTTTCAAATTTGAAGCACAGTTCAGTATTATTGCCATAAAAAAAATAGGCTGTTTATTTTTAAGAGTACTGCATTTGGTATTATACCCAGTCTATCCTGAATGTAAGCTTCAAAAGCATTTCCCTCCCCCATCCCGCATGTGGTTTTCTTCGAAACAGCATGAGCTTGTTTTTCCCACCCTACTTAAGTTTGTACTGTCAGCCTAACCGCAGAACCTCAAACGCGTGGTTTAGAGAAACGACACTCTTCCCGTTTCCTAGAAAACCTAGCGAAGGGGTGGGGGATCAAAGTGTTTTTGAAACTTGCCTAGTAAATAGGCAAGGTATAGTGGCATATAGATCTTGGTTATCCATAACATACTCTCAACTACGCATTTTACATTTATTATTTTTCTTTTTATTGCATCTTGCATTTCCTCATTCTTATGAAAAGCCTATTTTTCGCACATTTCTTGAATATTATTGCGTTAAGTCAATAGTTGAGTCATACATTTGGTTATAAGAGGCAGATTAAGGATTTAGCAACATTTTCCTGTTATACTTAATTGCTCATTTTATGTTTTTATAGAAAAATCAATATAAGTGGCATGAAACCATTTATTTGTATATGTTATGTTGATAATCGAGATGAGTGATAACCTTGTTTTCTTTGATTTTAGGAAAGCAGAAAACTGAAGAAAGAAAATAAACTTGCCTTCAAAAATGAAAAGAAATTGCAGACAGGAATTGCAATCAATGCTCGTAAAAATATGGGCATAAAATTAGTTTGAAAATTTATAAAACACTGTAAATATTTCTGTATGTAATAAATCATAAATTTATAAAACAGTTAGTCTTGTTTCTGTAATCAGTGTTTCTACTTTTCTTTCGATTTCTTAATTGAATTTTGTGGGGATCGGACGTTGTCCGGTCCATCTGGGGCGCTGCGAGCGTCGGGTTGACTGTTAAAAGACTGTCTGTGGGTGGAAGAAAAGAACGGAGATGGTGTGTTCTTGTAAGCAGTTTTTAATAGAATGTTTGTTTTTGTGTCAGCTGATATTTAAATTTAAACTAAGTAAAGTTGAATTAAATGGGTCTTCACCACCTTCTTCGTCTTGTTTTGTTAGCTAGTCGGCTTGTTCTCACGACGACCGAATGGCGAACATTTACAGTACGTCTGATCCCCACAAATTTGTTATGCAATAGTGATCCTACTTTACTCTCGTAACTAGGTGGCACAATAGTTAAATAAATATTATTAAATAACTATAGAATTTAAATACCTTATTCGCATTTTTGGCACAAATTAAAAAAAAAATTAAGATGCTACTCACGGTATTTTCTTTATCTTAACTTTCTTACTTTAAATGGTATGGTGCGAATTTTGTGATGTATTTAATTTTTAACTTTGAAAATTATTATGGAAAATCTAAACTTCAAAATGATCTGCACATGTGCCATATTTAGAGTAAGAATTTCTCAAGTGTACTTTTTGAAACTGTAAGGTGGTTAACTGTAGTATGAAGTGTAGTAATGACATAAACAAAAATTATTTTTTACTAAATATGTTATTTTCTCGTTTGGTTGCAAGAATGTGCAGAATTTTTTGTCTTAAAGCAGGTACATACCTGAGAGGTAAGTGTAACGCTAATCAGAACTGAGGTTCAAATTAATTAAATATCCTTCATGTTCTGGAAGCTCATTAATTTTTAGATTTAGTTTGAAAGATCCATTTAATTAACCCACAAACAGCAAAAATAAAGCTATAGCGCACTAAAAATAGTAAATAGAAGCAGTAAATAAGTTTTACACAAAAAGATATGCTCTTAAAATTACATTACAAGCTTTAGAAAAAGCTTTCCTTCAATTAAACCAAAATGCTGCTAAAGCCAAAGGTTATTAATAAATTTTAATAGTTAAAATGTGTTTAAAAAATACAAATTCATAATTTAGCAAAAATATCCTGTAGTACTAGGGAATACCATTCATTATTTAAAAAAATGCCACTACTTATAATCAAATAAGCCATAATTCATGTTGACAATCTAAATGTTCTACTGTAGATTTTAAATGACAATTTTTAATTAACCACTTGTTTCACAGCTAGCTCAGGCGGAAAGGAATAAAGCTAAATACAATAGTTATAGCAAAAATACTATCAATCTATATAATACCCACCCAAACAAATAATTTTTAAAATTATGTTTCAATATTGTTAATTAAAAGTGTGGGAAATTAAAATAAAGAGTAAAGGCAAAGTATATTTTTAACAATATTTTATTGTAAACTTATATAACAAAGAGGTACATTTAGTACGGAAGTATGTACATGCACATTCAATAACATAAGAAAAGACATTTTTGAAAGACACAGTACCGAAATTTTATTTTGAAATTAAAGAATTCAAAGGTTTTTTTATACAACAACTTAGCGTAGATTAAAATATATTCATACATCCAAAGATTTTTTATAACTTTTTTCAAAACCATACTCCTGACACTTTATTATTTTTTATAAAAATATGTTCCTTTAATTTTTGACTACAAATTTATCAATAAAAAAAATAATAACAAACCTTATTCCATCCATACTTTTGATATGCCAAGACAGGAAAAAAAATATTGGATCCCTAGCTTATATTCTTATCTCTGGCTAACTCTTCTTATTTTCAAAGGGTTTTTTAATATAGTATATACTGAGAAAATTAATCTGTGGTAGTTGGATTCCTTTTCTCCAACAAAGATTATCTTATCTCCAAAAATTAAAATAAGAAACATTTTTTTTATCAAATAATGCTTAAAAACAAAAATTATATTATTGTGCCCCATTAAACATAAAGAAATAAGTACATAACTGTTTAAACAACAATAAAAAGTAATTCTCATGACGGCAGTTAACCAATTTCCATAACATTAAAGCAATAACATTTTTAGCCTATATCCTTCTTCGCTTGGCTGGTACAGGAGTTTTCTTTCCTGTTTCAGCTACTTTGGAACGAAGCCCTTTCTTATCGCTGGTTTCTACAGCGGCAGTTCTTCCAGTAGACTGTTTTCTTGAACCTGAAATGGAAATGAAATCATTACTTTAATTACTAAGATATATATATTTTGATGGATTGTTTTGAAAATAACATGGGGACTCCACTCCTTGCCAACCTAATTTGGGTGAAAACAAAGAGTGAAAGGCAGAGGGAAAAGCGTGATTGGTCCGTTAGTTGGAAACGCTTGTAAGGTAATATTTACATACAAAATAATCTGAATACAATTTTACCAAAATACACTTTTCATTCCGATTAAATTGCCAAATTTTCCCCAATAATAATATTCAAATGTGTTAGACCTTAAATGAAATTAATGTTTTAAACATGTTTTCTGGATGGATTCACAAATAATTTATGGAACTCTTTACATCAGTGGAAGGATCTTCTACATAGCATATTTCTATTTACCCAACTTAGGTTGGCTGGGAGTGTACTTTTCAGGACAGAAGAACACCGAAACAGAGGGTGGGTTAATTCATTTTAAATCAACATAACTTCAATAATAATTTAAGTTGAAAGTAACTTAAAAGAAAATATTTAAAGTTGTTTGTACTCTACATTCAATGGAAGAGTACAGGTGAAAAAAACCTTCATCGATAGGATATCTGCTCCTCTGAGTTATTCGCCTAAACTGGTGCAAGAAAAACAGATTTTCACTTGGTTCTTCTCTCGCAGAACCCCTGATTCACGCCAGACACAAGTCCCACGTTTGTACTGTGAGAGAAGGACCAAGGGAGAAACCGGTCCCCTGTCGCCGATATCCCCCAAGCAGACCTGAATACGGGAAGATTCCAAGTCAATCCATTTGTTCTTCACCTAGATTATTTAATTAGGTAGGAGATTAATAAACATATCACTCTATTGTAAAACAGTACGCTGCAAACGTCCCCCCCCCCCCTCCTTTAAATTATTCAGTCCACAAAACTTAAAATAACATTTATATTAACAAGGCAGAAATTCCAGCATGAAAGAGGTAGTCTGTTGTCTTAAGGGAACATGAATTTATAAAAACTTCCCCAATATTATTTAACCTATGGAGAAATTGGATGGATTGTTTCATAACTTAACATCTTTATATCTATTGTTTACATATTTTTTGTATAATCTTACAAGAAAAACAATGCTTTACAATGGATACAAATATTCTTTGGAATGAAACCATAAATATTGCAACATAGAAACATGCCAACACAGTAGGAAACAATAGATAAAAACATTGTGGGTGCTATTCATGAAAAATTATCCTATTTCTCCAAAGGTTAACATTGGAGGAATGTTCGTTGTGAAAATTCATCCCCCCCCCCCCTTTAAGTCATGCTTTTCTGAAATGTAAATATGCTATGCCTATGTTTTATTTTTTTTTGTGAAACTTAAAATGCTGCAATTAAAAACAAAATATTTACCTGTCGGAAAAGGCGAATCCAATCCATCACTCCTAGAACTCTTACTAGAAGTTGAATTCCTCTCAGGTTTAGTCTTCAAATTAGGTGTATCAGCAGATTTTCTAGAACTATCTGCTTCCGTTCTTTTACCTTCATTCTTACCACCCTTCTTGGAGTTAGAGCTTTCAGCGGAAAGGGATGCCCGGCCTTTCTTGACAACTTCTCTTTCAGGGTTAACTTTTTTAGAAGACGCTTCTTCAGTTTTACCTCTCGTTTTAGAAGAACTGGCGACCGGTGGTTCAGACTTTCTCTTACCAGATGAGCTCTCGGTGGCTTTCCTTTTGGGTTCAGGAGTTTCCTCCCTAGCGTTGGCAACAGCTTCAGATTTGGAGTTCCGTGACGGAACAGGACTGGGAGCTTGTTTGACCTTGCCGGATTTGGCCTGAGCCTCGGACCTAACTCTCGAAGTGGATTCGACGCTGGGAGGCCTCGAATCAGTGCTCTTGCTTGATTTGACAGAGCCTGGCGTAGCGAAAGTGTTTTTGGAATTGGAAGAAGAGGACAATTCTTGTTTTAACTTCGCCTTTTCCGATTCTCTGGAGGAAGAACCATTTTGGTCCGCATCGTTTTCAGTCGTGGAAGACGTCAGAGAAACACCATACTTTTCTTTTACTAAATCATGCAAATCGCTTGGTAGTTCGAAAGGTTTCTGTTTATTTAGTGGTGCGGGTATCCCTTCAGATTCATGCTGCAATTATACACAAATTACAATTTAGAAAAATACGCATATAGTAGAACACTTTCTACAGTAAAACTCACATTAAGTTGGCAGCATTTAAATGTTCTACGGAAAAAGGAGTAATTAGTTATTTTTTCCGAATGCGAGAATCGAATAAAAAAAGGTATTTCATACTCAATAAACCACTTTATTCGTTATTTTAAGACATATTTGTATTAGTTTTATTCAGTTAGAGGGTAATATTTATTTTTTATTTCAATTTTGACGTAACAAGGCACACGAATATCAGAGTATCTCAAAGGGGCAGCCAATCAGAGCAGGCGAAATTTCGTCGACTGCTCTGATTGGATAGGGAGGCTTATTTACTCACGACGCTCGGATGTGTGCGCAACTGCATACTTAATCCGGGGTCGACTGTAGTTTAAAAACATTTAATTTTTTTTTATTAAATAAAAAATTTAAAACATGCTGATGCCATTTTGAATCAATGTTGTCAGGATGTAATAGAAAGAATATCAATATTTAAGTAATGTTTTACAAGTGCTTTTATATCAGTTTTACTTTTTGAAAAATAATATATATTATTGAAAAGATCACTAATTTACTCAAAATTGTTTTGTTGTATTATTAAAAATATCCACTTAATGTGCAATATTATTGCATGCACTTAATTTTAAAAGACCTTCTCTAATGAAATAAAAAGTGAACAAGTACCTATACTTTTATCTACTTGTACCTTAGTTTAAAATATATATAAAAAATAGTTTTATTTGACTTACTAGAGTAGCCATATCATACATAGAATCTAGGTGCTCCCATAAAACTTTTGAATGAATCTCTCTTTGTATCAAATTCGAAAATCTTCGATGGATTTCCTGCATTATGAAAAACCTATTCACTCCTAGAAAATAGAGACATTCTGATTTACAAGCAGTTATTAACAATTAAAGTATGGCACAAAAGCATGATGAAGTACGTAGGGATGTGTTCTTAGTTTGGGTTTGCTTGAATTCTGATCTTGCTGGATTATGATAAGTCCTTTTGGCTTTTCTTACCCTCCCTCCTCAACACAGCCCTTTTAGAGGTCCACCTTCCTGTTTTAAGGCATATGTGTTGTATTATTTAATCCAAATTAAGTTTGTATCTATTAAAGACACATATATTTACAAATAAATGTAATGAGAAAACTCTCATGGGGCTGCACCTTTTACAGAAACCTAACTTCAGCCCACTGTTGGGGCAGGACAAATTCTTCCAAATTTTTTGAAAAAAGAGTATTGGCAAGAATTTCGGTAACTTTTAATCCTATGGTGGTGATTAGCGGTTTACAAAAACTTGATTATCTTCAACCAATTCTTTACATCCATCTATCGGTCAAAGTCATAGGTTCTTCTGCTGTTGTAATTCAACAAGTCAAATGTAATTCTGTCGCAGAACAAACTGAAACTCTACGGAATGACAAAAGGACAATCCTTTTAAAATATTCCCATGCATACCAGGGCTACCTACACATAATGCATTTTGTCAGGAAATGCCATATGATTACAAAAAGTATTTATCACCCTTTAAAAACCCGCCAAATCCTTGGGTACAGAAGCACTGTCGAATTATTACTAACCAAAAACGGTTTGGCTGCATCTTTGGCAGAAATCAAATTTCAGCAGACCACTGGGAAAGGACAATTTCTTCAATTTTTTTTTAGAAGAATAAGGGTTTTTAAATGTTCTTTAGTTTTTCAGAACCTCTAATCAGTAATTGAGCGGGGGCGAAATGGTACTTTCCACCATGGTCTAACTGTTGTACGGGAATCGGTTCGAGTTTGGATTTGCTACCTATGTAGCAATCCGTAAGATGCTAGATCATTCAGTATACTTAAGTAAAACCCAATTAATATATTAATAGCGATTTCTTGGCAAAGAGAGAAAGTTAACTAAGGCGACAGATGCAGTGTCGAATTATTATTAACCAAAAACGGTGGGGCTGCATCTTCAGCGGAAATCAAATTTCAACAGACTACACTGGAAAAATACAAATTCTTCATTTTTTTTCAAAAGAGTAAGGATTTTTTAAAGTTCCTTAGTTTTTCAGGAACTCTAATCAGTAAATGAGCGAAATGATACTTTCATTCATGGTTAAACTGTCGTATGGGAATCGGTTGGTTTGGATTTGCCGCTGATGCCGTAATCCTTAAGATTCTGGATCATTCAGTATACTAAAGTAAAACCCAATTAATATATTAATAGCAATATCTTGGATAAGATAGAAAGTTATTAGTATATACCTACTGTAAAAGAAGTTTAATTCCCCCGACAGCCTTTTTTTATCTAAATTTTAAATATCTCTCACGATTTGGAAAACGTAACAGATATAAAACTATGCAAAGGAAAAACAAAATTTGTGATGAAAAAAAATGAACTACTTTTTTTTAGGAAAGATATGTAACACACAATGCGATATTTTTATTGAAATTGAATAGTAAATTTTATCAATTTAATATTTTTAAAATGCTACATTTGGTTGTGGCTGTGTTATTTAAAATAACTTTTAAGAAACACTTTTAGTTGTTTGAACAGAACTTAAACATTGTTTCCCCTAAAAAAGACAACCAAGTACCTAAACTTTAGCCATGAACTCAATTCTCTCACAAGGTATCGGTATGTGTTTGAAGTCCAAATTACGGCGCATATTTTATTGTGTATTATGTTTGCAAACATACAAAGAAACAGAAGTAGTAATCATTTGAACTTTTATCAATAATATTCAAAGTAACATATTCAAAAATACAATTTTGGACTTAGCACTACTTATTAACGCATGAAAGCAACCATCTTAGGGGTGTGGATAACATACGTGTAAAGCCAAACTAAAAAGTACATATTTATAAACATTAAGATGACGATAGCTGAAAGCGAATGACTTTATTCATGTCTTACCAACAGGTTTAAGGCCGAAAAGTGAATGTAAAAACAGAATTTCGACATTTACGTCCCACTTGAATTCTTCGTCCTCAGCCATGTTCTTGAGCATGTTTTGTTGAACTAGATCGGTAAGCTCCTGAATCGCAAGGCTTTGATTAGTCATTTTTGACAACCAAGTTTGACACAATCCGAAGATCTAAAATCTTAAAAAACCGGGGATATATTAAAATGTTTGAGAAGTATATGTGGGTAAATTTCCAGAATTCGGTGCAGCTTGGCGCTTGTCGAAAAACAACAAATTTTTGGCGAAATTCGCGAGCTTAATCATTGCCAGATTCCCTTACGCCGATGCAACCCTACTTTCCTTCACTGATCTCTAAGGTTAATGGATCGCGGAAAGCTACGGGAGAGTTAGAAGTCATTTTTTTCTCCCAGGTCAAACGCAAACATCCAGTCTAGTTGGAATTAACGGCGCAATAGAGCTGCACGATTGGCAATCCATTTTGGTTTGAATTAACGCTGTACTAAAGCTACACAAGTGGCTATCCCGTACTCAGTTTAGTTTCGTTTTAGTTTTCGTCGCTTTAGAGCTACGCGAGTGGCAATCCAGTACGCACCCGTTTGGGGCCCCGGGCAATTTTTTTTTCTCTAAAAAAACATCAGTATCCAACATCGGGCAGTATTGTAGGGCCCATTGAAAGCCTAAATACCCGTTTGGGGCCCCGGGCAATTTTTTTTCTCTAAAAAAACATCAGTATCCAACATCGGGCAGTACTGTAGGGCCTATTGAAAGCCTACATATCCGTCTGGGGCCCCGGGCAATTTTTTTCGCTAAAAAAACATCAGTATCCAACATCAGGCAGTATTGAAGAGTCTGTTGAAAGCATAAAATTTTGTTTGGGGCCTCCGGCAGCTAGCAGACCGGCCCTCTTCGAATCGACAAAATATTCAGAATAAAAAATAACCGAAATATAATAACCAAAACCAGATTTTCATAGTTAACCGTAACTGCGATTACGATGCACGCGCAACTTTACCCACAATTCATCGCTCGCAAGTATCAACAGCGTCGTTAGTTGGACGAAAAAATAAATTAAGAACAAAATAATTCCATTGTGCGCGCACATCATCCGGGCTTCTTACCCACAATTCCGTGCAAGTATTACCAGCGCCGACAATTGGACGAGAAGATTTTTCGCCGTATCACCAAATAAAATTGTTTATCGCTTGCTACAAAATACGCCAAATCCTTTGGCGAAAAAGGCACCGGATTCTGGAAATTAACCGTATAGGTGTAGTTTCCGATTGATAAAAACACAATTGGTTGTATTTTAAGTTTGTTTAATATATTTTTTAAAAAACAAAAAAAAGTTTTGTTTACAAATTGTTTTGTTTTTTTACCGGAACACCGGACCGGTAAGGCTACGATTAAAGTTTTTTTCTAACCGCGATTACAACTGGAAATTCGAGTATCATTAAAAGTTATTTAAAAAATATATAAAATTACCCTTAACTGATATTAGTCTCAATTCTAAAGTTATATTACGTTTCAAGTTGCGATCAATAATATGAATAAACACAAATATTTTTAAACCACTTTTTAAATTTTTTTCCAAATGAGGTTGTTTAAAAAGTTTTATATTTCTGAAATTTTCACCTTGCTTTTATTCCATGCTTTATGAAACGGTATTCCATCGCAGAGGAAAATATGATACATTAGCAATAAAAGACGATTTTATAGTTAGAGAAAGGTTTTTTTTTTGTTAGTAATAAAACAATGTGTTAAAATGTTATTTTATTGTTTATAATAACTCCATTAGATGGCGCCACAGAACAATAGTCACTGAACATTAAATAAGTGAGACTGGAGATATACTGTAGGACTAAGTCCGCGGGACTCTTTTTTTTTTCTCTTTGTTTGGTGCTTTTCTTTTCTCCCTGAGAAAAGAGCAGCAAAAATTTCATTAAAAATAAAACAAAAAATGAATCTAACTTTTTGAAGGTTAAACAACACAAAGTGATTTTTAAAAACCATTTAACCAACAACGAAAGTCCAGACAAAAACATTTTTATTGAAAAAAAAAATATTTGGAGGATGTGAAAAAAAATTGTGGCAATGCGGTGTGTTTAGGCAGGCATGAATAATTAAGAAAATAATGTGTGTCAAAAAATGTAACAATAAATAAGTTTTATTTGGAGAAATAGCGAAAAATATATTTTTTTAAAAATACTTTTGTCCATTTGCTATTGTCATTGTAAATATAACGTCCCCGCCGCTTAAGTCCAAAATCCGAGAACCCTTTAAATCGGCAGATTTTCAGGATGGGAAAATCATTGGCAAATGGTCAGGGCCAAGAGGAGCCCTCGTTGCATGAGCTGCCGTATGTATCAAAAATAGTTTCGTTTTCAAAAGCTATCCACAATTTTTTTTTTGCTTTTTGATTTAAAAAAAACCATATTAAGCACTACCAGGTCCTTAATATCTACCGTTCTGATCTATATTTTTCGTTTTACAGTGTGGAAAACATAACAAATATAAAGCACCATTCTGGTTTCAGCTTCTTCATGTGTGAATGGAGATAGAAAAGACAGTTCACGCTTAGAAAAGTAAGGCCTTCCGCATGAGGCCCTTTAGGTCCCGGCTTTGGCAATTTCTTGGGACCCCCAAATTTTAGAGGCCTCTAAATTTAAGTTTCATCTTTTAAGAAAAATGTTGTTTGCCTATAAAAAATTTGGAAATTTTAAATTTTTAAGGCCTTTCTTTATTTTTTAGCTAAATTTGACTTAGATATATTGACCAAATATAATTGATGTTATAATAAGGAAGTTGATAAAGTGGAAAAATATGGCACATCGACCAACTGGTACTAACAGTATAGTATATCAATATCATAAGCAAAATTTTCGTAAAGGAACCCCCAAAGTTTTGTGTCTATAATCTGTGTCTTTCCAGATCAGTTACTAGGATCGTTTACATGAGCCAATCCATGGATTGAAGGATTGAAGAAGGAGGGTTTGATGTTTCATACCATGGATTCGGCCACAGACTATCATTTGGGTTAGAAATGCTGCTTGATCTCATTTTCCCCTAATGGGGATTTTGGCATTCCATGGATTCGATGGCTCATGTAAACGTGCCTACTGACTATCAACATTCAAGTTGGGTACGTTGGCTGCAGCTTGAGTTAAAAAATAAAGAAGCTCAATCTTGCCTTCATTAATTTAAAGACTACCCAAACGTACCGACTACTTATACATAGCAATCCTAAAACAACCAAAACACCTTACCTTCAAACAAAACATGCACTTGAAATCGTTATCCAAACCCAGTAGGCGGTAAGTGATTTTTCAATTGTTTCTTGCAAATACGATCTAAGCCTACTCCACCCATAAAGAGATATCTACATTTAATTACATTGTTACTGCGGACAATTTATTACCTTCAGGCTACTTAAGTATGCGAAGAAGCTGTCTAGTTTCATTGTCCGTTAACATATCAGTACATATTTTTTAAAGTAAAAAGGTTGATTGATGGTAAAAAAGAGGCATTAGTTTGTCCATATCAGGAGTGCGTTTAGGCTTAGCTCTTATTTGAATATTGAGTGAATTGCATATTGAATTCCGTGAATTTGCATAGCCTTTTATTTAGTTACACGTTTAGTGATGGGCACACCTGTAAAGAATTTCAATTGCCTTCTGAATGATGATGTGTGTAGAGTTTTAAGAAGATAAAGTGATTTGAAAATACTTCTGTATATGCTTACTTGCCTGCACAAACACTTAGGGTCACTTTTTCAAATTGCTGGTAAGTAGAATCAAATTTATTTGGAATTTGTTGGTTTAGGACTTAGGTCTTATCAGGGTTGAATCTACCGTAGGGCCAGTTTGGCCCGATCCGGTCCTAAAACCCCAAATATCAGTTTCTACGAAGGTTTACAAGCGGGTCTCTGACCAAGCACGCAAGCCTGAAAATATGTATGCCAAACAACCAACCAATCAGTTTCTAATGCTAATTGTTATAAAATTATTTTGAACTAAAAATATTTCAATATTTTACGTTGTTTTTCGGTTGACTTAGACTCATATATTGACCTTAAGGTGTTTGGTTTGATCAATGTTTTAAATAAAGCAAGCCGATAAAATTTTATCACAAAATAAGACACATCAGCCAACTGGAACCATCATTACGGAGAATCATGCACAGCATTTTCAGCAAATTGGCCCCCAAAATTTGTTGTGCCAATAATAGTCTGAGGTTTGCTATAAATCAGGTCCCTGGGTCTTATTACTATCTAGGGCCGGATTTAAAGATTTGCCGCTCTGCCCCTGTTACAATATTCTTCTCCTTCGGGGAAAGGTAGCTGGTATACAACATAGGGCGGCATTTGCTGGAATAAAATCAAATCATTTATGTATCGTTACACACTAAATCGAAAGCGAAATAGGCGAATTTTTTAAACTATTCTACTAACTTTTCTTCAACTTCGAAATTCGGAAGGAGGGGGGCGCAATTGCCCTTACAGCGAGTAGAACCATGTTTGCTACGAAATATTAGTACTGTTTCTAAGTTTAAGGTTTACGCATTAATTTAAATTATTTGTTATATTTCTTAACAATATTCGTGTGTTTATAATTTTTTAATGCCGAATGCTGCTTTAATTGGTCGAAAATTGGCAGCCCCGAAAATTTCGCCGCTCTAGGCTGCAGCCTTCTGACACCATATAAAAGTATCTAACACCGTATAAAAGTAATTGAGATTGCTGCATTTATTGTGTGGAGTGAGTACGGTATTATATTCAAAAATAAATAAAAACGTACCATTTAAATTTAATGGTATTATTAGGCTTAACTGATACTCTATTCGGGTTCCGTAGTGAGCCATGGCTGCCGATGGCAGCTCAGCACGAGTCGTTCCTCTACCCTACTATAGAACTCTTTGGTACGAATGTACGATGAATTGATACACATTTACATTCAAAGGACATTTTTTCCCTCTATATAATCCTTTTCTTATAAAAAAAATTCAATAAACTTTTTAAATAGGATTACACGAAAGGGGATAATCCCCAATTTTTCCCCCAACTCGTTTCCCTTTTGTCTTAGTAGAAGATTATTTTAAGGGACATATGGGTTCCCATGACAACTAATCTTTTCCGCGGGAAACCCTTTCGAACAGTATTCAGTTTTCCAAAACCGTTCATCTTATACGCTAAAACGGAATAAATTGGGAGAAAATAAATTTTTTGGGTTGTTTAAATGGAACAGATGCTCATAATATGTATATATATATTTTTTTTAAGGTTTATCGTTTATAAAGCTACCGACGCAAATATTCCATAATCCCTTTTAGCGTTCACACTACGTGTTTACAACGTAAAAAGTGAAATTTTGTAATTTATTTTTCGGCGTACGTATATATGTATTTGTATTAGGACCACAGTCAAGTATCGAGCCGACACCTAAGTATAAGGCCCCCAACGCAACTTACTCATGTTAATCTTTTTCCACAGGTATGGGAACCAACACAGCGACAGCATCGAAATGAAACAAATTTGAAACGAAAATTTTATCCGGTTATTTAATTATTTATTTTTGAAGTTTTAAAATGCCTCAAAATATTCTGCAGATGACGACACTATTTTGAAACTTAATCAATTAATAACTAAATAACCGGATGTCATTTTCTTTTTAATTTTGTTTTAAATTGATCGTTGTTATGATGATTCCCATACCTGGTGAAATTGGGATAACATTGGGATTTTACAAAAGTTGTGATTTCAAAACTTATGCATTAGTTCTGTGGGAGTGAAAGTCCCTCTTAATGTTCCAGTTGGTACTGATGTGTAACCCTCTTCACGGGGGAATTATTCGCTGGACCTTTCAGCTACTCCGACCTTTTATAGATCGGCAGTTATTTTGGCAATGCCCGAGACCGAATCTGGGATCTTTTGCATACAAGGCAAGCGCCTTACCGACTAGGCTCCCTTAACCTCACTAACCAATGGAACTTGCCATCTTAATGGCGATAATGAGCCCGAATAACGGAGGGTCTCCAAGCCAAAGTGTCTCTGTGTTAAGAGGGACTGTTTGTTCCGTAGAGCTAATGCATTTGTTTTTCGAATCGCCATTTCCGAAGAAGTATTGCTTTCCGATGTTAGTATTTTTTCTCCGGGTATGGAAATAAACCTTAACATCAAAATGAAACACATTCGAACCGAAAATGTTACCTAGTTATTTCATTATATATTTTTGATTTTTTAAAATGCCAAAAATATACTGCAGATGGCAACATAATTTTAAAATTTTATTAATTAATAATTAAATTACCGGTTGTTATATCTTTTCAATTTTGTTTTAAATTGATATTATGATGATTCCCATACCTGGTGTAAAATGGGATAGCGTGGCAAAGCAATTCTTTTTCAAAAATTGTGATTTCAAAACTAATGCATTAGCTCGATGGGAGTATGGGACTGACAGTCCCTCTTAATCCAAAGGGAAAAAATTATTTTCTAATACACATTTCTCGCGGAAGTATTGAAATGTGACTTACACTCTTAAAACAAACGAGCGAATTCAACTCAATCTGAGTAATTTTCACTCCTCTAGTCTTGAAAATGCACTTCTCCGAAAGGAGTGGATCCCTTGTGTGTTAAACCTCCAACAGGATCACTCCAAACGAGTGATTTTAACTCAGTCTGAGTTAATATTCACTCCTTTACAGTGTCGAAAATGCACTTCTCCAACTGGAGTGGATTTCACTCTTTTGTTTTAAGAGTGTAGGATTTTGCTCGGGTCTTAAGAGGTTAAAAACAGATAAAAGCAACCAAATGTTACATATCTTCCATCCTTACAGCAGAATACCTTCCTTTATTGTTTCCACTGTCATTTACCGATTGGCTTGATGGATCGGACCCGTCCAGCGGAAACTGTTTTTAAAGGGTGGACAATGCTCAAGTAAAAGGGAGGTATAAGAATTTTAAGTGTTTGATAAATTACCCGAAAAGTTCTTGCTAATCCTCGTTTGATGGATGGCGGAGGGGAGTTCTAGGATGAAAGTGAAGTCGCATAAATTGCTGGTAACCTTAAAATGATTTAATTTGCGAAGTTTAAATGTTGGTATAATAAATGTTTTATATGTATAAAGCTAAGTTTTTTTTTTTGGTACATAATAGGCTAATAAACTACCTGACAGATCATTCATTAAAAGAAATTGCACAAAGATAATTTTAGGTTTCAAGGGACACTATAGGACAATGTTTAAAAAATTTCATTACATATATAGTAGAATCCCGCTTATTCGAAAAGTAAGGTACCAAAATTGAGCACCAGCAAAAATAAAAATTACTGCATATTTTGAGAGATAAATACAACTTTGCAAATACATATTTGTTTCTTGCGTATTTATTTATGCGTATACATTTCATATTTAAGCAAAAAAATTCCAGGGCCTTTCGGTTTAGCTGAATTTCAGATAACCAGGATTCGGATAAGCGGTACGTACTCTACTGTAGTTAAAAATGTTGGTGTAAGATTTCACTGGAATACTGGAACATTCTAGATGCCACCACTATTTGGAGCGTTGATTCACCACTTTCGCGGCGTATCAAAGTTATGGTTACACCCAAAACTGTTATATCCACGCTCCAAATATTGATGGTAGCTAGAAAGTTCCAGGATTTCTGGGCAATGGGTGCAATATTGCATCAAAATTAAGAAAATTAAAATGAAAATAAAAACAGTTTCTCAAAATTCTTAACTGCAAATACACACTCTCAGAAATAACACTTTCATTTTTGACGATTCATGAATCCTCAAGCCCCATTTCGTTAATTTTGAGGATTGTTTCGTCAAACTATCACGCGACTTTTGAGTAAACGCGAATCCTCACTTTTACGATCTTGATTTGACGATTATGTATCTTGATTTTGAGGAAACTGAATCTCATTGTTGTACTCACATGCTTAAAAATTACGAAATATTTCTTTAGATTAGATGACATTCCAATCCTCATAAAAATGACGATTCAAATTTCCTCGCACTTTGAGGAAACGAAAACTCTGAGCATTTGCCAGTAACGGAATCGTCAAAATTAAGGAAAATTTCGTCGTTTTTGAGCATTCATTTTTGAGAGTATATCAATGAAATCCAGAAATTAAAGCATGAATGAACTTCGTCACATGAAACAAGCCAGTTGCAGACTAATTGCATTTGTTGCCCTTCAGTTTTAAAAACCTTTAAAAAGAGTTCATGAGACTCAACCATCTTTTCAAGGTCTCAGACATAGTATCTTGTTTCAGTGACTCCAAAGGTAATAAAAAAAGATTATATTTGAGTTTGAAAAAGTAATTCTATCTTCTTCTTCTAAGAATTTAACATGCATAAGTAACAGGAAGTGTGGACACGGTACGCTTGCATTATATAACAACCAAAGATAACGAAGTAGCGTGGGCGCTTACATAAGGACTCAGCAAGTAAATGATATATTTATCAAATTAAACACAAGTATTAAAGTGTCTCTGCTAAGGGCAATTAAGTGTGGGCTTTTTACGAGTTTATTGAATGCAATGGGTGTCCACACAGTGTTTACATTACTTTCCCCATTAACTTTGGAGCAGCGGAATTAGTAGTGGTACATGTAGTATACAGTAAAAATACTATAAAAACATTGATAAAACCGAAAGAGGAGCCGGGATAGCCTGGCCGGTAAGGTCTTGGATTGGCATCCCTAAGGTTGCAAGTTCAAGTCCCACTGCCTTCCGAAGAACTCCGTGTCCGCTAATGGTGACTGGTGCACGTTAAATCTGTCATAGTCACAAAGTCCTCAAGTTCAAATACCAAATCAATACCCCTGTGGGTGACAAGTCAATTCTGGGGATCCTCTTGTTGGCCTCTGTCTCTAAAAAGATGGATCCACTTATGTGTGTGTTAGGTCTGTCTTATATGACGAAGATTTATAAAAGCACGCAAACCTGAATATATATGATTATATAAAGAATAACAGTCTACTAACCAACCAACCTAATGATTAGCAGTTAAATTAGCACATGGAAATATTTTCCAGTTAAATAAAAGTCACTTACAAAGTTCAGCATACTAAATTTATAGCGTTTAAATGGCTTTAGTTCTAAGAAGTACTTAAAGTGTCAAAGCTATTTAATGGTTTATTACTGAAACTGTTATGCCTATGATAGTTTCCGGACTAAATTCGAGCGTTTCAGAAAAATCCGCCAAAAATACGGTATCCTAACAAATTGGTTTGCTGAATTGAAGTTGGTAGAAATAAAAAAAATAGGATATAAAAAACGCAGATTAAAAACAGAAAATTACAATGTATTATTTAAGATATGTTGTAACAAACAAACGAAATTCTTAGCACAATTCTTGGTCGTCCTTCAGTTTCAAACGTTGAAAAAAGTTCATTTGACTCAAAAACCGTTCCATATCATCGATCCTATCTGCAAGGTCCCAGACATTATACCTCAGAAAGGTGATAAAAATGAAGATTATATTTTAGTATGACAGTCACTCTATCTTCTTCTTCTTCTTCCAAGAATGTAACACGCTCAAATTTCAGGAAGTGTTGGGAACGGTACGCTTGCATAATTTAACAACCAGGAGATAACGATGTAGCGTGGGCGATTGCATAAGGATTCAACAGGTCCCATTAGACAAGTATTAAAATGTATGTGCTAAGGGAATTTTAGTGTAAATTCTTTTGCATGAGTTTATGCTGCGGATGTCTAATGGGTAATGGGGTAATGCCTCCCTTAGGAGCTTTTACACAGCCAATCACGCTTCGTAATTTAGAATTCTGGTCAAGTGGCGAAGTTGACACCTGAGGGCAGGGCACTCAAGTACGCTAATTTTCGGGACTTTTGGTTTAAAGAAAAATGTAATTTCTTTTGGAAAGTACCCTTGCGAGAGCAATGTAGCAGAAAAGGAAATCGGAATAATAAAACATTTTAAAAGGTTTCTTTACAATTAGTTTAGTAAAATTTCTTGCATTCATGGGAAAAAAGGCTGAAGAATATCCTAAAGCGAAACACTGAAGACTGAATCCTGAATCAAATGCTTTAAAAATATTAAAAATTAATCATATTTTCAATTCAAGCGAACTAGCGATAGGACGCCAATAAACCTTTCTATTGTGACTGTCGCTAACACATTAAATCTAAAATATTATCAGTTCCAACCATTATGTCTACACAATGAAAGGTTTAAATATTTGTTTTGCGCTTTTTTAAAACGTAACTTTTAAATGAAAAACATTAATTTTTTCGAGTACATGTAAATTTAAAATGTCTTGTCCATTACACAGAAAGAGCCCATATAATTATTTATAATTGGATAAAATTTTATATTATATGATTTGTACCTTTTCTTCTACTTTCATTCATCTAGAAAAAAAAGTTAAAACAAACGGAAATACCAAAGAATAATTTCGTGGTGCCACCATGGAACAGTTAATAACCCACAAAAAATTGCCGCAACTCCTACTCATAATCATTTACAGTTTACATGATATACTTTAAATGTTAAAGATATAATGTCTTAGTTTTATTAACCTGTTCTTTTAAATAATATTAGTAAGCCATGTGATTGCCGGTCCACTGGCGCAATGGTTAGTGTACTAGCCTTTGGAGCTGCTGGGCTCGGGTTCGAATCCCGGTAAAGGCATGGATGTGTGTGTTTGTCAATAAATGTTGTTATTTGTCATGTGTTTGTGGCGTTCTTCTTTGTGTGTCTCTTGTGACTGTCTCTTCTGGCGAGCGGGGTAATGCGTTATAGCCTACGCCCTTCCCTTCTAGAGGGCGCAATCACTGTCATTTGTCATTTGTCAAGCCATGTGCTTTTTCCAATGGAGAGTTTTCGTAGGATATTGACGTAATTCGCAATTCCTATTTTTTTTTTCTTATCAAAAAAGTCTCAAGTTTTAAGCGAAGTTTTGTTATTTAATATGAAAAAAAACATCCAAGAGAATTGGCATAATGTTATTCAAAAGGCATTACATCTGTTGGTTATATCACATGACTATTTAAAGACAATTTTGATTAAGTTCTTATTTAAACAATTTTCAAATTCTTTACCTTACTATTTAAAAAAAAAACTGGTTGTCATTCCTATATAAGTTTGAATGATTATTTCGTCTGCTGCTTTCAACCTTTTTTTTTCTGTTTCGCGTTTTTCAATTCTTGTGTTTAATAAATACCTAAGACGTTTTTATTAATAAAGTTAGAATTTTGAAATTTTAAACCCGTGTTCTTATATATATGGTGCACAAAATTGTGTGTGGAATAAAGTCCCGTGGCATAAAGTCCCGAATGGCATCATGTTATATATATTTTTTAAATGTTGAATTCAATCGTTTTTAATTTTTTTGTTATCTTCAGTATAAATTACTTTTTAACTGTAGCTCACATTTTGACTTTTTTAAAAAATAAATGAAAAACTACCTGTAAATATTTGTTTTTATTGCCAGAAAATGTTTATTTAGAGTGAAAATTATGAAAAACAACTATAATTTACAAGTTTATGTTATTATTTCCGGAAATAATGTTTTGGGTACCGTATCCCTTTAACCCTTTCAGTCCCCAAAATTTACTACACTGCAGAAACTTGCGATATTCACAAAATAAGCTTATTTTAGGTCAGAAATAAGAGTTCCATAAGAAAAATAAATTCATTTTAATTTTTTATATGGTTTTTTAAATAATGCCAAAATTTTTTTGACTGTGGAAAACAACAAAATAAAAAAATATATATAACCTAAAAACACTTCGAGTTACATATTTTAAGGTATCTGACCATATTATTAAAAAAAAATAAACATTTGAAAAAAAAATATTGAAATGATGATTCCAAATGGCATCACTGGGACTGAAAGGGTTAAACAAAGGGAAAGTACGTTTCTTTGAAATAGTAGAACAACAACAAAAACCAACTAATTTCCTAAAAAGAGCCCAAAAGCTTCATCAGCATGAAATACACCCCAAGAAAAAGACTTCCGTGATAATTCCTTAATGAATATGGCCTTTCTCTTTCTTGTGTAATTATGCGTGTGATTACTCGGACACATTATTATTATTAAGACACATTATTATTAAGACACTTCTTCATTTGATGCAACTTTCTTGCAAAAGCTCGAATGGGAAAGTACAGTTTTGATAAAATATTTAACTGTGTGGGTGTGAATTGGATGTGTTTAGGTTGTGGTTAGATTGTTGAGATTTAGTTAGATTTGGAATTGTTACATACGAAGATGGCAACTGTCGGGTGGTGATTGAAAAACGACGTGGTCTAATTTCGCTGGAAATGAAACAGTGTTTTAGTATAAATATAGATACACTCTTAAAACAAAAGAGTGAAATCCACTCCTATAGGAGAAGTGCATTTTCGACAATGGAAATGAGTGAAAATTAACGCAGACTAAGTTAAAATCACTCGTTCGGAGTGATCCTGTCGGAGGATTGACAACACAAAGGAGTGAAATCCACTCGAATAGGGGAAGTACATTTTCGACACCGAAAAGTGAAAATTAACTCAGACTGAGTTAAAATCGCTCGTTTGTTTTAAGAGGGTACACGCTTGTTTAAAATTGAAGGTCGTGTTTCCATTTTTTCATGACGTTATATCATTTTTTTTCATACTTCAAAAACGCGATTTAGTTGTGTAAGATGTACACTCTTAAAACAAACACTCCCAATTTAACTCAGTCTGAGTGGATTTCACTCCTCCAGACTGGAAAATGCACTTCTCCTTTTGGAGTGGATCCTTCGTGTGTTAAACCTCCGACAGGATCACTCCAAACGAGTGATTTTAACTCAGTCTGAGAAAATGTGCATGCCTTTAGGTTGTCGAAAATGCACTTTTCCAACTGGAGTGGATTTCACTCTTTCGTTTTAAGAGTGTATGGTTGAATTTAAGGAAAATATAATTTTCCCCAGTTCTAACTCTCTCTGGTAAATACATTGAGGAACATGTGCTGCCATATTCTATATCGAAAAGTCAATTTTTGAAAACTTGGACTTAACACCACTTGGGACAAGCTCTTCATTTGGCATATTTTAGATGACGTATTTTCTTTCAGCTTTCAGTCAGTACTTCCTTAGATCGGTACTCCGATTGGCTCTCTGCTTCCACGTGACACTAATCCACCAAACGAAGCTCGAGAAATAATTTATTTTGTTGCCAGTCAAAACCTGAAAAAATGACCAAACCTGAAACATGACATGAATGCCTATTGACCTTTAAAATTTACAGTATTATTTTCTGCTTTGTAATTGAAGATACATGTTAAAAAAATTGAATTAAATTTACAAAATTAAAGTAAAACCCTAAGGGGAATGGACGCGCTGGATGGCGGGTCTCCAAAGCAAAGTGTTTCAGTGTTAATCCAATAGAGAAAAAAAATTTCTTTGCCGCATTTCTCCGGCTGTATTGAATATTTTTACAAACATATTTTTTAGGTGATAAATGTAGCCGAATTACAGGTCCCGACAATCAAACTTTTTGCAATTGGTACGAATTTTTTTTAATATTCAATAAATAATTTTACACAAAATATTAGAAGCAATATCAAAATCAAAAAGTGTTATTATAGAGACCTGTATGTTATATACATTTATCATTAGGAAAAAAAGCTTTTGTAAAAATATTCAATACAGCCGGATAAATGTGGCAAAGAAAATATTTTTTTTCCGATTGGATTAACACTGAGGCACTATAGTTTGGAGACCCGTGGTCCAGCGCGCCCATTCCCCCTTAAAGTTAAAATAACTCAAAAACGCTGAATATATGACTACGGTCGTCCCCTTCATATGTTTTGTTATCTATATTATATTATCTGCAGTTATATTAGTTGCAGGATATTAGATTAAGTATGGGATAGTAATTAGTTTTAATAAATATCGTAAAAATTAAATAAAAATTTACAATAATTAAGATAAGCTTAGCCACGAAAAAAATACATTCTTAAATTATATACTTTTTTTTACGGATTAGTTATAGAACAATTATGATTCAATGCGCCTATATTGATTACAAGCTCAATTATTTTATGAAAATATTCATTCCACACTATTGAAAAACCCATCATGGTGTGTTTAGCAATTTAGTCGTGACTACGAAAATTTTGCCATGGCTTATTTATTTATGAATATTTTCTCTTTTGCAGCTTGTTAATATCTATGCACATGTTGAATGAAATTAGATTTTACTTTACATATTTGTAAATTGAATAGTTTACATTCATAAAATATTAACAAAGATATTGACAGTCATCCATCATGTTCATCACCAATTTAAGTAGTGACTTCGAAAACTTTGCCCTACCTTGTTCATTTTCTTATATTTTCTATTTTACAATTTGCTAATATACCTAGCAGATGTCGAACGAAATTAGATTTTATTTAACATATTTATAAATAATTAAGTTTTCTTTCATAAAATATTTAACTTGTAGTTCTGAAAAAATTATTGCATCAAATGTAAGGAAATAACTTCGCATCACATATAAAGAAATTAATTTGCTAAAACTCGTTTTAAGTCTTTGTGCAGATTTCTCTTTTTCTTTCAAGCGCACAGATACTTTGCAATTAATGGAAGGAATTTCCGGAAGAATTCTTTAATAACTATTTCTTGAGAAACTATTTGATGATAACGCTTCTTAAAATTTGTAAACATTTCCTAGAATAACGTTTAATTCACATAGCTTTAATCATACTTTTTTTTCAACATAAACTTTTGCAGATGCATTGAATTTTAAAGTGTAACAACTTTTGAAGCACCGCCGGTGATAAAAATTAATTGCTGTAAGCTTTTGAAAAACCCTAACATTCCTTTAAGAATTTCAGATTCAAAAAAATTAGTTGAATTATAGATTTATGTAATTTTTTACGATAAAAATTCAAAATCAAAGTTTTATGGTTGTATTATAGTAAATCTGGAGTATTTTTTACGTATTTATTTTAAATATCCTTCAATTAAATCATTTTTAAAGAATTGAATTAAGTTAAATTATGTAGGGTTTGTTTATAGAGATATTTGTAGTGAAATATCTATGCATAACTCTACTTCCTGAAATGTATATGCAAATTCTATTAAAACGATGTAGTAACTTTGTCATTTTGTTGGTAGTTAACCCTTATTCTAAATAACCGTTGGGAAAGACATGTTTAATACTAATATGCATTTATTACCCACTTTTAAAGACACAATTCACTCTTTGCTATACATATAATATATATAGTATTGTCTGCTTGGCGAACATTGGCGGCAGGAAAACAGTTTCTCTCTTTCTTCTTCGCTGGTCCAAGCGTCGGGATCGACAATCACCTGAATCTTGGTAGCTAGGAACTACAGAGATAGAAGTTACAGTATTAGAACGGAAGATCACGTGACCTACAACACTGACTTCATTGGGGTTCTTCTGGGAGCTCCTTGCGCGTCCCGTCGCGGTCGTTAGCATCGGAGGTCACGTGATCTTCCACTCTATTACTCTAACTATGATCTCTGGGGTAGGAACTGATTTCCTTACACGGGTTTAGGCGATCACTCGCTATCATTGCCAAAGTGGCCTGCTAAGGAAACTTCTCTACAAAATCAATCGGTTTTTCCCGAGTACTCTTCATATATAACAAGAAGTTCTATAAGAACTAAAATAGCCTACTTTCCTGTTACTTAAATACTTACTAAAATTCTTATCTTGAAAAACTAGGTTCGTTACAGTAAGTGACATCAGCAACCGTTTCTACATTAAATTCACATACATAAGAATAAATTTCACTGAACACAGCATCCAGCTATAATTTCAACTTCTTAAAGCCAATTATTTTCATTAATTTTCTATCGCCAATAAAATAAATATTATTTATCGTCCGCATGATGATTTGCAGTTATAAATAAATATTTAATTATTAGTAGAACAAAAACCATAAAACTACTCCAAAATGCACCTAAAATTTGACATGTAAATTAACAAGTAGGTTTGTAACAGAATCTTTCACTTAACCCGCTTTAACACAACAGTAGTGTTGAACAGGTAAAAAGGCGCCAAACACAGCATTAATTCTGTATTAAACATTTATGCGCTAAATTCGGCAAGTTTCATTTATTTTATTTCGAAAATTAAATAATTATTTCTTAAATCGTTTGCAAAAATTTATATTTCAAGGAATAAATATGTAATAGTTCTCGCTTTTAAATATAATGAAAACATTGCATACCAACATACAGAATCTCAAAGTGAAATATATTTGACGTCATTTCAAACTGATCGATGTCGCAAAAATAAATTTATTTTAATTTATGGTCTAAAAGAATTAAAGTTTCTTGAGCGATTGTTGTGATGGCAATGGTGATTTAATTCTAATAAAAATGGCTTCCTATGCTTTTTAAATGAGCATTTAACTTTGCAGTTTTTTAAATAATTGAAGTACTTAGAATTCGAATTCTTTTCTGAAATTTTTAATGTATTCTCGTTTCGATGCGCTGAATTTTTTGACGTATCTCACTTGTCCGTAGCATTTCTAGTTAAATTCAGCGATTTAAATGACTCGAAATTGAATTTCAATGCTAGTTCAATGGGAAATTCGTCGACAAATAGTAGATTTATGTCCGTCCGATCAAACAGACAGACGGACAAAAAGTATGAAAGTTGGGTCTCTGAGGTCATAGCTTTCCAACAAAAAAAGAATTTTTAAGATCGGATGGATAGAACCGATTTTGGAAGGGGGGTACGGACAGACGGACGGACAGACAGACGGACGGACGGACGGACGGACATCGACCGCATGTAAATACCTACTTTTTTGTTTTTTTAATTCTTCGATTTAAAAAAAAAAGAAAAGTAGGCTAAAAATGGCTTCCTATGCTTTTTAAATGAGCATTAAATTTTGACGTTTTTTAAATAATTGAAGTACTTCGAATTCGAATTCTTTTCTGAAATTTTCAATGTATTCTAATTTCGATGCGCTGAATTTTTTGACGTATCTCACTTGTCCGTAGCATTTGTAGTTAAATTCAGCGATCTAAATGACTCGAAATTGAATTTCAATGCTAGTTCAATGGGAAATTTGTCATCAAATAGTAGATTTATGTCCGTCCTATCGCCCAGACAGACGGACAAAAAGTATGAAAGTTGGGTGTCTGAGGTCATACCTTTCTAATAAAAAAAGAATTTTTAAGATCGGATAGATAGAACTGATTTTGGAAGGGGGGTACGGACAGACGGACAGACAGACAGACGGACGGACGGACGGACATCGACCGCATGTCAATACCAACTTTTTCATTTTTTTTTAATTCTTCGAATTAAAAAAAAAAGAAAAGTAGGCTAAAAATAGTTCGATATCTAACAACATTTGAAGACCTCCAATCTAACTTTTCAGGTTTTTTAATTTTCTCAGTTTACTACAATTTATAAAAAAAAAATAGCTCGATACCTACCTGCATTAGAAAACCACCAATCAAATTATTTCAGAATATCCAATTCTTTACCATATAAAATATCTCGACATATACCAACATTCAAAGACAAAAATAATCCAATTCTTTCAGAGTATCCAATATATTTTCTTTGCTACTATATAAAAAATAACTCGATACCTACCGCCTTACCTACCTTCTGATTTCTTATTTCTTTACTACTATACAAAAAAAGTTCGATATCTACCAACATTAAAAGATTACCAATACGATTCTTTCCGGCAGCTTTTACCAAAAAGCTCAGACATAATCTTATAAGTTTCAACCCAAATTAAATTATCTCATTAAGTAGATAAAGAGATTATCCATACAAGAGCTTTAGTTGTTCTTTTTGCTTTTCGCCACTTATTAAATTAGGCTTTTTGGCGGTTTGGGAAAGTCCAAAGAAAGTGATATTTGTAATTACTGCTGGTGGTGGAAATAGATAACCCACAAGATTGGCTGACATCTTGACCTTATGTGTGTTGGTTTGCAAGGCCGGTAATGGTCAGAAAATCTCATATAAAAGTTTTCATGCTGTGTCGGTCACAAAAAGTTCTATATAGGGTAGACTGACCAGTGAGTGAACAGGCCCCAGTGAATGAACAATTGGTAAATATAATTTAAAAAAAAGGATTGAAAATCATTTCACTAGATGTATGGGCAACACTGACTTTCTCCCATGTAGTAGGAAGCTATCCGACATATGGTTGGTTGTCCTGGTCATTATGTCCTGGTGTTTATTCACTGGCGAACGCAGTTCCTGAAACGTTCATTCACTGGTTTGTCTGTAGGGTACAGGACCGACTCGTACTGAGCTGCCATCGGCAGCCATGGCTCACTACGGAGCCCGAATAGAGTGGAAAAAGAGCTAGTTAATTTATAATTTTGATACTGAAAAAGGAAGTACACCCAGGGCAAAGGCGGGAATCGAACCCGCCCCTGTTATAGCGCTCGGACTGCTAGTGGCCTGCGATCCAAACCACTCGGCCATAAGGCCCAACATGCCACCCTTTTTTGTCTCTGGGTTGGTCCTTGGTCCATGGTGCTGTTCCCAGGTTCAGTCTCTACTCTACTATTGAACTCTTTGGTCGGGCATGTTGTTACTTTAAAGGTTTAGGTTATGGTTATATGTCACAAAACAACATCAACAAAAAATATTGTAAATTTTTTTTCAAAGTTTTCACTGGCTGGCTTCTCCTTAAGGCGTTATTCCACTAAGGATGGATACGTTGGTTCTGTAATTGTCTTTATATCTTCATCATCCTATCAAAAGATTCTTCACACACTCAACTATTCCACTAATAAATTACGGATAACTGGAGCGACTATGCCTGGTGACGTCACAGCATATCGTATTTTCACATTTCGTAACCTCAGTTCAAGTCACACAATACCGAATTGAATCGAATCGCCAAATCGGGTCACCAATATAATGATTTCGGTGAACGTTGCTATATCGCGAAAATTGTCACGACTCTGTCTTCTTGGGACCCGGATGGCCGGGTGGTTTGGACCATTACGCCAGCAGTCTGCCCGCTGTAACGGGTGCGGGTTTGATTATCGCCTCCACCCTGGGTGTACTTCCCTTCTCTGTGACAGTAAAAATTCTTTCTGTGTCTGTTTTACTTGACGAAGACTTATATAGGCAGGTATCTGATCAACAAGCTGGAATATATATGTACCTACCCCTACCTCTGTCTTCTTAAGTAGAGATCTACTGACTTTTGTCACAATTCAGTCTCCGATTTCCATTTTATGAAACCAATGCGACATTCTGTACAATGTAGTTTGACAAATTAACTAGACTTCCACTTGCTGGTGCAAGGTCAATCAACGTGGCTGTGACACTTGTTGAGTCATAATTAGTTTAACAGCTGGTAATTACAGGATTTTTCTTCACAAGTGTCCTTGTTAAAGTTAGGCATATTAACAACACAGTTACAATACTTTTATTAGAATCTTAAGACCCGAGTAAAAGCCCACACGTATTCTTATAATCTAAACGTTCGTTTTATACAAATATATGTTAAAAAGTATGTTTTGCAAAGTAATTACGTAATTTTTTTTAATAGTTAATGAGGCACACGCCTTAAGCTCTAAAAATACACATTTTTGTGCTATAAATGCAAAACAAAGGCCGTATCACTTATTTGTAATTAACAGTTTATTTTAGCATTGTTTTTAATGCAAAATAACTTTAAAATTAACTATTAAAAGAAAAAGTTTAGAGAAAATTAAATGAATTTTTTTAAGAATTCTTGACCCCCGTTCAACTTCAATTTTTTATAGAAATAAATAATTGATATCTGTAATCAAAGGCTGAAAAATTAAATTTGGATCTTTTTCTATCGGACCATGTCTAATTCGGAACTAATTAACACTTTAATTGTTTGTAAGGAGGTTTTAGAAAATGTCCCCAACTGGTCTATTGGAATGTCAATCATCGAAGAAGTAATTTCGTAATTACTTACTTATATGTAACTTTGTAACAGACTGATCAGTTCGACAAAAGCAGCGATCATCGCGCCAATACTGACGGCAGGCGAAAGAATGAAGAACGGGATTTTTCCCCTTTTCGCCATTCCGAGAGAGAGACTAAAAACTTTGAACCTGTTTGTTGTTCTTTTTCGCGAAACGATTATGTTTTGTTTTAAATGAGATTAAGCATTGCTGTACTGCTTACGATGTGTAAAAAAAAAGTTAACTCGTCCATTAAAAAGTTACATGTAGACTTGTGAGTTTATTCCTACGATTGGACAATGAACAGTGCTATATTTGCTATAACTTGTAATTAATTCCCAATTTATTTAACTGTATTGGTATTCAGGTGACGTAAAGTTAATTCCAGCTTTCATTATTGACCTTCCGCCATCATTTTACTGCTGTCACGTGACATATATTCATCAATCGAGGCTAGAGAAAGAATTTGACTTTTTTTTTGCATTTCTATTTCAATTCAAGACCTGAAATATGACTTCAAAGATTGAAAATATTTTTAAGTTAAAAAAAAAAAATGTTTTTTAGAACTCATAATGTTCAAGTTTCTTTTAATTATGAAAATCAAAAGGAAGTAATGAATTTGTATAGTTAATTGACAGAAAATGAGTTTTGAATTAATAGACTAAAACAAATTTCTTATTTTACAAAATAAAAAAATAGAAGTATCTGATGGCTCTTGTATTCTCTTGTATTTATTTGTTGGAATGAATATATGTTCCAGCTTGTGTGCTTGATCAGAAAGACTGACACAGAAAGATTTTTTACTGTCACATAGAAAGTAAGTACACCACACCCATGGCGAAGGCGGAAAGCGAACCCACACCCCTTACAGCGCGCATACTGCTAGCGTAATGGTTCGACCACTCGGCCATCCGGGCCCCATTGCTATTATAAAACTTTGATTTTTCAAAAGTGAAACCATAACAATCCGAATTTTCCATACATATTTAACTGTAAAAAAATTGCCTTACATCCAATTTTTTTCAGACTGATAAAATATAGCGTGTACTAAATTTATAGCAATCTTTGAAAATACTCTCTCCATATATTTTCTTTGGTTTTTCTGGAGTCAATATTGTACTGTTTTAACATCTTTCTCCACAAATATATCATTCTTTTATTTAAATGGCGTATAGTAACCCTTCTACACAACCCTTCTCACAAACAAAAATATTTTTTGGCAACATTTATCGTCTGACATGGGGTGCAAAATCGAATGTTCATCCGATAAAAAGAATGACACCCAAAGGGATGTTCCATGAAAAAAATGGAATAAATTAGAATATGCATGAAGTACTCGAAAAGATGAATGGGACAGGATCATACAAAATCTTTTGCTTTTAAAATATCGAATAGCGTGGAAAAATATTTTTGTAAAATGGTCGAAGAAATGTTAAAGGTTATAAAAGGTAAACCATTTTATTTTCAGTAACTAAAATTGTTAAAATGAATTTGCTCGCTCAAAGCTATAGTCCAGTCATTTTGTCAGAAAAATAGTCTGTCAGAAGCAAAAGGTGGGGTCAAAAGTTTTATGCTTTTAAAGGTTTATATTGATGGTAATAAAAGGAAACTAGGGTTGCCCACAAAAATTTCTAAAGGCACAATTTTGGTGAGCCAAAAAAAAAACGTAAAATTTTTGGATTTTTTTTAGTTTTTTTTAATATAACTCTGTAACTAGAAGTCCAATGGCTTAGCCATCCACAGCCATTTTAAAGAGCATAAAATTTTCTACAAATTGCACTATCTAAGGTTCCTCCTAACCCCACCATGACGTAAGCTACAGCTCTTTAAAAGTGGTGTATTTTTCCAACATCTAGCAAAATAGCGAAAAATCGCACCCCTTTACTCTTTCGGATTGATTAAATGCATATTTTTTTGGTTTGTATTTTGACTTTAAAATAATGTATTGAAAGAAGAATGCTCTTTTAATATTTCTGATTACTTTTTAAAACTTATTTTTTCGTTGTGCAAAAAAAAAAAAAAAAAAAAAAAAAACGCAATGTAAATGGAAATTAGAGAAACCATTGTTACGGCGCTCGCTTTTAAAATCGAGCGACTATTTACCGAGGAAGGCATGAGAAAAGGGATTAAATCCCTTTTTGTAATAGTTTAACGAAAACAACATTTTATGAATATTGTAATTAAGTTATTAAAAAATTCAATACTTGGCGTCCATAAATTACATGCGATAAGGGGGGGGGGGTTTAAAATTTTAATTTAAAATTCACCAAAAAACTCATCACGTGATAAATGTACGCCCCCTAACTATATTCTGCCTTCAAATTTTTTATTTTAAAAAGTACCACCCATAATTTAAAGAATGATATGATTGATAATAATGATGTGGAATGAATATGAAGTTCAATCCACAACCAATTTGACTCTTCCCCCATCGGCACTCATACATTTTCACAAAAATACATTAACCTTATATTTTATTTTCATATTCCTTTCCCACATGCACACGAAATAAACATTTTCTATTTTCCAGTGAAAAAAAAGAATGTTTTTTTTCTATAAAAAATAATTCACGAGCCACTGGAGAGCGAATTTGCAAGGAACACGACAAAAATTATTCCACTCGAAAATTGACCAGGGTAATAACAAAAATACTACCCGCCATAACTTTCTCTGGCAAATAATAAAATCTCAGATTTTCCAAAGGAAGAACTAAAAATCAAAGATGTAAAAGAAACTGCAATTTAGTTCATGAGTACCTGTTGTTTTGAATAGTTTGGTTGGAATAATCGTCATACTAGAGCTTTCCATGAGATTACGTTGGTCGATTATTTCTGTGATTGGTGGTATGAAACCATCATCTCCGCCGTCTACATTGATTAAACAATCGAGACCTTATTTTCATTTCTGTGGAACGGTTGCCACTAAAGACGTGAAACATGCCCGTTAGCAAAAATGACGTTTTTCTTTTAAAATTTGAATTAAAATTTGTTTTCTTTTCTTATAAATATATGAATATTGTTGAAAATTAGACTTAAAAACTAGTTATAAAAACCTCCTTTTTTTGAGACGAAAAAAAAAAAGGAATGCATAGAAAATTTAAGCTTAAGGTAGGCGAATACTCAAAATTCAAAAATTTTTACTATTAGGGTCAAGTGGGGTAAGTGTGATTGGGGGTAAGTGTGATAAACAGCTCTTGTAACTTTGGAAATCATTCTAAAAATCTGAAAGTTTGCAATATATAACATTAGACCACTTATAATTGAACTAAAAAGAAATATTGACCTTATTTTTTGTTTAAAGAAAGTTTTGAGCTTTTGAATTTAAGTGCAACTCTCTTCTTTTTATGTGGGTCTTTCTATGTGGGGTAAGTGTGATGGATTTTGAAATGCAAATTTTGTACACTTAAAATTGGAATTCAAACATATAATTTTTTTTCTACATATGTATGTTTCTTATAATAATTCACTACCAATTTTAGGATTTGGAATTTACTTGAAGCAGAGAACGAATTTTCTTAATGAAAAATGCAGAAACCCTATCACACTTACCCCACTTGACCCTACTTTAAACTTTTCCAAATTTGTAATAGTGATTTCAAATATAATGAACAATGCTATTTAGGCAATTTTTTTTTATTTTAATATAATTGTTTTATTTCAAACGGCGTTTTTCAACTAAAAAGAGGGGTTTACGCTAACACTTCTAGTCCTTTAAGATATCTTTCCACATCATCTATCCATCTTTTTCTATGTCTTCCTCTTCTTCTCTCTCCTTGCTAAAAATTGCTAAAAATATTTGCTAAAAATGCTCTCTCTCCATTTGCTAAAAATTGCACTTTTATTCACTACATGATAATAAAATTTAAATTTGTACCTGACAATTTAATTTCTTTATATTAAAAAAATATATTTTTATAGGATGTGATTACAAAAGACTGATACATACCTTGAAAATTAATTTATTAAAACTAAGTTTAAAAAAATATGCGTCTTGCTGAAAAACCTGAATGTCAGGTGACGGTTTTGTACGTCTGTATCCTTTTTAATAAAAAGACAGAAACTTTTAATAGATGTTCCTTAAAAAGAAACAACTGATCATATCTTGTAAAAATCACGCTGAGGATGCATTTTACGTCGTGGCGCCATGAATTTGCCCTATTTGGAGGCGGCCAAAAGATGCTTTTTAGACATGGCGGCGCCCGAGAGCTTCGATCCGTCTCGGGATTCCCTGCATCGCTGCCAACAGAAGAATAGAAACTTCAAGTTCGAACACCAGACAATAGAGATGGAATGTTAGTGCTGCTTGTGGAGAACTGTTCATTCGAAAATGTCAATGAATTAAAGTTTTTTTATGCATTAGAGATTGGAGATAGAATGTTTGTGATGCTTGACTTGGGAATGTTCTGTCCAAAGTTTTAATATTTAAATTATCTTAATGTAAAATAAAATGCACACTCTTAAAAATGAATGCTCAAAAACGACGAAATTTTCCTTAATTTTGACGATACTGGCAAATGCTCCGAGTTTTCGTTTCCTCAAAGTAAGGAAATTTGAATCGGAATAATGAGGATTCGAATTTCGTCATTTTTGAGCCACGTGAGTACAACAATGAGATTCAGTTTCCTCAAAATCAAGATACAGAATATTCAAATCACGATCGTAAAAGTGAGGATTCGCGTTTACTCAGAAGTTACGTGATAGTTTGACGAAACATTCCTCAAAATTAACGAAATGAGGATTGAGGATTCATGAATCGTCAAAAATGAAAGTGTTATTTCTGAGAGTGCAGAATTAAGTGAGTTTAGGAAGCTGTTTAGAAAAAAAGTAGGTGGGAATTATACAATAAATCTAAAATTCATACTAATATTTTAACACTACAAATAATTTTGTTTTGGAAAAGTAACAAACTAAAACAAGCTGCTCATTTTGCCTGTAAATAAATCTATTGATAAGATAAAACTACAACTATCAAAAACGTGCATGAAATTATTAGTAAAAATTATATAACTTAAGCACCTGTTTCGAACTTATGAGTTTAAAAAAAAATTACACTTTAATTGCAGTGATACTCGAGGCTACTTGGAGAATTTATTAAAAAGTAAAATTTTCATTTTTTATGTTGCTTTTGAACAGTACAATATAAAATATCCATAATTTCTTTTGTTTTTTACATTTGGGTAAACCCGCCTGTCAACACCATAGGATGATGACTGAATTTTAAGCAGTACAGTGCCACCTGCCATGTTTCTTTATCTAAATAATCTAATTTAAGACAAATTACGAATCATAAATATCAAAAAAAGTTAAAAGAGTACTGTTACAGTTGAATGTAATGAATATTAAAGGTTCTTATCTACGGACCATTCATAATTTTGTCAACGGACAAAGCATGCAAATGATATGCATGACACTAATTTATGTATTCTGAACTTGTATGTACAACTTTTATGAAAGACTTCAGTGAATATAGGAATGAAAACGTTCTATTACTGTTGTGTCTCGGGGAATGCTAGAACTGTAAAATTTTCGAGACGCTATATTTTCTGCCTCTTTTTGAAAACCAGACATAATAAAATAGAGTGATGGAAGAATGTATTTTGTCTGCTTTGAGCCAGAAAACTTAGAGAATTTCAAGGAAGTTGTCTATGGAAATAAATTTTCAAGGGCATGTTCGTTCTGGAATTCTAACCAGAACTATATTCAATTTTAAACTTGGAAATACAGTTAGTCTCGTTTCCGATATAAATAATGGCATTTATATGAATGTGTGGGTGTTTCGATGATTTTGTATTTATGAATAAATCAAATTATTATTTAACGTTGTATTGGCTTGTTTCACGTGGGGTCTGGCAACAGCTCCGAGATCTCGTTTTCATTTTTCTCGAATTACTTTTGCTTTGGTGTTCCAAATTGAGTTTTATAGAAATATTTTGGTTGTTATTTTTTTAAATTCCAACTTTTTTCAATGCAAGTTTTACTTAATAATTAAAACAACCAACAGCACAGAAAGAAGTTGTAATTTGAAAAAAAAAATAACAACTAAAATAACTTATTCTTCGAAAACTCAATTTCGAATATCAACACAAGTAATTTTTTAAAAAATGAAAACAAGACAGCAGAGTTGTTGCCGGATCCCACGTGGAACAAGCCCATTATATGAATGTGTAAGTTAAAGAGTAATGATTTGCTCAATGCCTCCAAATCGCCTGCCAAATTACGAAATAATTTTGATTGGAATAACTATTTCGTGATTTGATTGTTTAGGTTAAGGTCTATCGTCTTTTCTTCTCAAAATTTTAAGTATTTTAATTTTTCATATTTAATATTTTGGCAATTTGTTGACAACTAAAAAATCTATAAAATACTACCAATTCAGAAAATTTGTCAAGGCCAATTTTTGTTATATCGAAATTAGTCCAAAAAAAGCCATTTTTTAAATTTTTTAATTAAAAAAAATAATTGGATTTTTTAATATTTTGTGGGCATGAAATTTTGACCAATTGAGACATTCAGTATAAAAATTGGAGTTGTACCCTAAAAATTGCGTCGTAGATAAGAAAAAAAAGGTGACCTTTTTTTTAATATAGAGAGATTAATTTTAGTAAAGACTTTATAGAATTTGGAAATGCAGTTGTTCCCTATTTGGTATATAAATAAAAGCTTCGCATAAATACGTGGGAGTTCAGATGATTTCGTATTTATGAATAAATCAAATTAGTATTTAGTGTTCTTGTATTTTAATGTGTAGGTTTATGGGAATTATCTTGTTCTAAGTCTCCAAATCGCCAGGAAAATTACGAAATAATTTTGATTTTAATAAGATTTGATTGTTTAGATGAAGGTCAAATGTCTCTTCATCGCAAAATTTTAAGTATTTTAGTTCACCAGAATATATTTACTTTATTTTATGTCAGTTGTGGAAGATGACATCACTTCAACTGGTTTATGCAACTTGCAAATAAACATCCACCACTGGGTAGTTAATTTTTCTTCCTGCAGCAATAAATGTCGCGATAAATAACAAACATCAAGCCGGAAGTTAATAATTTATGAAAATGTCGGCTTACGCAGAAAATTTAATATTAAATATTCTCTATTAAATATTCTTATTCCATTACTCATCTTCGAAATAATATTTCACTCTTCGCCAACCCAAGTTGGGTAAATAGAAATATGCTATGGAGAAGATCCTTCCGCGGATGTAAAGAGTTCCATAATTTATTTGTGAAATCCATCCAGAAAACATGTTTAAAACATTAATTTCGTTAAAGGTCTAACAGATTTGAATATTATTAGAGAAAATTTGGCAATTTTATCAGAATGAAAAGTGTTTTTTGGTTAAATTTTATTCAGATTATTTGGTATGTAAATATCACTTTACAAGAGTTTCCAACTAAGGGACCAATCACGCTTTTTTCTTTCCCTCTGCATATTCACCTTTTGTTTTTACTCAAGTTAGATTGGCAAGGAGTGTAGAAAATCGAAGGATGAATTGGAACATTGAAGGTTAATGGAAGAGTTTATTCGATCAATCCTTACAACCAAATCGTGACCATTCAAATTAAATAGCACTTTTAGGCTGTTCGATGCTTGCTTTTTTGACGGCTCATGTTATCTTATTTTGAAAAATTATACATAATAATAGGTTAGAAATCTTAATCCATAAACAACATAAAGTTTTGTATAGTTTTAGATAAAGATGACATTCTTAATTTTGGATTAATTGCGCAATTGTCCATGACATATATTTTAATTACGTGAATTCTGGGTGCTTGTCAGTTGGAATTATATTCATGATGATGTCTTTAAGGTCTTCTTAATTTAAATTATTTCTGATTTGTTGAGAAGATTCATTTTTTTTTAAAGATGCCACCTTATATTTTGCTTTAAACTTTTATGTCAACTTATTAGACGATATTAATCTAGGTGATTAACATATCTTCAAGAACTTCCAGATAAGCTGGGTAGTGAAAGTAAACTAGCTTTGAAGATCTTGAAGAAATATGAATCTGGTACGAAAAAGCGTTATTTCTGCAATTAATTTAGATAAAATTATTATCAAACTACCAAAGGTGATAAAATTGAAACAATATAAAAAAAAATAGCCAATAGTTGATACAATTTCGAATGTAGTAACGAGTACAACTAACACGAAAAATATTTGACAAGATTTATTCAAAAACATAACAAATGAAATATTAAACTGAATTTTCCTATTAATGCAAGTTTAATGCTGTTAAAATTATGAAAAAAAAACTATGTTGATTTATTATTTTTGCATGAAAAGAATACTGCAACTTACCTCATATTAACAAAGAATGCATATAATGAATACTTTTTGTGTGATGGACTTTATAATGATTGATGATTAATAAATCGAATGTGGGAATTAAATAAAAAAATATGGACAGTAAGGTGAGAAAATACAGACATTTTAAATAACTATAAATTTAATAACTTTGGCTCGAAAAAGAAGTTAAAATAAAGTATACCTGTACTGCTGTTTGTATTTAGGTATATTTCTGTTAAAAATATTAGTAAAACTGATAATTTTATGTATACTTAAACTCTTGTACTTTAATGATAAGGATTATATGGATTAAATCTATATCTTTTTAATGCTTACATATTTTTAATTCGTTAAGGATTTTCGGTGAACTGCTTCTAAAATACTAAATCATTAAAAAAAGAGTGCTATTAAATATCATTCAATATAATAAACAAGATTATAACCACAACCTGAGTATTTATTTAAAGAATAAAGCCGAATGTTTTTTTTAAATTTATACCAACCTGCCTAAAATTGTCTTGCGTCTGAAAAAATGTCTTACTTTAACATCTGTTTAATATCTTCAACGTAGAGGGGGAAGTAATTAATGGTGAAAGTGATTACTTGCAGAGAAGAAAACTTCACATCGTTGATAATAATTACAAGTGAGGTCGCTGGGATCAAAAGAGTGCCTGCGATGCCTCCGCGAAAAATGTATTTTGAGTAAAACTTTTTAAGAACTGCTACAAAGACGCAAAAAAATGTAAGTTAGTAACATTGTATAATACATTTTAAATATGTTTCAATCAAAGTAAACTTGAAATTGCATAGATTGAGTTTAGTGATGAAAATTTACAAAATACGAAATTTTATAACGGAAAAAATGTAGAAGTGTGACGGAGAAAATAATTATTTGTACAATGCAAAAATGTTAACAAAGCTTTATGCAGTTAAATACAGTAATAAAGTAGAATTAAAAATGGGAAAAATAATTTTAATTATTATCTAAAAATTAAGCTGTTTTACAGAATAAAATAAATTAATAAAATACACTCTTAGAAATAACACTTTCATTTTTGACGATTCATGAATCCTCAAGCCTCATTTCGTTAATTTTTAGGATTGTTTCGTCAAACAATTACGTGACTTTTGAGTAAACGCGAATCCTCACTTTCACGATCGTGATTTGACGATTCTATATCTTGATTTTGAGGAAACTGAATCTCATTGTTGTACTCACATGCTCAAAAATGACGATATATTTCTTTAGATTAGACGACATTCAAATCCTCATAAAAATGACGATTCAAATTTCCTCACTTTGAGGAAACGAAAACTCGGAGCATTTGCCAGTAACGGAATCGTCAAAATTAAGGACAATTTCGTCGTTTTTGAGCATTCATTTTTTAGAGTGTAGTAGTAATTCAAAAATGGAATAAATAATTTTTCCATTCAATTCCATTCAATCGTTCGGTTTCCCCATTTCAATCGTTCTTAGTAGCTGCAACTGTGGGGAAATGTTTCACCATATTCTTGAATTCGGTTGAACAATTTTTCTGGTTTCGGAAAAAAAAAAATCCAGATTTTTGGTGAAAACGAGTGTCCAACTTTTAATAGTGTACCTTTAATTATCAAATACAATGCCACTAAATTATATTATTCAGAATGTGTAACCTATTGTATTATTTTTAGAATGTAAATTTGTAAAAAAGAATCTATAAATGCTGACTTATATGGTTTTCAATCATTTTAATAAAATTCATTGTTCAAAACCAATAAGCATAATACCGACAAAGGTTTTTTTAACTATGCAATATCATTTAAAAACATATCAAGTCATTGACGTAATCAAGTGGATTCAATCCATCAATTGTCTATCTACAGATGTCTTTTGTTTTTAGAAATGAAACCCAATCTATGAAAGTCCTTTAAAAAGGAACCTCCCAAACAATTATCCGTTGTGATTGTCCCAAGTTGAATAAAGAATGTATTTTTTCTTGCATGGGATATTATTTTGCTCCACAAACTGTTCTTAAATATTCACTTGATATTTATTCAAAATACAATTGCAATATATCTTCAAGCAATAAATTCCTTATCCATTCCTTAAATGTAGAGAATAGAATATGCATAAGGAATAAACACTCTAGCAAAGGCATTAATCTAGTAGGTAATATTTTGTTAACTTAAAAATATAAGTGTTACAGTATTTTTTGCCACTTAAATTGGTAAGAAAAATAGCTTCAACCAGGTTAACTAAAATACAACTTTTTAGTAATATTTTCTAATAGTAATGCACATTTAGCTAATTATGAGTAAAAATAATTAAAAGGTTATCATTACATATTTTACTCGTGACATTACGCATACAAATATGATTAAAAGATGTATGTCGACAAACACATATTGCAACTAATATCATATAATAATGTGTCTAAATGATTGGTATTAACTTGTAGCTTATGCCAAATATGCAGGTTATCCACCATCTATGATCCCGCATTCTGGTATTACTGTGATAATATATCACCAATCTAATACACAATTATATTCCTGAATACATGTCAAGCCAGATGACTATATCTGCACCTAAGTGAACACAGACTAGATATATGAAAATATTACTGTGATATTAGCAGACTTCTATGGAGCGATTTAATAAATTTTCACAAAATAAGTCTAAATATATTGATCACCAATCTAATACACAATTATATTCCTGAATACATGTCGATCACAGACTAAATCTAAATGAAAATATTACTGTGATATTAGCAGACTTCTATGGAACAATGTAATAATTTTTCACAAAATAAGTCTAAATATTGATCCACCAATCTAATACGCAATTATGTTCCTGAATACATGTCGATCCAGATGGCTATATCTGCATTAAGTTACTGCAGACTAGAAGTAATTGAAAAGATTACTGTGATATTAGCAGACTTTGGAACAATTTAATAATTTTTCACAAAATAAGTCTAAATATATTGATTACCAATCTAATACACAATTATATTCCTGAATACATGTCGATCCAGATGGCTATATCTGCATTAAGTAACTGCAGACTAGAACTAATTGAAAAGATTACTGTGATATTAGCAGACTTCTATGGAACAATTTAATAATTTTTCACAAAATAAGTCTAAATATATTGATCACCAATCTAATACACAATTATATTCCTGAATACATGTCGATCCAGATGGCTATATCTGCGTTAAGTAAATGCAGGCAAGAACAAATTGAAAAGATTACTGTAATATTAGAAGACTTAAATGGAATAATTTAAATTTTTTTCACAAAATAAGTCTACATATTGGAAAAACTAACATGATGAAGAACAATGGACGTTGATAATTGTATTTTTTTCTCCATTTCTTTTTTCTAAAAAAATTCTGATTCAAATTCTAAAATATTTCTAATAAATCGAAACAAAAATTTTGTGGAATAAATCTACTTGGCACTTATTTTGCGACTTTGAAAGCAGTAAAATTGGATTTTTACGTGAAGTTGGAATGCGTTTTATATGAAAATTCCAATAGCGATCAATATGTCGCCATTTTATAGCGATTTCTTCGAATTCTTATTTTACAACTTATCGGAAAGCGATATATTTTAGAGTTTAACTTTAACTGAATTTCGAACTTCAAATAAATTTCTTATGTGTCTTCAAATAGTTCGTACTTTATTGATTAAATTGATTGAAAGTAATATAAATATCGGGGTTATTTTTCGTTAAATTCTGTAAAGTTCGTTGGTTAAAATTTAAATAATACTACTTAGTTTTTGTTTGGAAAGAGAAAAGTTTTTGAATTTATGATTTATGGTGAAAAATTTTACAGAGTTTTTTTTTTAAGTAACATACAGACATGAGAGTAACATATATACATGAACATTATATAAATAAGATAGAGTGTATAGCTGTAATTATATGAATCTATACGTTTAGTAATTAAGTAATTGCAGAAAAGTTGACTTTTCAGAACTCCATTTAGAGTAAAAAACGCATTAAAAAGTGCCTACAAAAATCTTTAATAAATAGCTGAAATTATAAATATAGTTGTAAATAGTAATAAATAATTGTAACTTTAGCATTCATTAGACTAAAACTAATTAAAATAGTATTAAGATTAAACTTATCATCACATAATTTTGAATTCAAGTTAAATGCGCGAGGGGTCAGCTAAAATGCATATTTGAATTGATTGTTTTAAAAACCCGCTAATTTTTGAAAGTTTGAAAATATTTTAATTTATGATTTTCGTATGATTTACAAATTAATCTATAATAATAAAAGAAAGAGTCTGTCTGTCTGTCTGTGTGTATGTCTGTGGATCGCAAAATACCTACTAAGACTGCTCTAAAAAATTCGAAATTTTTAATATAGATTCCTTTTAATACCTACGTGTGCACCTGAGGCTTAGTTTTTTCATATTTGATTGTGATTTTTAATTAATATAATTAGTTTTAAAAAAACGTCATCCACGTGGGATTGCGGGACCATAACAGGGCTTGAAAATACATGGACCGGGCCGAAACGGGGGCTTGACGCCATCCTCTATTATTTTGATTGATTGAGTTTGGTTGAGATATGCGCTCGCCCGAAGGCTGCTTCATCTTCTATTAGTGTTTGCTTTTTTAAGTGCGCATGCGCCAACACGAATTTAATTTTGTTTCGATTTTGAGTGTATTTTCAAAAGTAAACATGTCTCTAAAAGGAAGCAATGCGAAGATAACGGGTTCCCAGTAAGGCGGGACCATACTGCTATGAAAAATATTTTTTTTCCAATAAAGACAGTTAATTCTTATGTGCAAATTTGCTGTAGTAAAATATTGTCCTTCAATATTTATCCAGAGTAAATACGCGGAAAATTATTCGAAACAAAATGTATCTTCTTTCGAATGTTTAGAAATCAAATAGTGTTGTGATTACAGACCACGAAACTTTTACGGCATTTCTAAATTTGCATTTTATCAAAAATATCACATAAATTTATTATCTAATACTCTAAGTTTTGAAAATATTGAGTAACATTTTGGTAACAAAGATAGACATTCCAAAATCTAGCAAAGATAGCAAGTAATCTAGAAATAGATACACAAAAGAATCCTGTTAAACAAAAAGAGAAAATTTATTCGGATCAAAATGTCTCCTCTTTCGAATCTTATAATGTATGTGTACAGTAGAAGATATTTTATCAAAATCGAGTATCATTTAATCAAAATAAATGAACCTTAGGAATCAAAAAGATATTTTGTGCAAATATACAACGACTTCTGGAGAGGCTTGGAAGGGTTGAAAACGGTATGATACAATGTTCCTTATGAGATAGTGTCACTCAAAAGAAATATTGAATAAATCGATTGTATGTGCTTTATCAGATGACGTAATTGTGTCAATAAACTAATTGGAGGTTTCTTCTGCATGTGCTGTATCAAATTGTTATTGATTTTTATAAATTAACTAGCTGTTATACCCGACGTTGCACGGGTAGAGGTGAAAAAATAATTTCATAGTCAATTTAACTATTTTTTTTCTTTCATTTGAGTTACATTAGATATATCTTATGTAACTCAAATGAAAGAAAAAAAATAGTTAAATTGACTATGAAATTATTTTTTTTTATTTTTTCCCAGTATTTTTTTCCATTTAATTACTCATCTTAGATATTGTAATGAATAATATTAATTTCAAAAATACCTTTGATAAGAAGCCCAAATTAAAAAGAATACATATTTAAGTAAAACTTAATCAGTAAGAATTAAAAATAAGCTACTCCAGCAAACAGCAAACGATTTGCATTTTTTATATAGATCAGTTCAATTCATCTATCACTTAATCCGTTATAGAATAATAAGCTTATGTTGCTGTTAATGTTCGTTATGAAGTACAGAATCCTGCTACTTATATTAACTTAAGAATTCAGTGATAGTGTCACTCAAAAGAAATATTGAATAAATCGATTGTATGTGCTTTATCAGATGACGTAATTGTGTCAATAAACTAATTGGAGGTTTCTTCTGCATGTGCTGTATAAATTTTGTATTGATTTTTATAAATTAATTTGGATCTAGAAGCTTATAATGTATTGTAAAAACAGTGTTTCGTTGTTTAAAACTTTTTTTGATCAGATAAAAGTAAAAAGTATGCAAGAAAAGTAATAATATTTTAGGAATACATTTATTTTAATTCATTGTTCATGATTTTCTTAATGTATAAAAATAACCAGTTAAATTATTTTCAGTACAAATTAATTTTCCAAATAAAAATTGATCTGCGAGTTTTGTTCTTATATTTTACATATTTAGATACCCTTAGCAAAAAGTTTAATTTTGAAACAATTTTTTTTTTATTTGTAATCGTCATTAATGAGTTAATTAGTAATATTCACTTTTTGTCATGAAAATATTTTTATGTAATAAATGTGTAAATTTATTATACATATTTTTTTTTTTTTGCAATTATGTCTTATAAAAACTCAACTGAATTAACGGATTATTATTAATAAAGCTCTTAATTAGGTTTTACTAAATAAAAAGGTAAATACACTTTCGATGGGGAAATTATATATCGCATTAAATATGCATGATTCAATTACATAGTTTAAAAATAATAATATATATATTTTTTATTAAATTACGGTTACCATAACACAATTTTCGGTTAATGGTACTGGAGTTATTGCATTATTTGAAAACTTATCCGAATTTTTTTCGGTAATTTTCTTAATTGAAATATTTGAATTAGAAAAATCACCGTTTGGTTATTCTATGATATTTATTATTCAAGTTTTATTAACATTAAAAGGATGAGCTTAATTAGAGGAGATAGAAAAAACTTTTTTTTCACAAAAAAAAAACGTTATATTGAAACAAATTCACATAAATGTATAAAAAAAATAGTAAAATACCCTAACTTTTGGAAATAACGAATAATGTTTTGGCAACAAAAAAGACATTCAAAAAACTAGCACAGATACTAAATAATCTACAAATAAATACATAAAGAATCCAGTGTTACAAAAAGAAGAATTTGTTCGAAACAAAATGTCTCTCTTTTCGAATGTTTATGAATTGAACTGTGTTATGATTACAGACCACGAAACTACTATAATAAACGAATAGAATGTCGGACAAAATTCCTGACCTTCCCTGGAAACCATAAAAGAATCTCGGGGGAGAAAGTGACAAACATTCGATTCGAATATTCGCTTCCTTGTGGAACACTTCCACGGCCTCAAGTGATCGTAGAGCTGGATGGACAAAGCTGTAACTAGCATTTTGTTGCTCAGTATTAATTTGTTTGTTTCCAGATGTTTATGTATATATATATTTTTTAAAAGAAAATTTAAGGTAGGTCGGTACCTTGTGAACGGCAAATGTTAAATTGACATTTTTCCTGTTAATGTTTCTGGGTAACTAACATACAAAACAATACAAAAAAAAATATGTGCATTGTGTGCACTTTGAACAATACACTGATATAAGATTTTGTCAATATTGAAGTAGTTTTTTTAAAAATATTATTTAAGGTAATGTGTTATTTCTTAAAAATAAGCATTTTCACATCACAAAATTACCCATGTTTTTTTCTCTTTCACATTTTGAGAAAATCTCATTTCAGTAAACAAAACACCCTGAAACAATTATCCTGCAAAAATTTCAGCTCTATAAGTGAAATAGTTTTTAAGAAAAAGGTGCATAAACATGAAAAAACACCATTCTGAGAAAAATGAGATTTAAAGTTGAAATCCTGCCATTATGGAAATACTGTTGATCTATATCCAAATTAAATATCAACTAGGTTTAAGTTAAAGGGCATAGTTGGAAAGCTCTGAAAACGTATTTTACGCAAATATTAAAATCAGAACAACGATTTTTTGAAAGCTACACGGTACTGACAAAATGCAAAAGTTTGATTGAAATTTGTTACGAAAAGTTAACTATGAATGATTAATTAATTGTGTGTTTCAAAAATAAGTTTATCGTGAATAGCATGTTATCAGAAGAAACGTCTTATGCAGAGTAACACTATAGCATCCAGCTTAACAAATCCTCCTGATAATATTAACTAAAATTTAATTGTTGCTTCCCTAAAATCTGAATGTAACTAAGGAAAAGATGATCTTCGAAAGATGATCGCCGAGCTCACAACAGATTAAATTTAAAAGATCTAAAAGCAACAAGCAGAGGAGTATTGTTAGTTTGAATTATAAGGGAGATAGAATGTTAAACAATAAAATTTTAGGGTTCTCCAGGAAAACTTTGATATTCAATTACACCTAAAAGATAAAAAATTATCCTATGGTAATTCCATGCAAAATTATCCTGTCTGTAGTGTAAGTCACATTTGTCAAAAGTGATTATCACTATAACTTTTAACATTAAATGAAAAAAATAATAATTATTGTGGAATAATTGATTGACACTTATTATACTAAACAGTGTAATGTACTTTTTTTTTAATTTGATTTATTTTTAAATTTAAAAAGCTTTTAATCTCCTCTTAAATCGTGACTTGCACTACAGTTACATGGAATTAGCCCTTAGTTATTTTAATATACAACTACGAAAATTGGTGAGGTTAAGTTTTGAATTATCGCCGTACTACAGCTACACGAGGGCTTTTGGCGACGGGCGTTGTATTTTAGAACCACAGTCAAGTGACGAGCCGACACCTGAATAGACACCCAACGCATCCTAAAATTGGTAACCAACCCTGTCCAGTGGCCCAGCAGAGTTGTCCCAAAAGTTTGCTAATTTTTTACCAGTCACCAATCCAATAACTATCAAGATTCTTATTGAGTTTTTCTACTATCTTCGAATGTACAACGTAATCTGGTTAAGCATTCCACTCATTGAGAACTCTATTGTAAAAATAATGCTTTCTTACCTAATTTAGATAAAATCTAATTTTGGATAAAATTACTAACAAGATGAAATTACTAATTTAAGATGAAACTACTGATTTAAGAAGAAATTACTAATTTAAGATAAAAATATTTCGAATAAAATTACTAATTTAAGATAAAATTACTGATTTAAGATGAAATTACTAATTTAAGATAAAATTACTAATTTAAGATGCAATTACTAATTGAAGATGAAATTGATGATTTAGTATAAAATTACTAATTTAAGATAAATTACTGATTTAAGATGAAATTACTGATTTAAGATTAAATTACTAATTTAAGATGAAATTGATAATTTAGGTTAAAATTTCTAATTTAAGATAAAATTACTGATTTAGGATAAAATTACTTTTTTAAGATAACATTTGCTATGCTTAATTAAGGGAACAACAATAAAATAAATTTTATAAAAATTCGATAAGACTAAAAAAATATATTAAAAAAATTCGTTAACGACTCAAAAATTTTTTTATAACATAGTATATAAGAAAAGAACAATTACAAAACTTTTAGTTTGTGCTAACGTAGATTGCATACAGTGATTTCACGTTTAACAAATTTTAAGCATTAACTAACCTAAGGCATATTATTATGGGAAAATGCTTTCAGTTTATTTCAAATGAAATGTACTGTTCAGTGAATTCATGTTAGATGTTAGAAATGCAAGACTGCATATTTTACTCTACATTGCTTCAGTTTCAATAACAATTTTGTCGAACCAACTATCAAAAAAGAAAATAATAAGAATATAGAGCGATAAATGGTGTATTTTGGAGAGGGGGGTCCACATGAGAGTGTGTAGGAATTTCCATTCAAAGTTAAGTAGTACTGTGGTGAGGACCTCCGCGCGCATCCCTACAATCGGAGGAGGGGTTGCCATTATTCTGTATGTATCGCTATCTTGGCGACTTAAAAGGATACAAGATTTTTTTTTATCCATAACCACAATAAGTTTTGCAGAGTCACATTTCAGGCTGATATTCCAATGCTCGCATATTAGATTAATTTACATATTGTTCTAATAGAACATATTGTAAACCAATAAATACAATATATATACCTCCCTTAAAATACCAATGGCATAAATCGGTTGAAATTTAGAACAGTTTAAAACTGTTGAATGATACATTATCAGTGATTGTTTTAATTATGTCCATTTCTAGGCAAATATAGTTCGACTAGATTTGTTTCAGTGATTAACTATTCAACTATGAAATCAATATTAAGTTTTTATAAATCATATTTTAATTAAGCTGTATTTTTAAGAAAAAAAACTATAAAAATGAATTGGGAATATCTTTAAAAATTTTAAGTTGTAACCTAGGAAACGTTAACAGACACAAAACAACCTAATGGGCAGAACTAGTTCAGTTATGGTTTAATAACGTCGAACTAGATCTAGAGCTCCTGTTTCTCATGAGCATACTTCAATGATTTTTAATTTATGAATTAGAATTTATCCCTTACTTTATCACGCAAAAAAATAATTTCATGGTACTAAATTTGCATTGTCGATTGATTATGGTCTTATGGAATAGTTATTTAGTTAATTAGTAGTAATGAAGTAATGTAGGGTAGGGTAGGGTATTTTACATATATATTCCGACTTGTGTGCTTGCTCAGTGAGCCGCTTATAAGTCTTCGTCAAGTAAGAGACAGACACAGAAAGATTTTTTACTGTCACAAAGAGAGGAAATACACCCAGGGCGAAGGCGGGAATCGAACCCGCGCCCGTTACAGCACGCAGACTGCTGGCCTGCGATGCTTACCACTCGGCCATCCGGGCCCCCGAAGTAATGTAGAAGTAATGTATTGTAGTGTGTGTAGTGTAATAGTTTCCGGCTGCCTATTTCTAGCCTCCATTAGGAGCTTTAACACAGCCAATAACGCCTCGTAATTTAGAACCCTGGTCAAGTGACGAGCTACGAAGGTTACCTTCAATGGTCGTTTTATCCCTTCGTCTTAGCCAACCTATTAACAGATCTATCTAGACACCAAAAAAATATCACCAATAAATAGCGAAGTGTATTCTGACTAGTGCAAGATAAATTTATCGTTAGGTTAGATTGTACGTTTTCCGGCTGTCTATTTCTGGCCTCCATTGAGCTTTAACACAGCAAAATTATTCCCTTGTAATTTAGAATCCAATCCTGGTCAAGTTATGGCTATGGTCTTTAAGTATTGTTTCGCGACAGTTGTAACGAACACAAGTCCCATACACACAGCTTTATTTGTTGGTGAAATTTTTGTTTATTTTTAAACATGATTCCTTTGAAAGGACGGCCAAGATAATTAACGAATCTGCGAATATGTATTGTGTGGCATGCTGCCTTAAAACAACGCCTGAAAGGATTTTAAAGAAGGCCTCTGATCAAGCACAGAAACAGGAAAATACATGTATTACCAACGCTTTGAAATTAAAAAGTCAATGGGCTTGTTTCAGTTGACGTAGGTCTTCCAGATTTCATTTATACACTTCTTCCGATTGGTGCTTCAATTTGTCCTCTCGACCACGTGATATTAATTCACAAATCGAGGCTATTTATTTCCATTCAGCATATTCTGCAAAACCTGAAACATGTCTATACAAACAATTTTGTAGGGGCTGTGAGGCGCCCTGTGGTCAGTGTCTCGATCTACAGATCGAGTCCTGGTCGCTGAAAACTCACCGAGTATACGCGGATTACGTGCTCGTCAAATCTGTTGGGTCCGAAAGTCCTGTGGGATGTCAATGCGCAGTTTCCCACGGGTACAGGTTCCTGGAGACTATTTCCCTCCCCTTCAGGGACATGTCTAAATTGTGGAGATTGCGCGTGATAGATGACAGCATCTGTCACGTACATGTGTGCATGTGAGTGTGCGTGTTGCGACTGTCTTACTTGAAGAAGGTTTATAAGCGGCTCTCTGAGCAAGCACACAAGCCTGAAAATATACACTCTTAAAACAAATACTCCCAATTTACCTCAGTCTGAGTGGATTTCACTCCTCCAGGCTGGAAAATGCACTTCTCCTTTTGGAGTGGATCCTTTGTGTGTTAAACCTCCGACAGGATCACTCCAAACGAGTGATTTTAACTCAGTCTGAGAAAATATGCATGCCTTTAGGGTGTCGAAAATGCACTTCTCCAACTGGAGTGGATTTCACTCTTTTGTTTTAAGAGTGTATGCATTCCAACCAACCAACCAACCAATTTTGTAACTACGTCCGAACTCTAATTCACACAAAATAAACCAACCAAAAGTGGAAATCTTTGGCTACACCTAACCATAGCTCTAGCCCAACTCCAATCCACCCAACCCAACCCTTGGCGCGATTGGCGCCATCCCCCAAAATACGGCAACCTCCCCCGGCACAAGACAAGCACCGCGATTATGCTGGCTCCTCTTCGGTTTCTTTGAATCTTTCTCTTCGTTCCTCGGCGTTCGCTGAAAAATCATTCCCCGTGAACTTTTTCGGGGACTTTTTTGAATGAACTCGAAGCGGGGGGTTCAGGAAAAGTTTTCAGTGTTGTTGGTGGTCCCGTAGCGAACAATTGGATTTGGGGGTGTTGAATTGTTTTTGTTGAATTTGGTGTTGAGTTTTTTTTTTCGTGGACTCATGGGTGCCCGCGAGGCGCTCTATTGTTGCGGTGTGGTGCTGGTGTGTTTTGTGGTGTCGTCGGCGTTCGGAGCGGCACATTCGCAGGTAAGATTTTAAAATTAGTAAAATAGCATGCATAAGATTATCACCAATATCAGATCAACCATAAATATCATTGTAATACCTACCGAAGGACCTAAAAATGGGCAATAATGAGTGGTTATTTTCTCTGTTAATACTTTTAATTATTTTTTAATAAATATTGAAAAAAATATTAAATATAATATTAAATAATAGTAAATCTGATGATCAACCTAAGTGTTTATATATACCTGGTGTCAGTTTTATAAATTTAGTTACCCAGGAGGCGTAAAACAGTTCAGAGGTTCTTCAACTTGTATGAAAATGAAAGAGCATAATAAACAATATCCTTAAGAAAGTAATACGATAAGGTTTGCAATAAACTTTTAATTTCAACTTATATTTAAAATCGATAGTGTTTATGCATATATTTCAATATTATACGATTTAAAATATTTTACAACTGTATACTTTTTTAGTAAACACTAATATGTTGTGTACTCGTATTTTCGATTCGTAAATTTGAATGGTTATCCAAATATTTAAGCTTTATTAAATTTTAAGCCTTCTTTACAGAAATTCCTAGCCATGAAGTCTAAAAAAAAAACCGAGTATTTATCCTAAAACCTTCTCGCAATATTTGCATACAAATAATATTTAATGTTATAATATTATTTTGCCGTGTATAATAAGAAAGTTTTTGTAGTTATGATACAAAAAAAATAATTGTGAAATGATTCTGTAGTTAAAAAAAAACTCTAACCAGTAAAATATAGATTCGAAATTTCTCTTTCAGCTTAACATTCTTGTTGTAGTTCAACCTTATTATTGACTCTGGTTCTCTGTTTTACCATTAATAAAATACATATTCCCAAGTTGAAAAAGTCAACATATAGAAATAAATCACATGGCAATAAATTACTTGTTAAGATTATAAAATAAGGATTACGCCAGAGGGTAAATTTCCAGAATTCGGTGCAGCTTGGCGCTTGTCGAAAACAACAAATTCTTGGCGAAATTCGCGAGCTTAATCATTGCCAGATTCCCTTACGCCGATGCAACCCTACTTTCCTTCACTGATCTCTAAGGTTAATGGATCGCGGAAAGCTACGGGAGAGTTAGAAGTCATTTTTTTCTCCCAGATCAAACGCAAACATCCAGTCTAGTTGGAATTAACGGCGCAATAGAGCTGCACGATTGGCAATCCACTTTGGTTTGAATTAACGCTGTACTAAAGCTACACAAGTGGCTATCCCGTACTCAGTTTAGTTTCGTTTTAGTTTTCGTCGCTTTAGAGCTACGCGAGTGGCAATCCAGTAAGCACCCGTTTGGGGCCCCGGGCAATTTTTTTTTCTCTAAAAAAAACATCAGTATCCAACATCGGGCAGTATTGTAGGGCCCATTGAAAGCCTAAATACCCGTTTGGGGCCCCGGGCAATTTTTTTTCTCTAAAAAAAAACATCAGTATCGAACATCGGGCAGTATTGTAGGGCCCATTGAAAGCCGAAATACCCGTTTGGGGCCCCGGGCAATTTTTTTTCTCTAAAAAAACATCAGTATCCAACATCGGGCAGTACTGTAGGGCCCATTGAAAGCCTAAATACCCGTTTGGGGCCCCGGGCAATTTTTTTTCTCTAAAAAAAAACATCAGTATCCAACATCGGGCAGTATTGTAGGGCCCATTGAAAGCCGAAATATCCGATTGGGGCCCCGGGCAATTTTTTTTCTCTAAAAAAACATCAGTATCCAACATCGGGCAGTACTGTAGGGTCTATTGAAAGCCTACATATCCGTCTGGGGTCCCGGGCAATTTTTTTTCTCTAAAAAAACATCAGTATCCAACATCAGGCAGTATTGAAGAGTCTGTTGAAAGCAAAAAATTTTGTTTGGGGCCCCCGGCAGCTAGCAGACCGGCCCTCTTCGAATCGACAAAATATTCAGAATAAAAAATAACCGAAATATAATAACCAAAACCAGATTTTCATAGTTAACCGTAACTGCGATTACGATGCACGCGCAACTTTACCCACAATTCATCGCTCGCAAGTATCAACAGCGTCGTTAGTTGGACGAAAAAATAAATTAAGAACAAAATAATTCCATTGTGCGCGCACATCATCCGGGCTTCTTACCCACAATTCCGTGCAAGTATTACCAGCGCCGACAATTGGACGAGAAGATTTTTCGCCGTATCACCAAATAAAATTGTTTATCGCTTGCTACAAAATACGCCAAATCCTTTGGCGACAAAGGCACCGGATTCTGGAAATTAACCCGCCAGAGGTTAAAGTTTTTTTTTATTAGGCTTGGAAAATACCATTTTATTGACGAATTATCATAAAGCCGATTTTATAAGCACAGTTTCCACCTGCATTCCAAGGTTAAATTCAAAACATATTCCAATGATCTCATTTAAAACTGACGATTATATAAGTCTACAATAAATTTTTAATGATGATGATATCAAACACAGTATCAACTTTCCATAAACTTGCAGTTTAGTTTGCCTTCAGGCTCTTTTCCATTGTTGAATTGAGCTTTAGCGTGACGGATAGTTGAGTCAGCCATTCTCAATTTTATTTCAATGCATACTGTTAATAATTTAAAGAGAAACTTATCTCTGTGAAGAGCCGTCAATAATTTAGCACACATTGTATAACAAACTGCCAACTCCAGTGGTGGACCCTTATTAACAAAGATATTCTGACCCCAAATGCTGTAGTGAGCAGATAAACAGCAGTATGTAGACAAATAACTTGGACCGTTGTTCAATACAGGACTCAATAACAGTAACCTACAAGCAGGGCCTGTTTTTCTGTAAGGCCCGGACCTATTGCCCCCAAATTTTAGGGGCCCCTAAATTTCTGTTTCTATTATGCTAAATGCTGTAAATCCCCAAAATATCAGTAAACTAAAAAAAAAAAAAATTGAAACTCCACTTTGTTTTTTGCTCGATTTTGAATGAAAAATTGACCTAACGTGATTGTTTTGATTGATGATTATAAGGGGGAAGGGAAGCCAATAAAATTGCATCAAAATTTAATAGATAGGTCATATAGCCCCATCATTACTGATGGAAATCATTCACAACATTTTCCGTAAAGGGGCCCCCAAAATAGGTTGTGCCAGTCTGAGTTTTCCCTAGAACAGGCCCTGCCTACAAGAAAGTATACCGAAAGACTTTTTATTTAAGACCAAAAATGGACTAACTCATTGCTGTGGTCACTGCAGTTTACCTGCCTAAGGAAGATCACTGCTTTAGAGGTAACCTAAAGTAATCGAAGGTTAATAATTAGTAACTAATGTAATAATTAGTATTAAAAATTTCATTGTACCTATTTATCAATGTGTGGGTGACTCAGCGCGCATATTTTGGGTGCATTTGTATCATATTTGATAGCTTTTTGAGTTTAAAAAGTCACAGCTCTAAATACTTTTTTAAACTTTTGTATCGTTGGAAACAACAATTCGTTCAAAATACGTCCATGAAAATTCAAAACAACGCTGGCTTCAGTTAAGTACTAGGATTTTGCATAATAGTTATCATTGATTAGACGATCAATGACATCTTTATCTAAGAGAAAATAAAAACTTCGAACTTTGGAAGTTTCTAGAGTTACGTTTCTGTAGCACCGAGGTCTAGAACTAAAGAAATTGGAGTCGCTTCCAATTAAGATAATGAAACTCGTGAGCATATCTTCTCATTCAGAAGGTCAAGGAAGAAAATAAAAATCAATCTTAAAATTTTGTTCCAAAAGGCAAATTGTACTACCAAAACCATAATTTTATTTATAAAAAAATGGCTTGCTTGCGACCGTAACAGATTGGAATCGACAATAGATAGTTTTAACAGATTGATGATTGAAACTTTACCTTCTTATTAAAGTTTAATAAAAAAAAATTACGAATTCCAGAACCGAATTTTAAGAAAGTGGAGTCACTTCCAATAAAGATAACGAAAACCAGATGCATCTTCTCTTCAGAAGGTCACTGGAAAAGAATATACTACTTAAAAAAAAAATATTCCAAAAAGCAAAGTCACTACCAAAGCATACCGCTTTGGGTTATTTCAAAAATATTGGTCTGCATGTGCAAAACAGATTTAAATAAGATCATTGATGATTGAAACCAAATTTTCTGCAAATATTCAAAAACTACGAAGTCCAGAAATCGGAGTCACTCCCAATAACGGTAACGAAAACCGGGAGCATCTTCTCGCAAATGGCCACCAGAAGAAAATAATAATCTGCAATCATAAATTGTGTTCCAAAGAGCAAATTATACAACCAAAAGCATATTACTTTTGTTATTTAAAAAATCTGCTGGCGACAATCCTAGATATGAATGGACAATAAATAAGATCATTGATGATTGAAACCTTATCTTCTGCAAAGTTTCAAAAAACTACGAGGTCCAGAACGAAAAAGAAATCAGATTCGCTCCCAATAAGGATAACGAAAACCAGTAGCATCTTCTCGCAAATGGCCACAGAAGAAAATAATAAACTACAATCTGAAATTGTGTTCCAAAAAGCAAATTATACTACCAAAGCATACTACTTTCGTTATTTAAATAATCTGCTGGCGACAATCCTAGATTTGAATGGACAATAAATGATGATTTAAACCTTATATCTTCTTCTGCAAAGTTTCAAAAAACTACGAGGTCCAGAACGAAAAAGAAATCGGAGTCACTCCCAATAAGGGTAACGATAACCAGGAACATCTTTTCGCAAATGGCCGCAGAAGAAAATAATAAATTACAATCATAAATTGTGTTCCAAAATTCAAATTTTACAACCAAAGCATACTACTTTTGGTATTTAAAAAATCTGCAGATTTGAATGGACAATAAATGATGATTGAAACCTTACCTTCTTCTGCAAAGTTTCAAAAAACTACGAGGTCCAGAACAAAAAAAGAAATCGGAGTCACTCCCAATAAGGGTAACGAAAACCAGGAGCCATGAAGGTCACGGAAGAAGAAAATAGAATACAATCTTTAAAACTTTGTTCCAAAAGACGGCCAAGAGAAATAAGCACCCCATCGAACAGTGCGGCCATCTGTTTGCCGTTATAAATAGATGCATCCGTGTTCAGATGGCCTTTGAAGAGGCCCGAACAGCGATCGAAAGTTTCACAGACTCTCGATGTCCCCCAGGCATAGGAGAAAGTTATTAAGTACTCAGTAATTGAGCGTGATGTTAAAAGAGATTCCATAAAGTAACACCTGTTTGAGTATTTCGCCCAGCACTTTGCTGAGGCCATGGCTCTTTTCAAATTTTCCTATTAGCCCTTTAAGACCGGTGGTCAGATGGCTCTGATTTAAAATCGAGACTGAATTTGGAGTTTTATAGTGAAAAAAAATTTTAAATAGCATCATACCAGCAACTAGATAAAAAAAAAGTCATTTTTTAAATACAAATAACGAGTGGTACAAGTCAGCTGTTTGGGTATTGGTATTTTTGAAGAGCTTGAACATTATCTTTTACGCCCGCACGATCGTGATAGCTCGGTCGGAAAGGGCTAGAATGAACGAATTTAAATTGTTTTTTTCAAGCCATACTAAGTTTAAATGAATAAAAACCACTGTTTCTAGATAGTACGTGCAAAGTAGTTAGAGAAAATTCCTTGTGAAATTGAATTTCATCAAAAATATCGACATCGATTCTACAAAATATCCTGACGTGATGAAAAAAAAATTGGTCATTTTCGAAACACCACTCGTCAAAAGCACATAAAAGCATAAAGTTAGTTATCTTGAATTTTTCAAAAATTTTAATTTTTTAATCCTGTGTAACCATTTACGTGTGTTTTATATTAATTAAGGAGGAATCGCCACATATTTTCTTGTTTTCCTTATTGCTTCAAATCATATCTGTTCCTTCGCGGCGAACACTTTAAATTGCAACATTCTAAAAGATGAATCTCTCACCATATTTGCTATCAAGACCTACCATTTTCCACATGTAATGTCTGAGACTAACACAAAAAGTATGCAACCTGGCAATATTTCATCCTTAGATATCTCGCGACCTGTTTATCCCCCCCCCCCAATATTACCGGTGTTCCCCGATTTTTCGCCCGGTAGTGAGTCGATCTATTTTGTATTTTTTTGTTGTTCTATTCTTTTTTTTTTACCTAACCGGTTGCGACGACCCCTTATATTGTTACATTCACGGACCTGTGAAACCATCTATCCAAGAATTTTTTTTATATATATGGAGTTATTGGTTGTATTTTGCGTGATTTTTTAAAGAAATTCTGATATGATTACGTGAATATTTTCGAAATGGAAATTATTTTGCAAACATGTATAATGACGGATTCATTGGAAAAAAATGAAAACTAAAATTTTAGTGCATTTTTTTTCTATGAATGAATAAATGAAATCAACGTTTTGACGTCAAAGATGATTCGTTGATTAATGTTTTGAAAACGAATCATCATTAGTTCACAATTAACATCAACGATGATTCGTTGATGATTCATTTTCAAACGCCAACGTCATGAAAACGAATAATCATTAGGAAAAAGTAGAAAATTTAAACCTTAACGATTTTTTTTTGTATGAATGAACGAAATAAAATGTATAATGAACAGTAAACACTTATTTACCCACAAGTTTTTTTTTATTCATATAAATCTTATGATTGTGTTGATCAAATAAAAAAAAAACCACGAATATGACAAATTCCAGAGATTGACGGTTTTTGAAAACGGTGGGTTTAAGTTTTCGGTTTTCCATCACTGTTTTTGCATGCTCTTGATTTCGTTATTGGACCGACGATATCATTTATTGTCTCACAAATATTAATTTTAAGCAGTTCATTTTTTTTTTCAAAAATGATAGAAGAAATTAAAAGTACAGTTAATTTAGCGTATACTCTTTGTTTATTTTTTTTAATAACCTTTATTGAAAAAGAGATTTAAACGTTAATAACTATTTTGTAAGAAAAAGGATAAAGGAGAATTGCAAGGAGCGTGCAACATGAACAAAAATAAATTCACAGATCATCTAAAAAATTATTTTCTGAACTTTTATCGTGTGAGTTAGGGCTAACTTATAAAAACAATTGTTAAAACGGCTCAACCGAACATCCATCACGCCATTTTGTATTTACGAAACATTCCAAAAATGCTTATTTGTCATCAGCAACAGCATCACTGGTCGTCAACTGTCACAACTTTTTCCAAGCGGTATTCTTTACCGTCCCTCTCTGTTTTCTTTTCTCATTTCGAGGTTGCTTTTTCTGCTGCTCTTGAAAGTAGTCGACACGATGTTGAAAAAAAAAATCAAGATTTATCCAGGCAGGATATTTTCTTAGAGGCATCTTCTTTGTTGACCTTCTCCCGCAAAATGTTGTTCGCGGCTGTTTGGAGAGGGAGAACGAAATTTCTGAGACGCGATCCTATTTTTTTTTAATCTCTTAACATTAAAAAAAGGTACTTTATGAATAGAGAAAGTTATGAAGGGTTTTCTGCGCTTACAAAATTAACTAAAATTCCACACCTCTGTCTTATTTTTTTTTAGACCCCGCACTCTCAGAAAATAACTTTCATTTTTGACGATTCGTGAATCCTCAAGCCTCATTTCGTTAATTTTGAGAATTGTTTCGTCAAACTATCACGTGACTTTTGAGTAAACGCGAATCCTCAATTTTACGATTGTGATTTGACGATTCCGTATCTTGATTTTGAGGAAACTGAATCTTATTGTTGTACTCACATGCTCAAAAATGACGACATTTCTTTAGATTAGACGGCATTCAAATCCTCATAAAAATGACGATTCAACTGTCCTCACTTTGAGGAAACGAAAACTCGGAGCATTTGCCAGTAACGAAATCGTCAAAATTGAGGAACATTTCGTCGTTTTTGAGCATTCATTTTTGAGAGTGTGCCCCTCTAAATTTTAGGGGACCCCACTTCATCTTTAGCTTGACTTCGACTCAGACATTGACCTAACGTGAATGGTTAAATCGATGTTATTAAGAAAGCAATAAAATGGTATGAAAAATATCGAACAACAGGCATCATCATTATAAGGCTATCATAAAATTTTTCTAAAGGGGGCACCATGATTTGTTGAGCTATAGTCCGAATTTTCCTAGATCAGGCCCTGGCAAAGAGTTCTATAGTAGGGTAGAGACTGAACCTACCAACCGCACCATGGACAACACGGAGACAATATAGGGTGGCATATGGGGCCCAATGGCAGAGTGATTTGGATAGCAGGCCATAACGCTAGCAGTCAGCTGTAACTGGTGCGGGTTCGATTTTCGCCTTTGCCCTGGGTGTACTTTCTTTCTCAGTATCAAAATTATAAATTAACTAGCAATTATTAGGCTTAACTGCCACTCATTGGGACATCGGTATTCGGGCTCCATAGTGAGCCATGGCTGCCGATGGCAACTCAGTACGAGTCGTTCCTCTACACTACTATAGAACCCTTTGGGCCTTAGTCACTGTATTTGTTTCGAATAGATTTATTTTAAGGCTTGTTAAACATATTGTTTTTTAATTCATTGGAGCTTGTGAAAACTGTAAATACACACTATTTATATGTAGATTAATTTATTTAAAAAAATGTAACGGTCATTTTATAAAACATTTTATAACTTTTTTTTAAAGTGCAAGCGTCGCCTGAGCGTCTGTCAGAACCAGCCGACTTATTGATCTCCGCTATGCTTAAGAAAAAAAAAACATCTGTAATCCAGTCTAATATACCGTTGACTCACTTTACGTCATATATCATAGGACTCCAGACTAATGTAATATGTCATATATCATAGGACGCCTGACTTATGTAAAGATGCCGAATTAAACGATGATGAAAAGATCTATTTAATTCTGGCAGTTGGGGATACTTGAGAAGAGATTAAATGTAAAAAAGGGTTTAACTTCACAGGAAAATTCCCCTTTACGCTTAACCTTTCACTAAAATGTTCAAAGGAAGAGGTCTAGATTAAAATTCTCCTATGGGACTTTGCCACTTTTTTATGTTTAGTGATTCAACTTTTGTAATTTAATTGGACATTACTTGATCTTCGCATTCTTTTTTTTGCTCTTGGTAAGGGAGTTTATGACCTCATTTAGGGTTCTAATGAGGTTTTTTTTGTTAAAGTGGTACTGAGGTTCCTTTTGTGTTTCTTAAAAAGCTAAAATTTCTGGAATTTAAAGCGGGATTTTATCCTTCCTTTTCTTATTCATGACATTATGCTCGATGAATTTTCCTAATGTGTGGCTAATTTCTATTGGATATTGATTATTTCATTATATATTGATTATTTCATTGAATATTCATTATTTCATTGAATATTCATTATTTCATTGATTGATTCTATTGATTCCATACATTAAAATATGTAGTCACTTTGAATCTTCTTTTAGAGTTAATAACTGAATTATCTAATTCTGAATTATCTATTATCTAATTCGTATTTATTTATAATTTGTTTTTACAACTGGGTAGTCGAAGCGGCTAATATATACATGAAAACAGTTATTAGAAAGTGAAGCTAGTAATTATTATATCCGTTACGGTTACGATGGAATAGTTTTAGAATCTTATTAACTATTATTAATGGTAAATGATTTTTAACCCTTTGAGACCGAGCTATCACGTTCGAGCGGGTATAAAAGGGAATGTTCAAGCTTTTTAAAAATATCGATAACGAAGCAGCTAACTTTTACCAGTCGGCATTTGTATAAAAATCACGTGGTTCTTAAGGAGATGTTAGCATTGATGCTGTTTAAAGCTACTTTTCGATAAAACTCTTAACATTTAGTCTCATGAACTTAAATCAGCGTTATCTGACGGCCAGTCTTAAAGGGTTAAGAAAATAGAATTTGAACGAATTATTTTTGTTGGGTAATATGAAGTAGATATATAATTAAGTTTTTAATTTGTCTTTTCATATAAGTACTGTTAAAGTATGTTGTTAATTTTGAACATTTTATTTCTTATTAACCAGAGAAATTTATTCCACGACGAAAGTAATTTATATTTTTAATTGGATAAGATATGATAAACCCGGATATGATGTCAACACTACAATTACCTGTGTTACATATGTCTTTTAAAGGCAAGGTCTGGTGCACTTTTATTTTAATCTAAGTTCTGTGCATAACGATAAAGTAATCCACAAAACTGTCGCTGATGTAATTTTTCGCGAATTTTCCTTCATCTCTGTCCCTTCAGATGAATTGGTCTTGTCCAAGGTTAAGGATGTGTAATAAAATTTATCTTCTAGCTGAAGGACGTCGCTAAAATAGAACAGGAATAAAGTGAATCCTTTTCGAATTAAGGCATTCAGCGGGAACGAAAGGGCATGAATGAAAGTTCATATTTGATCTTGTTAATTTGTAACCACTTAAATAACAGTTATAACAGTGTTGTCTCATCACTAGTTTAAGTATCTAGCTAGCCACCTTTTTCTAAGAATCTACTATAAGTATCAACCTGAAATTTTTTATACGTATTTAAGAAGTTTGTTTCTAAAAATCGCTGGAGGGATTTCAGTATAACTATCTTACTTTTTCACTTAAAAATTTATAATTGAAAAACTAAACAAAATTTTTTAAATGCCTTTATTAAAGTATAGTTGAGCATCCCTTTAACAAATAGTAAAAATGTATTAATGCATCAAATACATTCTGAGGAAAGGGTACATAAAAAAGGTCATTTTAACATTTGCTTGAATGGAGGGCCTATAGTAGTGGAGGAGTTCTATAATAGTGTTGTCTCACAACTAGTTTACATATCTAGTTTTCCCATCGGAGTCGTAAACATATTAGGGAATGTCAGTTTCTAAACTATGAAGTAGTTTCATGAATATCACAATTCTTGATTATACTATTTCAATTCCCTAGTGTTTAACCCTTTCAGTCCCAAAAATTTACTGCACTACAGAAACTTCTGATATTCACAAAATAAGCTTATTTTATGTCAAATATACGAGTTGAGTTCCATAAGAAAAAAAAATTCATTTTAATTTTTTATATGGTTTTTGAAATAATGCCAATTTTTTTTAACTGTGGAAAACAACAAAATAAAAAACATATATATTACCTAAAAACACTTCGAGTTATACATTTTGAGGTATCTGACCAGATTATTAAAAAAATTTAGTAATTATTTTGACCAAAATAGTTCAAATTGTGTTTTAAATATGTGGAACTGAAGTGAACTTATCAAAAATCAGGTGAAACGCTTGTTGGCTATTTTCTGAATAAAAAAAATAGTAGTTCTGACTTCTATTGAGATTAATGTAAAATATTGTCTCGTAGAACAAAGTGTGAAGAATTGAATGATGTGTGTTTGGATGTCATAATGGGACATAAACATTTTGAAAAAAATATTGAAAGTGATGATGCCAAATGGCATCACTGGAACTGAAAGGGTTAAGAAGACGACATTAATATGTTCTCAACTGGGACAATTTGCCAACTCTTCCAGATTTATAACGAGATTTTTTAGTAAATATCCCTCGGAGGGAAAATTGGGGATTTGTAAGCTTGTTTTCACGGCATGAGATTTTTTTTACTGAATATATGATTTCTTAAATTTTTAAAACAGATATTTTTGAAGTAGGTGGTTATAAGGGGCTTTAAAATTTAAAACTTTATAAATTTTTAAAATTTATAAGTTTTAAAAAAATGAGTGTTGCTGAAAAATCTGACAATCATGTGGCGGGTTTATACGCTTACATCCCTTAAAGAGATATACAATAAAATAAAGTTGTAGTAAATTTTCCAATTATAATATAATTACAGTTAATGCACAATTGAATTACAAAATTTATAAATCTAAGTAAATGTTACGGGTGTCAGCTGGTCACTTGACTGTGGCTCTAAAATACGACGCCCGTCGCCAATAGCTCTCGTGTAATGATAGTGTGTATGATAGTAGTGTGTGATAGTAATAGCTCTCGTGTATGATAGTGTAGCTCTAGTGCGACGATAATTCAAACTAAACTTAACGAAATGTTACGTATCAACTCGTTTTTAGTAATTTTACATTGTGAAGCGTTCAAATTAGTTGTCTTTAATAGTGAAGTGTGTTAAAATAGTTCAGTAATCTTAAATCATGAACGTATTACATCAATAATAAAAGTATCGCAATAAAAATGAGCTATTAGCAATCGTTTTGCATAATTGATTTAATTTACTTAGATTAAATAGTTTTTAATAGACATTTAAGATGGAAGGTACTCATAAGCTTCAAATTTATAATTAATGTATTTTAATGAATAATTTATGAATAATAAGCAAAGAATTTAAAGCCGCTAGAAAATATTACTTTTTAATACTTCAAAACTGCAGACTAAAATTTGCATTTCATAAGGCATTAAAACATGCAGTATTTGCCCTTAAATTGTGAAGAAAAAATTTCTTATGTTAGAAGGATTAAAAAAAAAATAAACAAGCTGTCAAGATTTTTTTCATTTGTTGAAAGACCACATATTTTCAGCAACTTTACCGTCTTAAGAGTATTTATTTGAAAAATACCAGTCATTGTAACAACGGGAGTGAAATAAAAAATATTTTTCCAGGACCATTAAACAGAAACTAAGATCTGCAGAAAAGTATATGTATTCTTGTTTCATTTTTTTTCATACACATTTTTTAGGTGTGGCTTAACTTTTTTTCTCATGAAAAGACTGAAAAAAAAAACCTGTTTTATACCCTAAGGAAGAAAATAATAGAATGTTTCTGTTTATATATTTTAGTTTTTAGGTTTTTTTTAATTGTAATATTGTTCAGTGTCATCATACTATGTCGCATCGCTTTCGGCGACGTATCTTTTTTTTTTTTATCTCGCAAAAATCTGGATTGTCTCAATTTTTTTTTCCTTTGGGATTGTTTATCTTTGGTTTAATAGAATTTTAGTTGATCTTTGAAGAAAACTTTTATCATCACTTTGATATTTTTTATGATAAAAAATTTAATTTTAGTAATTGAATTTTTTTTGTGAGTTGGATTAGGAGTGATATAACATTTTTAATGAGGTGTGGTTGGTCCAAATTAAATAAAATATTAGTTAATTTTAAAGTATTTTTAATTAAACATATGAAAAAAAATCCATTATTGCTCGCATCAAACTTTTTTTTGTAAACCATCGAAAGAGAATATTTAATAAATATTTTCTATTAAAGATTTTGGTGTTCTTGAAAATTTAAGTTCGAAAGAATATGTTGTATTTTCATAAAAATGCATTAGTGATTGAAAAAGAAAGTTAGCTTAGATGACGTCTTACTCTACACTCCGTGCAAACCTAACTTGGGTAAAAACAAAGAGTAAAAAGGCAGAGGGAAAAGCGCGATTGGTCCGTTAGTTGGAAACTATTGTAAGGCAATATTTACATGCAAAATGATCTACATACAATTTAGCCAAATTACACTTTTTATTCTGTTAAAATTGCCAAATTTTCTCAAATAATATTCAAATCTGTTACACCTTAAGTGAAATTAATGTTTTAAACATGATTTCTAGATGGATTCACAAATAACTTATGGAACTCTTTGCATCTTCTCCATATCTTGGAAGGATCTTCTCCATAGCATATTTCTATTTACCCAACTTAGGTTGACAAGGAGTATAGCCTCGTAAATTTTTGTTCTAAAACTCCAAATAATTTACTAAAAAAAATTATAAATGCAGCCAAAAATGTCCGATGAATAATACCCCTTGTAAGGGAGTGCACGTTAAATATCCTTCAAAGTCCTAACGCTGCGTACGATGTCGCCCTTAACGGTTGTGTTGGGTGCCTATTCAGGAGTTGGCTCGTCACTTGACTGTCACTTATGGGAAAAACTAGGATAGTGTTCCTTCAATTTCATGTATAATTTGTTATATTCAGTATAAAATAAACTCCTGTAATGTACCATTAAAACTCGCGCATTCTTTTACGGACACCCTGTTCTTTCGAGAATGCGAGTTTTGAAACGGTACCCTTCATGTATCATAGTGATATATACGGAATTCAGTTTCTTCTGATTTTCTGGGAGTTCAACAACTCTTCCCTTTGTTTCCATTTTAAACTTTAAAACAATAAAAAGTTATTTCTCAGCAATCATAAAAAAAAACTTTCATGGCCCAGAACTTTCACGCCAGGAAGAATGACAAAAAGCTGTTCATCTTTCTATTGCAAGAACAACAAAGATATTCTCGGGTTTAACAAAGCTGTATCTGATATTTGATTTAATAAATTTAAAATGGGTTTGGAAATACCAATTCCATAGTAGTATATGGAGTGTCATTTAACCATAGAGATCTTAATAAAAGTAGAGTGGAGATCACGTGACCTATCTATGCTAACAACGGGACGAGCCTGGGGGCCGCCATCTTGAGTCCGAGACCAACTTTTTTAAGTCGAAATTGCTTAGAAAAAAATAAATTTAATTCTAAAATATTAAAAAACACCATAAAAATACTAGCTGCATTTTGGAATATTTTTAGTGACGTAAAAAGAACTTTTAACGCTTTTCTGGTATTTTTATAATATTTATTTTGTAATTTTAGAATTAAATTTTAATTTTCACGTATTCTTCTTCTTAATGTGACGGCGATGGCTGCAAGTTGCCAGTGTCGCCATCACATAAAGAAAAAGAATGCTAGGCAAAAAGTAAAATTTAATTCTAAAATTACAAAATAAATATTATAAAAATACTAGAAAAGCGTTAAAAGTTCTTTTAAAGTCACTAAAAATATTCCCAAATGCAGCTAGTATTTTTATGGTATTTTTTTAATATTTTTGAATTAAATTTATTTTTTTCTAAGCGTTTTCCACTTAAAAAAGTTGGTCTCGGACTCAAGATGGCGGCCCCTAGGCTCGTCCCGTCGTTAGCATAGATATGTCACGTGATCTCCACTCTAATATTTTTATTAAGATCTCTATGCATTTAACCCTTTCAGTCCCAAAAATTTACTACACTACAGAAACATCTGATATTCACAAAATAAGCTTATTTTAGGTCAAATATACGAATTCCATAAGAAAAAAATTAATTAAATTTTTTTATATAGTTGTTGGAACAATGCCAAAATTCTTTAAATGCGGAAAACAACAAAATAAAAAAGTATATATTACCTAAAAACACTTCGAGTTATATATTTTAAGGATCTGACCATTTTATTAAAAAAAATTAGTAATTATTTTAACCGAAGTTGTTTAAATTGTGTTTTAAATATGTGGAACTGAAGTGAACTTATCAAAAATCAGGAGAAACGCTTGTTGACTATTTTCTAAATAAAAAAAATAGTAGTTCTGACTTCCATTGAGATTAATGAAAAAATATTGTCTAATAGAACAAAGTGTGAAGAATCGAATGATGTGTGTTTGGATGTCATAACTGGACATAAACATCTTGAAAAAAAATATTGAAAGTGATGATGCCAAATGGCATCACTGGGACTGAAAGGGTTAATAATTATCTTTCTATATCAAATGTCGAAATTTGATAAATCTGATATCGTAATGGGCTTGTATACGATTTTGTTTGCTACTCTGTGTTTCGAATTGAGATGAAGAAATGCTTTTTCGTTTAATTTGGAATCTTTTCATATTTCACATATAGATTGCTTCTCATTTTATTGAACTTCACCAGATTTGTTATAATAGTAATGGATAGTGCAAGAAATCTTCTTCAGCTTCATGATTTTAATAATTGACCAGTGTACATTTCTTCTTACTTTCAATAAATTAATTTAAAATTCATTGTATCCTTAAAGAAAGTTATAGCTTTTCACACTTCCACGAACCTCGAAATGCTTGGGCGATTAATCATTTAAAGCTGCCATCGGCAAATGATCAAACTCAAACTGTTGCAGTTAACAGCTCGTCACGTGTCAGCTCGTCACTTGACTATGGTTCTAAAATACGACCCCAGTCACCAATAGCCCTCGTGAAGCTCTAGTTCCTCGATAATTCAAACATAACCTAACCTTTAATAAGTTGAACTGTGTGTAAACGAGTTTATGAAAATAGTTAAAAGACCGTAATGTGATCGAAACGTTTAAACCATCAAAAGTATCGAAAACTTTAATAAAAGTGACTATTTTCTTCCAGTGTACCTAACAACATTTTCAAACTAGCACTACAAAAGAACCCTGTCAAACCTATCAAAGAACAAGGCGAAAATGATACTCCACATTTTTTATATGGCGGACATTCTCACATGAGACGACACTCCATAATTCTATTGACTCTAGAAATAAATAAAACAAGAAATACACTGATTGTGTAACGTGAAAAGAAAAGTCTGTGATTGTTTCACGGTGTTCGAAATTCTCAACGTCAGCTTTCATTCGAATCAAAGAGGGTAAAGAAAATATAAGTTCAGTGATTTTTCCCTTATCAAAACAATAATCTGATCGATTTTTTTTGTTTTTAATTCGAAATATCTTGAAAGATTTTGATCCAATGTTTTCACTTTTGATAATTACCTAATCCTATTATGAAATATTGTGTTGGGGTCGAAAATCCTAAATTGAGATTTGTGTTTTCGACACCTTTTGGAGGATGCCGATTCTGAAAAAGGCAATTGAAAGTCGTGTAGTGTATGATACGTAATTTGGGGGATCGAGGCTTAATAAATATCTATCCCGGGCATATACAGGGTGGTTATAAAATAACGCTCGCTATTCGGAGTGGTCTGTAGCTTTAATGAATCCAAATGCAAAAAACTTCGAAACACTTACTAATCAAGAAGGGGGAAAAAGAATGGAATCATAAAAAACAAACTCGTCACTTGACCAGGGTTCTAAATTATGAGGCGTAATTGGATGTGTTGGCCGTAAGTATCCATAATTGGCTATGCCTCGTAATTTAGAACCTTGGTCAAGAGACGAGTTTCTTTTTTATGATTCCATTCTTGTTCGAAAAAAAGAAACTTGTCCCTTGACCAGGCTTCTAAATTACGAGGCGTAATTATCTGTGTTGGCCGTAATTGGCCATAGTTGACGACGCCTCGTAATTTAGAACCCCGGTCAAGAGACGAGGTTTTTTTTATGATTATTCTTTTTTATGATTATTTTTTAGGATTGTATCATTTTTATAATTCCATTCTCCCCCCCCCCCCCCTTCTTGATTAGTAAGTGTCTCAATTTTTCAATTTTTGATGCATTTGGATTATTCATTCAAGCTACAGACCACTCCGAATAGCGAGCTTTATTTTATAACCACCCTATATATTATAAACGTAATAACTCTTAAAATGTCCTAAATATCTCTTTTACTTAAAAAGGAAAATTTGTCTTTTTTGCAAAATTCTGAACTTTACCAGTTTAAGTTTAGATCTTTGTTACGTTATTGCGTTGCATTTTTTTCTCATATTTTGCTACAAATTATAACAAATAACATGGCTTTAAAACTTTTCTTTGAAGTGTAATGACTTTTGATTTTTTTCCCTATTTCCTATAAATGAAACTGCAGTACCAAGCTAAAAATAAAACACCGAAAACATTAAAGTATAATGTGTGCATTGAGAACTACAGTATTATTATTATCGGATAATTACTGGGAACATTAAAGTTTCATCTTTGCTACAGTCCAAACCATTATGCTTCTCTGATTACTAAAAAAAATGCGAATCTCCGAAACTTTTTTCCAATTTAAAGAAAATCAATATAAAATAACAAAAGCCATACCTTTCCGCTCCATTAGATGAGATATTTCATTTATTTAAGAGCAATTTTGCAAATGTTTTATTTTTTCTATTCGCGATACCTTTCTTTCAGTATGTCATTTCCGCTCAGCATTCGCATTTTTCTTTTCAAAAAATGTCATAGGAACTGTAAAAATGAAATAATAATCCCTGGTTATCCATCTTTGATTAAAAAGTACACAAGAATAATCCTGTGAGCGGTATTAAAAAAAAATGACGGAGGTTTTGTGATTTGGGACATGAAATATTTTTCTACTATGAGGCAACATAGAATTGTTATTCGGAAGAAAGTGCTACTAAAAATTATTTATTTATTCTTATATCTCTTCGTCCCATTTCTTTGCTACACTAATGTTGATTAAACATGGATCCACTGCTTAAATCACAGTTTAATGGCTAAGTATTTTAGGGAATCTTCTTTAGGTTCTGAATTTTTAAAAAAAATTTATGCTTAAAAAAAATAAAATAAGCAATCTTGAATAATTTTGTAAGCAACAATTTTATCCCTTTTAAACTTAGCTGGGGAGCCCAAACGGTAAGGCTCTTCCTTGCCTTGCATGCTAAAAGTCCCAGGTTTGGCTCAAGCATTGGAAAATATCTACCGACCTATTTGAAGTTGATGAGGTTGGTGCCGATTTATGTTTCGTCTCGTCATTTGCCTGTGGTTCTAAATTAATGCTCTAGACTGGGAATTTTTAATAGTAGCCAGTGGCTACCAGAGTGAAAAAAAATGGTAGCCACATTTGGATTTTTAGTAGCTAGTTTTAAATTTAAGTATATATGACAAAAAGAAAGTGCGATTTTCCACAAAAGAAAATTTTATTAATGACATTTTTGATATAAAAAGATTGAGAGTAAAAAAAGTATCATCCAAAATATGTAGTATTATGTGATTGGCCATTATTGTTAGGAGAAAATTATTTTATGTACAATCAGTTCAACTACTATTAGTTTCGGAGAATTCTTGACGTCGCCCACTATCCACGTTTGTTCATGAAATTTTCTCATATCAAAATTGTTTAAATGAATAGTTGAGATCTTAATCAGATGTAAATCAATCACTTGTAGATTGCCGAGATCGTAAAGCAAGATTTAAAAATCAAATTTGCATTTAAGATTTTCATCGCCCAGCTCCATTTACTTCACACGAAGGACTCAGTGACGTCACAAAAAATGATGATGAAAAATTTCACCGATGAGCAACAACTGTCATTAAGTCTTTCTTCCCGACAGAATCGAATCGGAGCGTTTTATTATTTTAGAAATGCAGCTTCAGTATTAATTATTTGTTGAACAAAAAGGAAAAATTATGATCGCCACATTTGGCGACTGGGGTTCGATTTTTAGGTAGCCACTTTCGATGTAATAGTCTCCAGTTGGCGACTGGCGACCGCTAATCTAGAGCTTTATATCTAAATTATAACGCTATTCGCCAACAATAGCGCAACGATAGTTCAATCTATCCTATAGTCTAGCTAGTCATATGTGGGCTGAGGAGCCCAGGTGGTTAGGCACTCGCCTCATGCGAATGGTCGCAGGTTCGGGTCCGGGCATCGCCAAAATAACTGCCGTGCAGCCAAAAATGTCCGACTAATAATACATCGTAAGGAAGTGCACGTTAAATATCCTTCTAAGTCCTAACGCTGCACACGATGTCGCCCTTAACGGTTGCTTTTTGAGTGCCGGTTCAGGTGTCGGCTCGTCACTTGACTGTGGTTCTAAAATACTTCGCCCGTCTCCAATAGCCAGCCCTCGCGTAGCTCTAGTGCGACGATAATTCAAACCAAACCTAACCTAGCTATTCATATACCTTCAAACAATTAAGGGGTCTAAGGAGTCTTAAAAATGTGCAAAGAAGGAACTACAAAGCATAGTTTGATCTTTCATGTAATTTTTTAACTACTCAATATACAAGTATAATTTTTTTATATGTAATTCTACAAGATTTATTTAATATGAAGCAAATTTTAAAATTTATGAAACTTTAGCCCAAACTAAAATAAATGATATTAAACATAAAGCTATTTGAACACATTGTGATTAGGCTTGCGCGGCAAATTGTGAGGTCAAAATTGAAGACATGACCAAGAAAATGACTTTATATTGTACAAATATGTACAAACTAGAACTTATACCTAAAATCTCAGCTCAATTTTAATTAGAAATAATTTTTAAAATTTTTTTTAATCAAAATTCAAAATTTTTTATAAATTTTTTTAGAAAAAAGTTCTTAAAATAAATTCTAATTAAAATTGAGCTGAGAATTTAGGTATAAGTCTTTGTTTGTACATATTTGTACAATATAAAGTCATTTTCTTGGTCATGTCTTCAATTTTGACCTCACAATTTGCCGCGCAAGCCTGATCACAATGTGTTCAAATAGCTTTATGTTTAATATCAATTATTTTAATTTTGGTTAAAGTTTCATAAATTTTAAAATTTGTTTCATATTAAATAAATCTTGTAGAACTACATATAAAAAAATTATACTTGTATATTGAGTAGTTAAAAAATTACATGAAAGATCAAACTATGCTTTGTAGTTCCTTCTTTGCACATTTTTAAGACTCCTTAGACCCCTTAAATAATACTGAACAAACCTCAATTGCATGGTACATTTCGCATAAAATGATCCAATTCTTCGAATTACATACAATTCTATGTAAAATGTTAGTCTGGCGACCCGAGATAATGTACGGCTTTTACTTCCCCCGCCCATTATCTTTTGTACATGCAACCCCTCGAACTTTGACTTTTCACCTATGTCGTCACGCGGCAGAGAGAGACCAGTTTTCATTAGAAATTAAACTGCCGGTGTTTTATATGGTCTGAGGTGGGAGGAAACTATGGAGAAACGAATTTCTCGAAACTTCCGAGTATTTTTTTACGATAGGTCTTCTGCGAAATTTCACAATCTTAACAGATGTGAATGTGGTATCACTGCCTTAAGATTGCAATAAGATTTATTATTCAAGTGGGGCCGATACATTAAAAATATATATTGTAAATCATCATGTTGAGATTTTAAGAAAATTCATCTTAAAACTGTATGTTAAAAAAAAAAAAAAACATTCGTACTTCTTTCTTCAAGATAACAAACAATAAATAGGCTAGGTGCGAGAATATAAATAAACCATATAAAATATATAAAACAATAAACATATAAATAAGTGCAAATTTCATATTTTTAAAAATCTTTCCCAATGTATTCAAATTGCATACATAATATTTCGCAAAAATCATTCGCAATTCATAAAGGAAACCTTGTTATACAATTTATTGTAAACTTTGAAATAATTTCATAGAATCATCTTCTATTTTTTAACTACACAAACATTTATTTTATCAATTTGTTTCAAAAGCGCTATTCATTAGAGAAAATGAAACTATTATACTTAACCGCAAATAAAAAAAAATGTTTTATTCTGAAATGTAATTGATGAAACATATTTTCATATAAAAACAATTTAATATATTAAAAACATATATTAAATAACCATAAATAATCGCATATTAAAATTGACAGAACGATTGCAAAATATTTTATTTTCCAACCACTATTAAGGCTATAAACAAAATTCACCCACATAGCGAATAAACGGATGTTTATTTGATTTAAATGATCTCGTACATATGATCAATTTCCAAAATTACAGTCTTCAAGCACGAAATCGTTTAAACTGCTCGCTTTTCGAACGAAATTACACCACGAAAAACCACTTCCAGTATTTACCTGTGAGAATTTTCGCCGGCAATTTACAATCAATTTACTGCATTTCCTCCGATTTATCTTTTTTGTTTTCTTTTCGGTTGTTTATTTTTGCTGATAATAATAAAAAAAATGGCTTATTCTCATTTTTCATTCTGCTTAATCACTTGGAAAACTTTTTGCTGACATCTTTCGGCTCCTGATATTAATCTTTTCGTTTTTCTCTTTTTAACAAATATGAGGGATTGTGGTCAGAGAGCAGCTTTTGTTTTACTTCGTGTAGGTTTTTTGTGTTGAAACTTTGGGGGAAATTTATGAGTTGATCGTGTTGATGAATTGTGAAAACTTTGAGGGAATTTTAAGTGAATCGCCGGGTGTAACAAGTAGTTCGGAACGAACTTGATACCTACTGCCGGAACTTTAAAACTAATAAAAAAAAATTTAAGAATTGAAAGTACAAAAAATGGGTGTTGCATATTTTCATCTTTTTTTTAATCTGTCTGCCAGAACGGAAGTTGAAAAGGGCGTACGGAATAACAGAATCTTTGCGATGTGAATAATCGACTTAAGGTAGGCGAATACCCAAAATTCTGAACTTTTTACTATTACTTTAATCATCTCCAAATTTGGCATAATGATTTCAAATTTTATGAATAATACTATTTAGGCAATTTTTTTTTATTTAAATATAATTGATTTATTTTAAACGGTGTTTTTCTACTAAAAAAAGAGTTTTACGCTAACAAGTCTACCACATTGAATTTTCCTCCAATAAACATTAATTATGAGTTAAATTCTTCGTTTTGAACTGATGCATGCAATGACCCTCTAGAGTTACATACAAATTACAAGAAAAGAAGTTATTAAGAAAAATGTTATAAATTAACTACAAAAAAATATTTTTCGATTAATTTAAACTTGGACATTTAAAAAAAAAACTTGTATATTTACACCAGATGTTAGAGGTTCATGGCACAGATATACATATATTGAAATAGCATCTGTAAGAAACTTCAGGTAAATTAATGTAAAACTTTTTATGCTAGAAGTGTTAGCTTTTTTTAGTTGAAAAATACCGTTTAAAATAAATAAATTATATTTAATTAAAAAAATGCCCCAAAAGCATTGTTCATTATATTTGAAATCACTATGCCAAATTTGAAAAAGATTAAAGTAATAGTAGTAAATATTTTAGAATTTTGGGTACTCGCCTACCTAAATGTTATTTTTTCTTGTTCTTTACAATAAAAAATGGCTATCTTTCACTTAAACTGTGAAAAGTTAAAGTTGGCTGTAAAAATATCCTTATTTAGCAATTTAAATAGTTCGGTCAATTTGATTATGACGTATTAAGCTGCTTCGTATTAAGCTGACGTAAGCTGCTTCTAGATTTGAGTGTGGTCAAACGGAAGAATTTGTATTTGACGGTTTATTTCGGATTCTTTGGAAAAACAAATACTTAAGTGTTTGAAAACACTCTCAAGTGTTTTACAATAACTTGGAGAATTTCAAATTAAAGTGTTTAAATAAAAGTACATTTTGAAGTTGGATTTTTTATTTAAAAAGTATTTAACCTCTTGCGACCTGGCGTCCTTATTTGGGGACATTTTTTAAAACCTCCCCACAAACAATTTAACGTTAATTAGTTCCAAAATTGACCTGGTCCGATAGAAGAAGACCCAAATATCAGTTTTCAGTCCTTGTTTACAGGTATCAGTCATTTATTTCTATAAAAACTGTTCAACATGGGTCAATGCGACACTAGTTTTTTTTTAAAAAATACTTTACATTTTTTTCAAACTTTTCAAAAAGTTATTTTTAGTAGTTAATATCAAAGGTATTTTGCACTAAAAACGATATCAAGATAACCTGTTAACTACAAATAAGTGATACAGCCTTTATTGTTGCATTTATGTAACCAAAAAATTTGTATTTTTAGAGCTTAAGTCGTGTCCCTAGGTAACTATGAAACATAATTAAAAAAAATTATTTGGAAAAACACACGGTATCAAAAAATTTCTAACTGAAACGTTTGAAAGTTCATGTAGCTTTTAAAGATTTTTCATTGCAAAATATCCTTTATAAATATTATCTTTTATAAAACTCATTACTGAAATACGTTATTTGAATTAATTTCCCGAGTGAAGTGTTCGTGACATTTTCAATTAAAATTTTTGAAGCAAAACAAAACCTAATCTTTCGTTATTTTCTTTATCCTTTGCAATAGATTGACTGCTACTTTTTATTAACACTGTGAAATATATGGGGTGGTTATAAAGTAACGCTCTCTATTTGGAGTGGTCTGTAGCTTGAATGAATAATCCAAATGCATCAAAAATTGGGACAATTACTAATCAAGAAGGGGGGGGGAGAGAATGGAATCATAAAAAACTAACTCGTCACTTGACCAGGGTTCTAAATTACGAGGCGTAATTGGATGTGTTGGCCGTAATTAGCCATAATTGGCTATGCCTCGTGATTTAGAACCTTGGTCAAGAGACGAGTTTGTTTTTTATGATTCCATTCTTTTATTAATTAAATTTTATAAATTTAATTCTTTAATAATACCCCGTGTAAGGGAGTGCACGTTAAATATCCTTCAAAGTCCTAACGCTGCGTAAGATGTCGCCCTTAACGGTCGCGTTGGGTGCCTATTCAGGTGTCGGATCGTCATTTGACTGTGGTTCTAAAATACGACACCCGTCGCCAATTGCCCTCGTGTAGCTCTAGTGCGACAATAATTCAAACCAATTAAAGGTATTTATACTTATGTAGGAAACTATTTTGTACTCGTGATAAAATTGTTAATTACTTTCTAAAATTAATCTATTTTTTTATTTAATAATGTATTTTTTTAATACATTTAGCTTTTAATTAAAGTATTCACCATAACAAAGTGGTTTTATAATTAGGGTTAAACCAGTAACCAGTAGGTAATTCTAATATGGCTTGAAGGCAGTGAGTTTTTTTTTTCTGAAATTGTTTAACCTTTCAAAGGAAGTAATTTATCACAGGTTGTCAGTTGAAACTGTCATCTAATACCTTTTTAGTGCTGGGTAAACTCTTTTTAAGCAGCATAAATTAAATGCGGAATTAAAATTTTAATAACGCTTACAAAAAAGCATAATGAAGCATCTGAAGTGCACATAAATTATAATACATTTAAACTAAAAGATTTTAAATAACTAGTGTAATTCTTTTCAGAGGGTAATTCAAAATAGAAAGATGATATGTGTTATTGACAAGCTCCCGTATAATTAGAATACTTTTTTATAACTTTTTCAAATTATTGCTAGCTAGATAAAAGTGTTGTTGAACAGTTAAAGATTTTTTTTTACCAAAATTGCAATTTTTATTCAGTAAAAAATATTAATATTAATCTTTTTGAATAAGAATTGTATATTTAAAATATTTTTTCTCTAATCGCATTAAAAAAAGAAAATTAAAATCTGTTTTGGTGTTTAAAATGCATTGGAAATGCCATAATATATAAAACTATAAAAAAAATATCTATTTGTAAAATTAGAGATATCAACAATTGGTTCCTATCGATTTTTTGTGGCTGTTGACATTTGGATGTGCAGTGCATAAAGGAAATTTTCGATTTGCAGTTATCATTTATAGTTCATCAATGAATTTCGTTTTGAATAATGGATATCGTATAGATATTTGTAAAGGCTTAATATACCAGGGTCCCGCGGATGTTTTATAAATGTTACTTATATGCTGATGTCAATAATAGCATTTTTGGATGTCCGACTGAATTCGGGTAATTTTTATGAAGTACGAACTCCACATTTGTACATAAATTCCTCAACATTTATATTTCTTTCCATTTGTGAACAGTACATTTTAAAATCGATCTATAAAATTAAATGAAATTCGGGAATATTATTCGAATCGAGTACATTTGTCCAAGCATTGAGAATCTAGTAAAGATTTAATCTGAATAATTGAAAATTGAATTAATATTCCATAAATCCTAACAACGCAATGCTATCCCTATCTAGGAGGATAGATTCCAGATGTTTTGCTCACCTAGATCAGTTTGGGTTGGCTGGGCGTTAACACGTCAGTCAGAACTTCTTAGATAACTTCTTAGAACTTCTTCCTTCTTAGATAAACTTATTATTAATTTTTTTAAAAAAATTATATCTAAACATGAAACTCTTAAGCTATTAAAAATATTATGTAGTCTCAATGCATGTTTCACGTCTTGAGTAGCAACAGAAATGCGGACTGAAAATATATATATTTTTTTAGAGTCTTGATTAGTTAATCAATGTCACGTGGGAATAGAGAACCAATCAAAGAGGAGAACAAATATTTTCACTGTGAATTTTGTGTTGCCACCCAAGACGTGAAACATGCCCATTTGCTAGCTTCAGTAGCAATTTTTTAAATGAAATTTTATGCGTGAATGTTTTTTTTTATATCTCAAAATAAAATTAGGTAAAAAAAAAATCGTTCGAATACAATTCGTTTATTCTTTTCAAACCCTAATTCTTCTAAATATCTCCATGAGAATCTAAATGATCCTATTTAGAATTCGAGATGTAGTGTTTACTGCTACTGCATACAAAGCTTGCTAATTCAGGCATTTAATTTAATTCTGAATAATGCAATAGAAGTTTTTAGAACGTTTGTCGTTGTTCGCGGGTTTAGTTGACGCCCTCTTCCCTTCCATTCTAATACCAAGATTACGAAAACATTTTACACACTTTAATTAAAACTACAGAGCTGTGTGCAAATATTTCCGCTTCTCGGTTGGCAACGGTTTCGAGCTTAATGGCGTTCTGATTAAAAACTTATCGTCTGCCTGTGTTTTTTTTTTTATAATTTAGCCATAAAATGAAGAACGCTGTGAACGTATAATTGAAAATTTTTTTGGAAGTATTAACTAAAAAAAGTTGTTGTTTTAAGTGGTTTGGAGATATTAGCATGTTATTTTGTTGTAAAAAAATTAGTTTTTTAAATTAAAATTTAACAACTGTTTTAATCTAGATTCGGAAGACCTCTATCATAAACAAAGTTTTAAAAGTTTATAAACTTTAAACTGATAGTGTTGAGAAGTTCCTTAAAAACATTTATTATAGAAATATAATGAAATTTTTATAAGAATTTGTGTTATAGTTGTATAAAGTTTATTTTAAGCAATGAAAGTAAGATCATAACTTTGAGTATAGGCTTATTCATGAAAGGATAGATTACATGAAAAGAACATTTTTTTACAGAAATTATATATATTTTCATATTTTCTTTTTCGTTTACTTTCATATTTTCTTTTTCGGTATGCATTTATTAGTGTCATTTATGTAACAGCATGCGAACCTAAAATCTATCTTTTAAGTATGAATTTTTATTCAAAGTCACACTTCTAAGTTAAATCACATTTCTACGTAAATCAGAATATCGATTTCACAAAAATGTAGTTTTAATATATTCGGAAGGATAACTCTTACATTCGGTTTCTTATTTACCTGAATTAGGTGATAAGTATGTAGTAAATGATGTTTACATATTTTCATGATATTTAATTGAAATTTCGATTGACCTGAAATACTATTTTGGTATGGAACAGAAATATGAAAAACTAAAATTAAAAGTAAAATGTTATCCATTTTATCAAGACAATACTAAACAAGATTAAAATATGTTTTAGTCTGATTTACCTTTTAATCTTATTTAAGAAAGATATAGATTTTCAAGGAAAGTTATGTAAATATTATAATTTTATTCAAGTAACTTGAGTGGAATTGATGTAGTTCATTGCATTTTTTTTTGTATTGAAAAAACGCGAAAATCGTTAACTGAAATCTTAAATGATTAACTTTGAGTAAAATTGTGTGTACGCTTCACTTATCTATAAAATAAACATACTAATATCCGTTACTTCATAAGTTCCAGCGACGATATCTTTATAACGACAGCTTGTTTGAAATGATTTTCTGAACAAATATTTACGTAGAAAACGCATTTTTAATGAGGGAAAAACAAATTTGAACCCAGACTTCCCCATCATTTAACTCTTATTTATCCCCAATGCCTTAGAAAAATTTTAGTTCGAATTTTTCTTAAATTATAATTCATACACTCAGAAGAAAAACTTGCTTTCAAAAAGCAAAAGTTTAACTCAAGCATTTTGGAAAAGTGACAATTTTGAAATATGTTGTTACAATACTACAATAATTTTGTTGGTGACATTCACCACTGTCGATAATGAGATGAGACGATTATTATATCCATACGCGACTGCAAAGAAACTGTTAACTATTACTATTTTCCAAATATTTTGTAAGCTTATATATTTTGTAAGCTTAAGTATAATTTTTTTTCTGAAACATTAAAGCCCAAATGCTGAACTACATTTTAGAAGAATATGAGTGCTGCGCCTTCAACACAATTTTTGTGCTAACCATGCATTATTCTTTCGCAACAATTTTTTTTAATTGTTTCAATACAACTTAATATTAACTGGTATTTGCAATAATTATAGTAACTCTATAAACTGGTAATATTTTTTTTTGAAATTAAAGTCATTACCAGTTTTTTTCTGTTAGTACCAGAAAAAATCCGACAAAGAAATCTTAACTTCAAATCCAAATTTTTTAGCGGCAAAAACAACTTTCGAATATAGACCTTATCCACGTAACCATGCCAACGCCAACACTACATCAAAGCAAAAAAAATTCCATTGAGAACGCTTGAGGATAAGAGGGGACTCCCCATTAGGGTGCATCGAAAAAACCAAGTTTTTGATATCAAACTCGTAATAGTGCGGAAAAGTTGCCTTATGTTATTGTTAGTATCTGTGCAAAATTTTATTGATCTGAGTTAATATCTTCAGTTGCCTCTCAGACCATTAATTATGTAAAATTCCTTAATTTCATTTTTTTCTTAAAAATTATGAAATTGGAATCTCTAATTTTAATAGTGCGGAAAAGTTACCTTATATTATTGTTAGTATGTGTGCAAAATTTTGTTGATCTGAGTTAATATCTTTAGTTGCCTCTTGAGACCATTAATTATGCAAAATTCGCTAATTTTATCGTTTTTTCAACATATTTTTTTAAAAAATTAAGAAATTGAATTTTTAAGTCTTACCAGTGCCGAATAATTGCCATATTACTTCTTAGAGCGTGTGCAAATTTTTATTGATGTTGATTAATTTCTTCAGTTGCCTTTGGGGGCTGCATATCTGGCAAAATTAGCGAATTTTGCATAATTAATGGCCTCAGAGGCAACTGAAGAAACTAATCAACATCAATAAAAATTTTCACATGCTCTAAGGAGTAATATGGCAATTATTCGGCACTTTTTAAGACTTAAAAATTCAATTTCTTAATTTTTTAAAAAAAATATATTGAAAAACCGATAAAATTAGCGAATTCTGCATAATTAATGGTCTCAAGAGGCAACTAAAGATATTAACTCAGATCAACAAAATTTTGCACACATACTAACAATAATATAAGGTAACTTTTCCGCACTATTAAAATTAAAGATTAAGATTTCATAATTTTTAAGAAAAAAAAATGAAATTAGCTAATTTTGCATAATTAATGGTCTGAGAGGCAACTGAAGATATTAACTCAGATCAATAAAATTTTGCACAGATACTAACAATAACATAAGGCAACTTTTCCGCACTATTACAAATTTGATATCAAAAACTTGGTTTTTTCGATACACCCTACTCCCCATTGTCTTGTCTCATCCTTCAGATCGTATTTATCCCAATATTTTATAACAATTTTAGTTCTAATTTTTCTTAAATTACAATTGTACATATAGGAAGAAACCTGTGTTCTACTTCTGCTGTTTGAACACAAGTATTGTGTGAAAATTTTAACGGTTACAATAGTTTTTTAAATGCGAGAAATAGTCTGACAAAAAATTCTTAAATTCTACGTCTAATTTTTTCGCGGCAAAAACAACTATTTCGAATATAGACCTTATCCCTGTAACCATGCCAACGCCAACACTACATCAAAGCAAAAAAAGAATTCCATTGAGAACGCTTGAGGATAAGAAGGGACTCCCCATTGTCTGTCTCATCTTTTAGATCGCATTTATCCCAATATTTTATAACAATTTTAGTTCTATTTTTTCTTACATTACAATTGTACATATAGGAAGAAACCTGTGTTCTACTTCTGCTGTTTGAACACAAGTATTGTGTGAAAATTTTAACGGTTACAATAGTTTTTTAAATGCGAGAAATATTCTGACAAAAAATTCTGAAATTCTACGTCTAATTTTTTCGCGGCAAAAACAATTATTTCGAATATAGACCTTATCCACGTAACCATGCCAACGCCAACACTACATCAAATGAAAAAAAAAAAGAATTCCATTGAGAACGCTTGAGGATAAGAGGGGACTCCCCATTGTCTGTCTCATCTTTTAGCTCGTATTTATCCGCCTTATCTTATCTCGCTCGAGGTCAGGAGACTTATCCCGCCGATTCGTACCTGTCTCAGATATTTAGAGCTCTCTTGCTCTAATCTTAATCTTATGAGATCACTTTTAGGGATGGAGAACTCGTTGTTTCGGAATAACGGATGTTCTTTGTGTGTGGTATTATGTAATATTCTGTTTGGCTTGTTGTTTAATGTCTTCAGCAAGTTTTTCGGTATTTCGGTAAGACCATGATTTTTCGACTGTTGCTTTTATCGAAGTTTACTCAGTCCAAATGTCATTTTTTATTATTGAAAACGAATTTTGTTTTGCATATTTTTAGCTATTTATACAACGCTATTATAAAACGGCTTATTTTCTGATTTAAGGGAAATTATTTACAAAATGTTTATTCTGTAACTGAAGCTTTTTGCAGTGTAAAAGCTTTTTAAATGTGAAGAAAAAAATCACATTAAATAAAACATGTTATATTTAGCTGCAGTAAGTGTAAACAAACTATACCGCTATTTTTTTCATTTAATGTTAAAAGTTGTAGTGATAATCACTCTTTTGCAGACTTTTGACCTACACTACAGAAATTGCAATTCTGTAACTAGCGAAAATGGAAGATAATTATTATTGGGTACACGATTTTAAAATCGTAATTTTATAACGTTTTTGCTCTGAGATCTTCAATTTTTCTAAATAGTGTTTTCCAGATAAAAAGTAATTGAAACGTGTATAAAAGTTATTCTTTGTGAATTTTTATCCGAGCAAGCTATCTCTGATGTCATAGACATTAAAGAACAAGGAAACGGAGATGAAATATTCTTTGATTTAACACCCTAACCATATGATATAAAACTACTTGTTCGAAAGGGGGCCTTTAGCATCGGGGTATTAGAGGGGACTTAAGGTTCTCTGAATGGGAGATCCTTGAGGTAGGTCTTTGTGGGAAGCGACGGTAGTTTCTGTACATTTTATTGGGTTTTGCAAGGAAGTTCTTTGTGCAGTTGTGTGGGATTGTAGCAGATTTTTAGAGACTTCCTTATGGTTAAGTGTTCCCTAATGATGTAACCTAAGGGAAGTGTAGCGGTTATTATTTTGAAAAGGTTCATTAGGCCTATTTTTAGGGATAACTTTAGGGAAATGGTAGGGATAATTTTGGGGAATAAGGGTCAAGTCAGTGATGTAAAATTGAAATCGATTGTTATGGGTATTCGGTTTATAAAAAAAGGTTGACGCATTATAAATTTTGTTTAATTAATTTTGTAATTTTTAAGTTCAGCTATTATTTTCCAGTAGATAAACGTGTTAATGAAACTTACTTTCTTTGAAACGATGTTAAACAAATCAAATATGTACCTACTGAATGAAGAAAATAACACTATCGTTAATCTTTGAAATAAATAAATAAAGTTATATCAGCCAATAAAATGTATTAATAGATTTCATTGAGTGACATGAAAAGTACATAAAAGTTTTCTAAACAGTTACACTCTTAAAACGAACGAGCGATTTTAACTCAGTCTGATTAATTTTCACTACTCCAGTCTGGAAAATGCACTTCTCCTTTTGGAGTGGATCCTTTGTGTGTTAAACCTCCGACAGGATCACTTCATACGAGTGATTTTAACTCAGTCTGAGTTAATATTCATTCCTTTCCAGTGTCGAAAATGCACTTCTCCAACTGGAGTGGATTTCACTCTTTTGTTTTAAGAGTGTACATTCATCCAAATAATTTCTAACTCTCTGCTACGAATCTCGTTTATTAAAAATGCATTCCAACTTCCTACACCTTACATCTTAAAGTCATCGATAACTTCCTAATTAGTTCCATAAAATTCTTAAATGAAGCATGTTTTCGAACTGGATAATAAATTTACAACAGCAACATGGGAGCCAAGTTCCAGTTAACGCTATCTTCCCCTCCACTTCAAAATCTCAGTCGATGTAAACATGGCAGGCGCCATTAGCTAAGTACACTTGCAACAGCACTACACAACAGGGGGCTTAAGCACACTACACTATAGTTTGGTGCTAAGCACTCTTGATTTGTATTGGGAGGTACTTCATTGCTCAATAACGGATGTTCTGCTAGAGGGAATGTATTAAAATATCGTCGATTGGGTTGCCTTTAAATTTTGGAGATGTTGTAGTACGTGCTCTTAATTATTTAAACTCCGTGTGACTCTAACTTGGGTAAAAAGGTAGAAGCAAAAGTGCGGTTGGTCCGTTAGTTGGAAACTCTTGTAAAGTCATATTTACCAACAAAATGATATGAATGCAATTTAACCAAAATACACTTCAGATAATATTCAAATAATCAAATATGTTAGACCTTAAACCGAAATTAATGTTTAATACATGTTTTCTGGATGGATTCGCAAATAGTTTATGGAACCTTTTACATGCGCGGAAGGATCTTCTCCATAGCATAGTTCTATTTACTCAACTTAGGTTGGCAAGGAGTGTAGTGCTGCATTCGTTCGTGGACTTTAATCAAGGAGCAATGCCAATTAAAATAGTTACGGATTGTATTTAAGTATTCATGATTAAGATTTTTTTTTAAAAAATCATTAACGACTATTTTCAAGAAAATTCGCCAAGCAAAAACAAGCTTTCTGCTTAAAGGGGAATGGACGCGCTGGGCCGGGGGTCTCAAAACTCAGGTGCCTCAATGTTAATCCAATGAGAGAAAAACTATTTTCTTTGCCACATCTCTCCGACTGTATTGAATATTTTTGCAAACGTTTTTTTTTTTAAATAATAAATGTAGATTACTTACGGGTCTCTTAATCCCACTTTTTAAAATTGCTTCGAATACTTTTTGTAAAATTATTCATTCAAAATTTAAAAAAAAAAAAATCGAAACCATTTCAACAAGTGGGATTGTCGGGACCTGTAAGCCAGCTACATGTATCACATAAAGAAATCCGCTTGCAAAGATACTCAATACAGCCGGAGAAATGTGGCAGAGGAAATATTTTTCTCCATTGGATTAACACTGATGCACTTTGCTTTGGAGACCCACTATCCAGCGCGCCCATTCCCCCTTAAGTGTATCTGAATAAATAAGATGTATGACAAATGAACATAGTTGGATATTTGCGCCTGAAAATTTTATGAAGTGTAAATTAAGTTACACAAAAAATTTATTTAAAAAACTTAAAGTTAGCGTTTTTATTTGATAAGAGAAAGTTGTTAATGATGTTCATAAATGGGCAGTTAGTGGGTTAAAGTTATGTATTTCAAAATCCAGTCGATGGAAGGCGCCATTAGCTAAGTACACTTACAGCACTACCCACAGGGGGCACACAAGCACACTACACTATAGTTAAGTGCTCACTCGATTCTCATATTACAGTAATGTATAGTTTATCATAAATCTAGAAACGTCAAATTTCCATTTCCAATTTAATAAGGCGTGTAAAAAATTACATGTTGGCAAAAGATAAAAAATAATAGCATATAATCACTTTTTCTAGATAGTTCTCAAAATTAATTTTCAGTTTTCTATATTTTAGTATTCAATGTTGCTATTTTATTTTTTTATGTTTTATGTAATTTGCTTCGTAACTTAGATTTTATATAAAAATTTTATACTTGGATGAAGGTGTTCTTTTTAAAATAGGCTTTGAAACACTTAAACTTACGGCTCTATAACATTAAATTTCGTCAATTTCTCCAAACTACATTTTAAAGTTGTAGGCGTTTATTAGAAATTAGGCTTAAATTATTAAAAAAATTGAATTATTAAAATGTAATTTCATTTATTCATTATTAAAATGTAATTTCATTTATTCATTATTAAAATTTAATTTCATTTATTCATTATTAAATTGTCATTTCATGTATTCATTATTAAAATGTAATTTTATTTATTCTTTTTTGCGGTAAATATAACACAATTATCATCGCAATTTTCTCTCTCCGAGGTTAAATCTTTATCTCACTTTCCGGGTCAGAATCATCTCCGACTTTGTAACACCTCAGAGATAACTCTTTATCAGCCCAATAAACTTGTACAACTTCGGAAGAAAAACTTTGTATCACCGTAATGGCCTTTCTCACTTGTAGTTTTTAAAAAAAAAAGTTTTTCAGCTGTTTCGTCAGAATTGCGTCGTGATCAATTAAGATACCGATGAAACGAATTGAGTCAATCAAAAACTGATAATTCCGAGTCTTAAATGTTCTCCGGTAAGTGGTAAAATCGTTTGATTTTGTTTTTCGCATGAAGTTTCGCAAGGAAAACGAATCGTGTTAATTTCTTGTTCGCACGAAATATTTCCTAAACGTTGTTATCTGTTTTGGTCCCGAAAAGTTTCTCGAATATTCTGGAAGATCTTATTTAAAGTCAAATCTTTTTTGCTAATTTTCTTAGAGTTTATTTTGAAGAAAATTTTCTTTTATGTCTATTGAATTTGAAATATTTTTGGTAGATATTTTTGTGCGATTGGTTAAATAAAAATATTTCGTAAACTATTAATTTTTATCTCTTTCGTTTATTTTTTTCAAGGATTCTTTTACCTTTATTAATGGGAAATGTAATAATTTTTGAAGCAGAACTAGATATAAAGTTTTTGAAAAATATATAAAGGCTATTTCTCTCATTTTTGTTAAATTAAATATTGCAAAAGATTTGACGTCCTAAAAAAACTTTTACATTTTCAAAATAGGAGACAAAAAAGCTATTGTACTTTAGGTCACAGACAAAAAGTTCGAATTCGCTGGCTAGTGTAAATTGTAAGTACTTCACCGAAGTTTTAGTTGAGTACACGTGTCATGATTCCCAACAAAAAACTAAACCAATTTCACAAACTACACTTGATTTCTTTACTTACCCCTTCCGCTCCAAAATAGCCTCGAACCACACCGTAGAAAAGAATCGTTCCGATTTAAATTTAAACTCGTCTCGTCTGATTCCCGTGACCCAGTTGAAGATTTAAGTAGGTGATGACGTACCGTCTGTCTTGTTTACTTATTTAGCCCCCTGTGTAATTAGTCAAACGATATTTAGATTTATCAATAGATAAAAGAACTTTTTATACTTTGAGAACTGGAGAATCGTTGTTTTTGGCGGGAAGATGGTTTTTAAGTGTCATTGAGTGATGAGATTCGTATTTTTTTCTGGAAGTTGATTCGAGATAATTAATTCCTTATTTTATTTTTTATTAATTTTTTTTAGGTAAAAGAATTATTTCAGACGAATTTTGATTAATAATTTTGTGAAAAATGCATTTACAGGTTTTTAAACATCTTTTAGTAGTTATAGATGTGAATAACTAACTTCATCACATTAGACGTCATTGTGCATAAAGTCTTGCCTCTTCCCAGCAATACCCTTTTTTTTAGAGCAAGGATATTTTTATTGCCTTTTTAAAACTTTCGATTATTTAAAACTTGTTTTGCGTTCACACTAAGATTAATCTTAAAAATGGTATCTGTTTATAGCTAAAAAATAATTCCGTTACTTAAAATTTCCTCCAAACTCAATGCCATTTATCCATAGAAAATCTATGGGATTCTATGGAGGGTCCACTATACATGGAACTTGGAACTGGAAACCCAGGAAACGTTATCCTATTTACAAACTTAAAACAGAATCTTAAGAATGAAAAGAGTTAAAACAACTTTAGTGCCAAGAATTTAACAATCTAACAAATGTCAGGCAATTTGTTATTTAGAATGAGTCCTCCACAGTGAATTTAGATCAGGGGCAAAAATAGAACGTCTAATAACACTGAAAGTTAAAGACCTAAAGAAAGTTAGACTTAAAGACCTAGTAAACGAGTAAAAATAAATTCACCCTTTATCTCAAAATCATTATTGAAAGTATTAGTATCTCATTTTTAAATTTGGGAAAACTTTGATCATCGTAACATTATCTCATTAAAAACTCGTCGACATCTTGATCTTTCAGCAATGTAAAGATAAGACAAGAATAAAATAAGCTGCGAATTTCATATCAATAGAAACCTGTTTGTTATCTAATCAATTGTTTATTTTTCAAAACAAATGGATTTGTAACGGGGACTGTCACTTAGAACCGTTTCCAAAGTTCCTGCGTCAAAAAGAAAGCACCAAACACAACAGTTCTATACTAAACTTTCAAACGTCAAAATTTACTTTTTTCATTATTTTTTTCTAATTTTTATTTAAAGCTTGCTAAATTTGTTTTTACTTTAAAGAATAAATATGTAATATTGCTCATACTTAAAAAAGTAAAACATTCCACATCAACGTTCTATTCATTACTTTCGAAATATAACTGCACTCCTTGCAAACCTAAGTTGGGTAAATAGAGAAATATGCTATGGAGATGATCCTTCCGCGCATATAAAGAGTTCCATAAATTATTTGTGAATATACCCAGAAACATGTTTAAAACATTTATTTCGTTTAAGGTCTAACAGATTTGAATGTTATTTGAGAAAGTTTGGCAATATTATCAGAATGAAAAGTGTATCGTTGCTAAATTGCATTCAGATAATTTTGTTTGTAAATATTACCTTACAAGAGTTTCCAACTAACGAACCAATCGCGCTTTTCCGCCTGCCTTTTTACTCTTTGTTTTTACCCAAGTTTGGTTGGCACGGAGAGTAAACGAATTTTTTATAAATATCATGTTAAAAAAACCAAAAGACAACGACAAAAAAAAAACTAAGATGAATAAGTTATAATGAAACGTTTTTAATCATTAATGAAAATTTAATTTAAATGTAAAAGTAGATTATCATGAATATTAAAATGAAACGATATCTTTAAGCACCCACTCAATGTTTTCCCCATATCATTTTTCGGATAGCGTTGATATTTTAAAGAAAATATACACTGTGCTAATGGATGAATAATACATGAGAAATTCAGGACAGTTAAATTAACATATTTAAATTATAATTGTTTATAATTTTAATTTTGTTTTAATAAACTCTTAGGGTGGCAGATACGAGATCAATTGAAGGGTGTAATAGGAAACTCGCATTCTCTAAAGCAGGGGTTCCCAACCTTTTTACACATGCGTACCACTTGACTTTTTGATAAATTTTGGCGTACCACCAGACCTAAATATATTAATAAACATATATTTAATTTTTTTTTATAAAAGTGTTAAGGCTTTTTGAAAAAGTTCATGAGAAAACCTCACATTTAATAATTAAGCACAAAAAAAAAATTGGTCATTGTACAAAATATACTTTTATTAGCGCGCGAAACTTTTTGTTGTTTGTAGGTGATAAAAATATCAACATTTTGAGTTTCACTTGTTCTCATTATTTTTTGCTTCTATGTTTATTTTTTGTGTGCAAGAGTTCAGAAAATCAACTCTCACACGAGAAACTCTTAACAAATGGCATAAAAAAAATAGCAGAGCTTTCCGGAAGATCAAAGGGTACTAGTTTTTACATCCGATCCAGAAGTTAAAGATTTCTCTTTAAAATCATGTTAATGGTTTTAATAATGAGTAATATGTTTGCTACTTCTCAAACGTACAAAAGCTATCAATAGCATTATGTTGCTTACATCACTCACGCGTACCACCAGTGGTACGCGTATCACCGGTTGGAACCCCTGCTCTAACAATATAGGGTTAGGATCGTTCACTGGCGGCTTTTGACAATGGTAAATTCTTTTTTGAAAATTGCCAATGCAACGATCGAACCCTATTTCTTAGTTATACTTTAGAGAATGAGTTTTGCACGACTACACCCTACAATTATCTCATTAAAAATATGCATTTTTTCCCTTCAAATTAAGTACGAGTTAAACAAACCACGTACCACAAATCCATAAAATATTGGCATCAACTGTAAATTAATTTTTTGAGGAAAAAACATACATCAATATTTATAAGACATACAAACAAACCAGCTCCAAATTGCTACTTAAAAAAATACACGTCAAAGGTCGTCATTCTTTATAAGCGATTCCACCCATCGTCTATGGATCATCTAAAATCCCTGAAGGGCGATGACGTAAGCTACAGAGAATCCCTACTTAAGAAATTAAGATGTTAAAGAAATAAATGCTTGTTAGGTTTCACTTGTTTATTCAAATTAACTATTATCTGTTGACCACCCCGGCTGAGTCATCGGATTTTCGGGATGGGAAAATGGTGGGCACGCTTGTCATATGATTATGTGGCACGTAAAAGATCCCTGGAGGGCCCATTTGGCCTTTTGTTTATCGGCATACTTTAACATCAACAGAGAGCACATATTCCTTGTATTCTGTGCGTCAAAATTGATAGTGAGAGTCGCCAAGATGGTGCCACAAAAAATGGCTCTCAGTTCTGGGGCATTTGCCGAGTCTGCAAAGACTTGGCCGCCAATGTTGCAGCCCCATTCGAGGGAAAAAAATGTCTGTTTACCTTAGTACTATACTTAAAAATATCTCATATGACCATTTAAAATTTGAATGCTTTTCCTAAAATGTTTTTGTCAATCTCTCTACCATTAACAAAAAAAATTTCAGTAATTGTTTTTAATTGCCTTGTTTCACGTGACGTCAATCATTCTTGCTTTCATTCCTGGATTTCATTGGTGGTTTCGGTGATTGGTGGTTAGGACACGTGCGCATTGATTAACTAAGACCGTATTTTCATTCTTGTGGAACATTTGCACTTAGCACGTGAAACATGTTCATTTGTATAATATTTGCCTTCTTTAACCAACACAAGTTTAAGCAAAATAAGGAATATTTTGAAGAAAATCTTGTTTACAAGAAATGCAATACAGGTAAAAATGCGCCTACGTGGCACTTCTATTGTATTATATAAGTATTATGTAATTTTCTTCTGTGAATTGCCATAGTTAAGTTAGAGGTAGGTATTCAGGAAGTTCTGCATAGCAAAAAAAAAAAAAATTGCCCCAATTACTATTCATTTGGAAGAAAGGCTATTTCCAACATGAACATAACGAAGGAATCGAAAAAGAGAATTTTACAATCGTAAGAAATTAAATTTTAGAAATCCGTTAGGGGGAATTTGGCGTCAAGGATTTGTAGTTTAATAAAAATTTCTTACGGTATTTGAAATTGCATACAATGCCTTATGCATGAAAAGAAAGGGGGGGGGTAGAGCAGACTGACTTAAACTGGAGGACAAAGGCCTATTGATTTGGAACTTCAGTATTTCTAGTACGAAAGACAATGCATACATAGTTTGTGGCAGCACCGTGACGGCATTGTGACGTACCGTTGGACTACTGCGGCACTGTGATATTGTGACGTTGAACATCCGGGCAATTGTTAACTTGAAAAAATCAAAGTGCACTGTAAATATTTTGGAGCTATATTGTTTTGATTTTGTTATGTTTTAGTTTCATTAAATTTGTTGTTGTTACGAAATGACTGTTCTTTTAGCCTGATCCCTACACGACCTTTAGCTCCCAAAAGTTTACAGGGCCTCATATACACTAAGAGTATTTCTGCCTCGATTCCTTGAACTTAAAAAAATGTCATTGTAGTCTATTCAGACCGATATACAAAGTTTTAGAGAGACGAAGGCAATTTATTAAGTTTCATTGAAACTATTAAATTAGGTTAAAATTCTATAGGACCAGTTTAAGGTGATTTACTGGACCCTTATAATACTAGGTCTCGCCATTAGATAGCCTGGCATCCGTTACAAGAGTTATCAAAAAGTAAATTGAAGAGCGTTGACCAAAGCACTCTTTGGTTGTAGGATGAGAGGAGGGATAAAGGACGGCCGTGGGCAGGTAAACTGCAGTAACTTCCATAATGACTTGAACCATTCTTGCAAGCACTCAATTAGTCTAACAAATAAAAATAACATACTGGATTTTTTATTATTTCAGATCAAAAATGGTACAACTAATTGTTGTGATTGCTGTACTGCAGTTTACCTGCCCTCGGCAGAAGAGTGGAGTTTGATTAGTTCTGCAGTGGGGGACAGGCAAATTATTGTTGATCGATTCCTACAGTAACATGGACTATTTGCTTTGTAAAAATAACCTAATTGTCTCACCACTACTAAAGACCCCAGCAAAATAACCTGCAATCGTTTGAGATGGAACAGAGGCCCCGTTCATCAAGGAATCATCTCCGCAACACCTCAAGATCTTAACAACCCACCATTTTCCTTTTAGAACGCACTTAATCGAATGGTGTCTGCAATTTGTCAGGTGGAAGGTTTTTTTATTCTCCTCGAGGGGTTTTAACACGAATGCTGTGAATTATAAAGGATACTTTTTGGTATTCCTGGAACGCTTCAGAGAAATCTTTGTTCTAAGTGCTATCAAACACCTTATTAGCTTCTAACTCTTTATTATTCTTACTAGTATTAAAACCTAAGGTTGGGCGCTAAATGGTTGCTTTTTATATATATTTTTTGTTTTGTGCATGACGTATCCGATCCAATGAGTCCTGATGTCTGCATCAGCAATTTGTTTGATATTATCGTCATACAGGTCTGTCAGGCAAGATTCCCTTTGCTCTCAGATTAACCCTCATAGCTGGACACTAATTTCTTTTTTAAGATTTCGTCTCTACACTAAGCTAGAGTTTTTACGTGAGGCGTTATCGGAGTTGCTATTGTAGATATATATTGGATTTATTTAACGCCTAATTGCATGTTAATCTATTTCACCAAACAACGCTTATCTGCTATGATTTTTCACTTATTATTCATTAACTTTTTAAAAAATTTAGGATACGATATTCTTTTTTACGAATTATAATGTTGCTGTTGATATCCATCCTCAATTACTCACAATGTTTCGCTTTTTCAAATTATGCCCTTCCTTAAGTCCTTCAACACTTAATTATGCATTAAAAACTTTAATTATCACTATATTATCGCTTAATTATCGCTGTTTTAATTAACACTTAATTATCTATGTATTAGAAAACTATTATATTTACCACAGTTTGTTTTCGGAATAATTGAATAAATTAAATACAAACGTTACACCAAATTTTCAAAAAAATGCAATCGAATGTGATGGATACTACAACTTCCTTCAAACATACCGATGGAATCACTTGTGATTTATCTTTCACTGATGCATTGAATTTGAAATTTAAGTTTTAGCAAAACTAAAATTCGTAGAATTAATAAACTTCCCATGTTAGAAATTCTTGCATGTTCCGAATTAGGAAGCGAACAGTTGCGTGGTGTGTTTAGTTTAAGAGTCAAGACTTGTGGCAGGGACTTTAATTAACAGGTGGTTTCGGGTAATTTAAGGGTTCGATCGGGATTCACCCGTTTATCACGTCAAATAAATTTTCGATGAATTATATTAGCTTTGCGGTAAATGAATCTCTTACTTGTGATGTTTCTCTAGGCTTTGTTTACTCGTTTGACTAATGAATTGCGCTGGATAATGCATTGTATTTAAGGGGGAATGGGCAAGCTGGATCGCGGGTCTCCAAAGCAAAGTACATCAGTGTTAATCCAATAGAGAAAAAAAATATTTTCTCTACCACATTTCTCCGTCTGTATTAAATACTTTTACAAACTGTTTTTTTTTTAAATAATAAATATAGAAAACTTACAAGTCTCTATCTTCCCACTTTTTGAAATTGCTTGGAATATTTGGTGTAAAACTAATTAAAAATTGAAAAAAAAGTATTCGAACCACTTTCAAAAAGCTGGAAATTGGGACCTGTAAATCAGCTACATTGATCACAAAAAAAATCAGCTTGCAAAAATATTCAATACGGCCGGAGAAATGTGGCAGAGAAAATATTTTTTTTCTCCATAGTATTAACACTGAAGCACTTTGCTTTGGAGAACCCCGGTCCAGCGCGCCCATTCTCCCTTAAGAGAGAGGATACATTATCACTCTTTGAATTTTATCTATAAGGGATTAATGGAGTTTTAATATGACAAACGAATTTTCGTTGAGATATTAGTTTTAATTTAACCCATTTACGGGACGACTGGTATGAAAATTTGCCGCGAAATGTAAATTTTTTGGCTTAAGTTGATCTATGAAAAACGATATAAGGCAAATGAAGACTTTGATCTGAAATAATTTATTGGGACAGATAAAGTTGCATCAAAAACGAACTTAAAATACTTAGACTTAACGTTTTTATTCAGAAAGGAAGGTGTTCTCAAAGTCGTTGTGTTAAATGACTGTCTCACACACACTCTAAAAAATGAATGCTCAAAGACGACGAAATTTTCCTGAATTTTGACGATTCTGTTACTGACAAATGCTCCGAGTTTTCGTTTCCTCAAAGTGAGGAAATTTGAATCGTCATTTTTATGAGGATTTGAATGTCGTCAAATATAAAGAAATATTGAGCATGTGAGTACAACAATGAGATTCAGTTTCTTTAAAATCAAGATACAGAATCACGGATTAAACGATCGTAAAAGTGAGGATTCGCGTTTACTCAAAAGTCAAGTGATAGTTTGACGAAACAATCATCAAAATTAACGAAATTAGGCTTGAAGATTCATGAATCGTCAAAAATGAAAGTGTTATTTCTAAGAGTGCATGCAGTTTCCCATCGGATATGTTTTCTCTGCTTTGTTAGTTTTCCTCCGCATGCATAAAGATAAAGGATGTTTCATAAAGATGAAGGGTGGATGGATAGTAAAACTTTACTTGTACTTTCCCTTTTATCGTTAAAAATAATATAAAAAAAAATGCATAGAAGTTTATATTTTGGAAGTTAAAGAAATTCCTTTATCGCACACACACATACGTTATCTCATAATTTAAATTTAAAAAGGTTAAAAGAAAATATTTTTCTTATTTATTAATATAAGTCATAATTTTCAATTTGTCATAAAATATGTAATTTATATATTTCAACAATATTTTACTGAACCCTTTCGCCCTAAATTTCTTATAATTAACGTTTCAAACTCTTTATTTTATGATTTGTTGATGACTTTTTTTACTAACTTATGAGAAATCTAATTGCAAGTTATTCATCCACTTAAGCATTAATATATTCATAAATCCATTCTTTGTTTATTAAATTTAATACACTTAGAATTTTTTTGTGCAAATACACATAAAGAAAGTTATCGTTATCCCCTACAACTTTCAATTCAAGTTTTTAGTGTGAAACATACTTCTATAGACTTTACCTCTGATTCATTTAATTTTATTAACGAAAAAATTATTGTGAAAATGTTCAATAATACACGTCCAAAATAGCACTTAATTTGAAAGTTTTTCTTCGATATTCCCGATTAATCTATCCATTTTGCTGCCAATGCGGGTAAGACCAATCATTAATTATACTTATTAATGGAGGTAAAACATTTTACCTTTTTTCTTGTTACTTAATTTATTATATGTGGTGCATAAAATCAAACTTTAAACTCTACACTCTACCACCTTTTTAATGTTACACTGTTTTGGACAGGTTGTCATGAGTAGGGAATTCATAGAGAACATTTTAACCTTTTGAACGGAAATGGGCAATAATGTGTGGGTGTTTTCTCTGCATAATTTTTTATTATTCGTTTTAAAAAAGATCACAATGAGTTTATTTTTGAAGATATGATCTCAGAATCATTTCGAAAAGAAAAAAAATAATATTAAGGTGTACGTAAACACTTGAACTTTTCTAATATTTCACTTAAAAATCAAATTTTTGTTTATTTGATATGATTCATAAGTGTATGAGGGTACGTGTAAAAAAATATTTAAAAAAAAATAAAATGTTAATTAATTATCATTTTACGCATTGATTAGCGTGTTTTTAAGCACTCATAACTCAAGAACTAATTAACTTAGAATTATATTACCATGCAAATTAATTACCAATTCATTCTGAAGGGCGTGAATCTCAAATCAAGTTTGTGTCGCTTTTAGATTTTTTTATTTTGATTTTTTTTATAATTAGCAACATTAAAAAAATCAAATTTTTTAGAAAAAGTATATTTTTAAGATATAAATATAAAATAAATTAAGAAACCAAATATTTTTTTGAGGTTCACACCCTCCCCCAACTTATTCCACAAATAAACAAACAGTTTGTTTGGCAAAATATTAATTTTAACTTCAGTTATCAATGTTTAACAACATTGTTAACATTGTCGCAAAGTAACACATGAATTAAGATTCGAGGAAATTGAATTTAAAGGTTATAAAAGCTAACTAACTTTCATGATTTGGAAGATTAGAAAAAACCTCTAACTTTTTATTAAAGTGGAGTATCAGTACAAACTTTAACACAATTTTAATGAAGGAGAATTGGAGATTCTAATGGATTTAAAACAAAAAAAATCCTAATTTGGTCATTTTCAGCCTTTTCTAGTGTGTATTGTATGTATACCGGAATAATATTTATGAATTATAAAATTTTGAAATTTATGTTTATTTCTGGAATGCCTGGTGCATAAAATATGGGAAAAAATCGTGTCAGCAGATTAACTCAAACATATGAATTTTTTTCCAATCGTCTTGAGTAAAAAAGTTGTATTGCAAATTTTTTATATTTAAAAATAGTAAATAAGGCTCTGTATTTGTGTACAACTTAAGGTTATCCAAGTTAAAATACTCCTCATTTTTGTAGGAAAAAAAAAAGATGTTTACTTTACAGTAAAATTTAAATTTAATGAACGTTTAGCTTTCGGATTTTACATGGTAAAAATATAAAGGGTTTGATTAATGAGAATTATTTTGGTAATTATTTCTGTATTTAAACGCTGTCATTGAATCCCTTATTTATGTTCGCAGACATACATAGTAATTTGCAAACTAAAACTGAATGTATTTGTAAAGTAAGTAGAATAACAAAAAATTCTTAACATTGAAATCGTGTGTAAAGCCAGTTGAAAGAGCATTTTGGGACCTTTTTTTGTATTCGCATTGTGTTGCTTTGAAAAAGTTGTAAATGATTTATATTAAAAATGTGTCTGGAGTTAAGTTGTAAAGTTAAGCATATTTCGTGGCCTAGATATTAACAATGGTGACTAAGTTTGTAGTATATATTCATTCAGATTGTCATATACTCATTGGTCGAGCATAGCCTAATATACATTTCTATTTCCAAAAATATCGCGAGAGCCGTATTCTTCTACTTCGGAACAACCGACATTCCGAACAGGACTGCTGGCGTGACGTCACGGAGAGCTTAATTGGCCTTATAAGTTAAGAAGAACGGGTATTGACAATGGGAACAAAAATCAATGTCAAATCGGATTGGCCTTGTAGGCTGAAGGGAAGGTGTTAGGCCATGGAGGGTACATTCGAAGGTTCAGTGTTTGAAATTGCAACATCTTCTACAAATTTTTACGTATGTGATAGACACTTATATATAAGTTGACCAAAATAGCTTAAAATCAAATCAAGAAAAAAAAGTTTCATACGCATACGCAGAATTGAGCTATAACTAATTATACTCATAATTCTTTTAAATGAATATTTTACGTAAGTTTTTGTGACACTGTTTTAGCGTTTGCCAAATAAGTATGAAGTTTTGTTCACTTTAATTAAAAACTAAAGATTAAAAAACAATACTAACAGCAATAACAAACTGTGGCTTTCTTTAAATGCTTATATCTACTAATATATTATACATAAGTGTCATTAAAAAAAGTGTTAGGTTTGGTTAATTCTTTATTAAAATAATTAATCTTTTAAAAGCTTTGTAAACTCAATGGTCGAAACTCAGTGGTCGAAAAAGTTTTTAATCTTCATTTCTATTTTACGATCCCCCTAACTATATTTATTATTTTTTATTTCGAAAAAATAAAAAACCCTCGTGCTCCACAAAGTATTTCCACATGGCTTATAAAGATAAGTGGAATATTAGATGCATCTAACTATATCTAGACAATATTTATATGTGCCAAAACGTGTACTGCAACACGAGTTGGATGTCATCAAAAGAATTCTATTTATTTTTCAATAGTTTTTGAGAAACTTCGAGAATATAAAAAAAAACTTCAGGTTTCACGATCACTTCTGACTGTTCGCATCCAATATCCAGCCCGAAAATTGAATACTTAATTTTCGGCGAAAAAAATGTTAGTAACAATTTTTCCAAATCAATACGTTTTCTGTTTTCAATATTCCTAGCACGGGGTTTTGAATACCACATGCATTTGTATGTAAGGAAGTTTTGAAATCTTTTGGAATTTAAGTTGCTTCATTCAATTTGAATTTAGTTTCCAACAAAAGATCCGATAAGCTTGCGAGGTAAATATTTTATAAATCTGAGATTTTACTTCTTTAGAATAAATTTTTTTTTAAAAGTATGCATATTTCTTCGACTTTGAAATAGTTTTCCCCCGTGGTGCTATTCATGAATGCTCAAGATTTGAATTTTTTTAGTGCATAATAACCATTTGGAAAAAGTATTATGAAACGAGCATGAATACTGAATAAAATTTTTAGTTTTAGAATTGGAAGTGACTTTTAAAACACGCATTAAATGCATCATCGCATATTTTTATACAACTAGAAATGCACTTATGAGATTCATTTAATATGTTTCATTATTGCGATTATTATATTTTATTCTTTCAAGTGATAAATTTAAATTAGAAAACGAAAAAGAACAGTAAGTTAATTTGTGAAAGAAAGTAAATGAAAATAGGCTGCTTTATTTATAAATTAATTTAGAAAACGAAAAAGAATAGTAATTTAATTTGTGAAAGAAAGTAAATGAAGATATGCTATTCACTGACAAAATTTAAATTAGAATTAAATGCTGTGTTCGGTGTATTTCTTCTTGCGATAAACATTTCATGAATGAAAGCGGTTTTAGGTGACATTTACTGTTACAATTAACTTAAAACTTCTGATTAAAACTTAAGACTTAAAACTGTTGATTCAAGTATTTTAGTGAAACTTTTACTCTAGCCAACGGGTATAACCATTTGATCATCTTTTACTCTTTCTTCAAAAGTAAACAGCACAAACTTCTATCGAAAGAAAATATTTATCCTCTCTTAACACATGATGGATTTTATTTTAATAAAATAACTTGTACATCTGTAACCTCAAATTAACCTACCACAAATCAATGTTTTAATTTTTTTTATATTATTGTTTAAGTTCTCTAGGTGATGGTATAAAAACGTGAGCTTCGGTCATTCTCCTAAAAAAAGACATACGAAAAACCCTTGTGTAAACAGAATTAAGATTACAAATGAAGATTACCTTTGTGCAAAAGCGCTATAAGATCTGTTGGTATCCCCACCTGTTAAATAATTGAAAAATGATGGTATCTCTCCACTGTACCACCTGAGATTTCGATATATTAAAAATTTCGTTGCTGGGATCGTGATGTATGGGTCAGATGGGTCCGATAGTTGCAGTTTAGAGTTGGAATTGTGTTCCGCTTAAAACATATTTGTATTTTGTTTCTGTTACAAGCTTTTTGAGAGGGGGCTGTGAGCCCAGTCGGTTAGGCACTCGCTTAGCATGCGAAAGGTCCCAGGTTCGGATCAGGGCATCGCCAAAATAACTGCCGACCTATAAACGGCCCGTGCAACCCCCCCGTGCGCACATTTGGCTTAGAACGGGTTAAATGCTATAGTGTGATAAAGGTTGGCTGTTTGATACTGCTGGGTTACAATTAAAACTTTAGTTTTGTAAATTGCGCACTTTTGTCTTGTTAGGAGTAAAGTTTTTTAGAATTATTAGTATGTTAGACAAATTTGTTTTTTTCTATCAAATAAGAAAAAGTAGTACACTCTCAGAAATAACACTTTCATTTTTGACGATTCATGAATCCTCAAGCCTCATTTCGTTAATTTTGAGGATTGTTTCGTCAAACTCTCACGTGACTTTTGAGTAAACGCGAATCCTCACTTTTACGATCGTGATTTGACGATTCTGTATGTTGATTTTGAGGAAACTGAATCTCATTGTTGTACTCACAAGCTCAAAAATGACGAAATATTTCTTTAGATTAGACGACATTCAAATTCTCATAAAAATGACGATTCAAATTTCCTCTCTTTGAGGAAACGAATACTCGGAGTATTTGACTGTAAACGGAATCGTCAAAATTAAGGAAAGTTTCGTCGTTTTTGAGCATTCATTTTTGAGAGTGTAGTTGTTTAAAAAAGAATAAGATTTGTGTTTGCAATTTACATAGAATATTTAACTCGGAAAGAGTGCTGTGGATAAGATGGAGTTAGCTGCAAAGCGACTTAAATTCAACCAAATAAGGAAAAAAAATGGGAACCCTATGGTTAAAAAAAAACGGGTGAGAAGTAATTCCTCCCCTAAGTCTTTTACGGAAATCGTTCCAATCGAGACGCCACAATTATTGGCAGATGAAATATAGTTTCGTTTCCTCGTTATTTTAATGGTAAAAAAAAGTCCAGAGTTCGCTAGGTCAATCGGTTTGGGACGGGGTGGTAACGCTGATATTTTTTTGTGTAGATTTATTATTTTTTTATTTGATTGCTTTAAAAAAAGATTTCAGTTCATTGTAGTGTATGTCGAAACAGATCACCCTACGATCTTGTTTTAAGAATTGTCTTTATTTTCTGAATCTAGATTTTTATGATGGTGTCATAAAACTCGTATCTTTTTATATACTTTTGTATCATTTTTCTCTATTTTTCTAACCTATTCTAATAATTGTTGTAGTTATACCCGGATATTATCTTCAAATATTTTAAAACGATTCTGAGCTAAAAAGGAACTATCAGGAATTAGTTTTTAATGTGAAATCTGTTTTATTGTATCTGGTTTAAACAGTTTGAAAATAACCTTATAATGTCATTATTAAAAATTAAAAAAAAAATCTGTCCTAATAAAATGTTAAGAGGCCGTAAGGCAGTAAAAAAACAAATTTGAAAATTAAATGAGCTAGACTTTTTTCTTTTTGTCCCATTTTTCCCTCACTATCCGCAAAAAACTTTTACTGCAAAGTTTCGTGAAAGGGGGAAAAACAACTTTTGTAAAATATCCTCTTCTACATATTTCATGCGCATAAGTGATATTCTCCTTTCGCCTCTAGGCATACATAATCGTGCATGGCGTTATGAATAAATGCCTGTTTTGTATTGTTATAATTGCAACCAAAATGCAGCAAATTGAGCATTTAAAATCTAAACCAGAAACTTCTCCAAGCCTCATTTCCCAAACAATCCAAACATTCATCCCTTTGTCGAAATCACGAAAATATTTACGTTAAAAAAAGAGCGTTAAAGTCAGAACATAAAATGCTTTTGTTCTTTTTTTTTTTAAAGCTATCGTGGGCGGAAGTTGTTCAGACCTCCCACCCTAATTACGCTTTTATTACATCATCTTTAACGAGCAATTTAAGGAGAAAAGCTCGCCCGAAATTACGGCCTTCTGCCCTCTGTTTATAATTCGAATCAACTTTAAAAGCACCGTAAAAATTCTTTGTCGTCTTTTTCCAAACGTTTAAATCTTTGTTATTTATCTTTCAAAGAACATTAAAGCGACAAATCTTTTTAAAGCCTTTATTAGTTTATTTGCCGTGTTTCGAATTTTTCTTCTCGTGATGATCGTTTTCGCGAACGCTTCGTAAATCGTTTGACTTTTTGCTTTTTTCTGGCATTTACTTTTTTGATGTTCGAATTCGTTGTTCTTTCTGGTTTTTTGTTCGATCGATCGTTATTGTGTCACTGGCAGAAACTCATCGTTTATTTATGTGGATTTTTTTCTGTGTTTTCCGAATTTAATGGAAATATTTTTCATTCAGTTGTTAATAAATCTTTCCGACTTTTGGCTTATCTGGCATTCACGTTTATCAATCACGCGTAAATGTAAAAACTTTTGTAGACGCTGATATTCTCTTATGTACTTGGATGTTTAAAAAAGTTTATGTACAAAGTATTTTGTCTCATCTATGAATTGTCTCTGTTTTAAAATTCATTTTGAAACAAGGTACATTTTAAAGTAACTTTTGTTCCAGATTTTTTTTTTTTGGTTTTAAAGAAAAGAGTTGTTTTGTGAAGGTATTACAAGTTTAATTTTTCCCAAGAAAGTTTTACGCAATTTAGAGTTGTATATCGTCTGGTAATCAACTATGTACAAGTACAGTCGTTTCGTTAGTTGGTTAGTAATTAAAATACTTATATTTTACATGAATTTTTTCCAATTGTTTGCATATCTTTTTTAAACAAACTGAATATTCTAACAACAACTTATCAGTTAAGTGACATCAGATCAGTCGTTTCCAAATATTATTCTTTCTTCATATCTATAAATATGTTCTTTTTTATGGATCCATATGGTGAAAATTTAAAGTTTTATATCGTTCTTTTCATTTTACCTCATCCTCTATAATATTTTATGAATATGCATTTTACCTATCTTAAGTTGTCTTATTTCGTACTTTTTTAGAGGGAATAATTGTTTTTGTCACAAACTTGTATGTTGTCTAAAACGTTTTAGAAATATCCAATTATCTTTTAGTTTTAATCTGCTTCATGTCAAAACATCAAGCTTGTGCATGATATTTAAATACTTTTATGTTTTAAGTAGTTTTTAATGTGTCACTTAGAAATTAAAATCTGAGGGTAAAATCAAAAGTAGCATACTCGTTAAAAAAATAAGCAAAACCTTTTAAGTGTGCCATTTTAGTTTTTTCGAAGGATTAAGTTTTTAGCAAAATATCAAAACTCCAAACTGTCAGCATCCTAAATTGTATCGTACGAAAATTAAAAAGCTTTTTTAAGTGCTTTATTTGACCAAGAGTTTACAAATAGTCAGATTCAGAAATTGTTTAGAAATTGGCACTCTTTTTACGTGTCCACTCTTGAACCCTGTAATGAATGATTTTTTTTCATCCCGAAAAAATATATTTGTATCTTTAATACTCATACATTTTGGGAAAAATACTTAAAAAAAAATAACTGCATTGGAATTTAAATAATTTCAATTTTTAAAAATTCTGCCTTAGGGCAAACCAACTACAGAATTCCAATTTTGATAAGAATGATTAGAAAACTACTAAATATATTTTAAAATAACCATCTTAAACTATAATTATTTTTTCAAAACAATTTATTTGTATTTAGTACTTATATTATTATATTTTGAATACTGCCTTGGACTTATAATTTCACGATAGTTAATACCTTCACTCTTTAATTTTGCATACACTTTTACTACTGTCATCTGTGAGGGTTATACTTCGAAATGGAATGTAATAGATGAAAAAACACAGATTTGTCGAGAGGGAGCTCTACTTTAATAGAATAAAGTGGATTATGTTGCTTGTTGCCATTGGCAACAGTATGCATTAGAGCAGTGGTTCTCAACCGGTGGGTCGCGACTCCCTGGGGGGTCGCGAAGGGATCCTAGGGGGGTCGCAAAAAGTTTTTTAAAAATACGTTTATGCAATGTTTTATGAAAAGTAACGTTTTATACAATAATTTTACTTACAACTAGAATGGAAGAAAAAAATCACCACACATTATTTTACTTTATATCTTGGTTAATTTACATTTCAAGTTTTTTATGTCGTTACTACATAATTTTAATTCCAGAACGGTTACGTTGCAACATGCTAATGAGAAACTTGTGCTTGTCGGACCTTTTAAATTCGTAACATAAATGAAAGTTTTCAAAATTAAATTTCTTACCTTTAGCAGCATAAACATTCAGTTTCTTTAATGGATGGATGTTTGGGTTTTATGGCGCAAGGGCATCTAAGGCCATACTGCGCCAATCAGTTTCTTTAATAGTCTGTTAAGTTTGTCTTGGATTTGATTATTGTTATATTTCAACCTTGTAGCTCGGTATTTAGCTCATTTAGGTGCATAAATATGTCTGATAAGTATGAAAGTTAAAATCCAAATTGGGGAGATAAAAAAAATTCTTGTTTAGCATCTTGTAAAAGTATCAGCATTTCGTAAAATAAAAATATATAAAAAAAATTACAAAAATATAATAGTTAATAACGAGTACAGCATGTGTAGGACATGGGGAGGGGGGTCGCGAAGTTATGTTGTGGCATTAGGGTGTCGTCACTTACAAAAGGTTGAGAACCACTGCATTAGAGGGTTAACTATATTTCCGAATTTCTTCTCCAGACATGAAACATGCCTATTGCAAAGGAATTCTGAATGCTGTTGGTTACATAACATCCAATTACATCTTTCAAAAATAACTGCAGGCAAATTTATTACAATGTTTCTTTAACCTTATCCAGCCAATTTCGTCTTGCGTTTCCAGTTAATTGATAATTTTCTTCAAGGCAATTTGTTAATCTAATCATAATGTCAAAGTTTACCAAGTTTGGATTTGTTATTGATGCAGTTTGGTATATTAAATATATATTTATTTAGATTTCTTGATTATGTAAATTACTATAATCACAATGTTTATTTCCAACAACACTTATTATCGCAGATAAAATAATCAATGATATTGAAGGTTAGAACACCGTAAATTATATTATTTGTTTGTTCAAAATGTGATTGAATTTTTTTAAATGTTTATTTATTTTAAAACCATGTGTTGCAATTAAATGATAACTTTTGTAAAAAGATGTCTATATAAGGACATCAAAATATTTTTTAAGAATGTTGTTGATGCTATAACGTAAACTGCAAAGTCTGTTTTTCATTAAATAATTAAATCCCACAATATTCAAAATTTAAAAACTGTTTCACTGTTTATACTTATGCCTGAATCATTCTTTTCAAACTCTTGCATTTCAAACAATCTTTCAACTTCAAAAAAATACTATCTACAACAGAAAGAAACACGAGTGTTTTGACAGATGCGTTAAAGCTGTGTTTTTTGTAGACTGAAAGGTGTTGAGCTGAAACCCAGGGAAAAAAATACTTCACGGTATATTCACTCCATCGTGTGTCTTTATACTTTATCCACCTTTTAAAGGAAACCCAACTGTCACATCAGACGCCAGCAGAAACCTTATATTCCAAGAAACCCAATCTAACATCCCTGACACGTTAAAAATTCTATTTTTTTTTATTCCGAATAAACTCGAGGGTGGGGAAAGATTTTGGGGGCTCACCCAACATTTTTTTGCCAAACGATTCATCAAGTTACCGCAGACAGACGATAGACAACAATGATGCCCGATTATTACTATTTTTTTGCAATATTTTTTTCCCGCTATTATGTTCGCTGGCGGTGGCACCACCTCATCTCTCGCATTAAGGACGTATTTAAGATTTTTTTTCTCTTCCTACAAACGTTTTTTTTTTTATTTTTTATGTTCCGTGTCTCTAACTGTGACTGTTAATTGCTGTTGGGTTGAAATAAGTCGAAGTTAATTGTTGTGAACAACTACTTTTTGTTTCAAATAATTGATTTTCCAATAAAATTGAAGACGTTGCGGTACATTTTAATTCAATCTCAATTGTTTTTCTTATACCTCTGCTTGCTTCCGAGAAATTTTTGCTTTGCTAATAATTTAATTATCATAAATTATTTGACAGATTTAAGTTATGGAAAAAACATATAGGTCCATACTCTACCTTAGAACTTGTTTGGTAACATGTTCCAGAAATATATTATTTTTTTCATAAATGTGATAAAGATACGGTAAATCTAAATTAAATACTAATATCATTGTCAAAATTTCACTTCAATTTTTTTAATTTGATCACATTCGACAAATTCGATCATTTATTTAAACAAATCCTAATAAAGAACTCATAGTATAATGCTTTCTAAAAATAATCTATGTAGATTTCCTTTTCTAAACCTGAAACAAAATAAGTCTAAGATCAAACCAGAAAAGAGACGAATTTGTTATTTTTACATTTCGCCGGTGCAAATCCTGCCATATTATATTATTATAAAAAAAATAGGTGAAAATAAAGTTGAATTCTTTCTTTGAGATCTTTTCTCAGTTGGGAGCAAATGTGTCTTGTACATCTTTGAATCGGGTGATGCTCCTATCAGTTAATGGTTCCTTTAATCTGTTTTTTCTTTCTTTATATTTTCATGTGGTGCCCTTCCTAGTGATGAGTTGTTCATTCATTGAACTTTCAGTTTCAAATTTTGCGTCTGCCCTTGCTCAAGAAAGTCTTTTATCCTGGAAGTTGATTTAAAGCAGCCTCGACATTTTAAATTGAATTTTTTGCTTGTAAAAGTCGGACAATAATGGAAGATGATGCCTTAAAAGTTTAAAATATAATAACTTTTGAACCCAATCTTTTTAAGCGACAATTTAAGAAAAGATGGTTGCTTTTTGCACCTGTTTTCACCACTTTTTAACAAAGCTTTTTTATTAGATACATTACTTCGAGTAAAACTTTTATTTTCATGAATTCTACGTATAAAATTAGAATAATGCTGTTGGTATTAAGGCTGCTCATCACCCCCATACCCCGTCCTCCTTCGATCAGGCTTGCTAATGTTAAGTCTATGGGGAAAAAATGGTTTTTGTTCCAAAAAAAGTCGAGAAATTATAGGAATATTTTAATGCGGTTTTTTTTAATTCATAAAAATCCAATAAAGTAGTGCTTTTAGAGGTTATTTTTTTAAACACGTTACTTGCCGTTTTTTTATTAGAAAAAAATTTAGATAAAAAAAGTAAAGTTTTTAAAAAAATAACCTCTAAAGCACTACTTTATTGGATTTTTATGAATTTAAAAAAAAAACCGCATTAAAATATTCCTATAATTTCTTGACTTTTTTTGGAACAAAAACCATTTTTCCCCCATAGACTTAACATTAGCAAGCCCGATCGAAGGAGGACGGGGTATGGGGGTGATGAGCAGCCTTAATGATTTAGTTAGGACCTTATTACAAATTTTCTTTTCTTTTGAGAACATGAACTAAAACCTGAACAGCTTTAATTATTTTAATTATTAAGCAATTTAAAGAAGTTTACTTTGAGTAAAACTTTATTTTCATGAATTCTACGTATAAAATTCGAGCAATGCTTTTTGTATTAAGGATTTGGTTAGGACTTCACAAACTTCCTTTCCTTATGAGAACATGAACTAAAACCTAAACAAATTTAAATAGTAATTTAAAATAGGTTATTTAAATATTTTAATTGAAGAAGTTTTTGTTATTTGTTATGCATAATATATAAACCGCGTAGAACGCGTATGTTATATGTAAAGATATTTAGAATTTTAAAATCTGTTTCTTTTCGTTAAATTTTCCAAAAATTAACAAACTTATTGTTTTCGAAGGGCCCATTTAAATTACATATACTTAATGAATATCAATGTTTAGAGATTGCACGTGTTACTATTACTTAACCTCTAGGTCTAACTTAACCTCTTATCTAGATTTTGAATAAAGATAAGGAGATATAAAAAACAAACAAACAGCTACTCGTGTATGTCAACTGCTCTTCAAAAACTAGCTCAAGTGAAAATCCTCTTAATAATCACTTTAATGACAACTTCAAATGACGATATTTTCTGAACTTAAAAAAACCCGCAATTTTTTTTTTTTCAATTACAGTAGCGGCAATATTCTTTCTGATTTGGATCGACAAAGATGTAACTGACTTTCAGAAATATATGTTTTGAGATAAATTGCCTATACTCCTTGCTAACCTAGTTGGGTAAATAGAAATATGCTATGGATAAGATCCTCTCGCGCATGAAAAGAGTTCCATAAATTATTTGTGAATCCATCCAGAAAACATGTTTAAAACATTAATTTCGTAACTGTATTTTGGTTCAATTGTATTCAGATCATTTTGTATGTAAATATTACCTTACAAGAGTTTCCAACTAACGGTCCAATCTCGCTTTTTGTACTGCCTTTTTACTATTTGTTTTTACCCAAGTAAAACCGAGTAAAAGTAAGGTTGGCACGGAGTGTAACTAATTTACCTTCGGTCGGCCTGGGTTCGTATACGAGTCCAGGGGTATTTCTTTGCCTTGCAAACGAAAATCTAATTATAACTCTATTTTAATTTATTTCCTATATTAAATTTACAAATTTTTTCTTAAATAGAAAAACTATAGTACAGCGACAATTTAAGGAAAATTTGATTTAAACAAAATTGGGTAAGTTGTAATTTTATCTAACCACTACTACGTCGTATCATTAACCCACATTGTCGTTTGAGTACCATATACTTCATAAAAGAAAGTTTCAACAGACCACACTTCTAAACACACACACACAATAAAAAAACACCCTTAATTTCTGTATATACAACACCTATCGGGTTTCACCTTAATGAGGCACTTTTTCATAATCTGTTACTAGAAAAATGCCCTAATTCCGTTGCTATAACAAAGTAATTAGGCCCCTTTTTATATTTTATAAGAAAGTTGTTTCTCTGGAAGAGTGTTGAGATTCTAGGATTACGTGATAGGGGATGTAAGGTTTGGATATAGTGTTCATGTGTTATATAAATGAATGTAATAAGTAAGGAGAATTTCCCTTTATCCTGTTAACATTTTAATCAAAGTCGAAGCGTATAGGAAATCTTTCTGTAGACTTGTATTGTTTTAACATGTAGCAATTGAGATGATAAAGAATTGTTTTGTGCGGCTTCAGTTCCGGTTTAGTGTGTCTTATGAGGTTTCTTATTGAGATGGAGATGTATGACGTCATGCCAGATGCCAAGGAGGTTACTTTCAGAAGTTCTGTCATCAATCCTGCCATTTTATATGTTTATTTACGATTTACTCATTACCAATTTTTGTAAAGCGCACAACTTAAATATTCAACTTGTGATTTATAACAAATGTGATTATAATTTCCGAATAAATTGTAATATTTAAGAGATAAATGCAAACAATAATTTGATAATTTCACGAATAAATGATTTCGTATTCATGCATATTGCCCCGCTTAACTACAACATTAACTGTCTAATTCGCTAGATGTGTGGTAAATGAACTATGTATTCTAATTCGACGAATTATTTCGCATTATTACTCATATTTCAAAAACAACCTCAAAATATAAATTATTTCTCAAACTTAAATTACAAATTAAGAATTTTCTAACCAGCACTCCTTAAAAATTCCTTTGACAATACCGCACCCCTTAACTAAAGACCCTTTAAAACCCTACATGACCCTGAGTGTTACGACTTTGCCTTGAGAAGCCTTCCGCTATAAATATGTAGTTCTTTGATAAATTATTCATAAAACTCATCGTCGTTTTAAATGCGCGACACAAACAAACTTTACACTGCCGGCGATTCTTTGCATAATTGCTACATAGCATGATTTATAACTTTATCATTAAGACGACTCTTTTTACCTCCTCTTCGTTCAGGATTAAGTTGCAAACGTAAATGCGTTATATTGTTAAAGCAGTTATTGTTTGTTTTTGGTTCTAGTGGAGTTTTTAAATTCATTAACACTCTTAAAACGAACGAGCGATTTTAACTCAGCCTGATTGATTTTCACTCCTCCAGTCTGGAAAATGCACTTCTCCTTTTGGAGTGGATGCTTTGTGTGTTAAACCTCCGACAGGATCACTCCAAACGAGTGATTTTAACTCAGTCTGAGTTATATTCACTCCTTTCCAGTGTCGAAAATGCACTTCTCCAACTGGAGTGGAATTCACTCTCTTGTTTTACGAGTGAATGACTAATTTGTGAGTACCAATAACCCTTAAGCATTTCTTTAAAGAACAAGTTTTACATTATTCGTTGTTCTGTAACTTAATTTGGACTATTATTCTGTGGTCTATTACTCATTTGTCTTCACTTTTGTTTCTATAGATAAAATGGAAATGTCGTTTCAAGTGATGTGGCGCTAACTAACTTCCTGGCACTGTAGTCTATGCTGGACCATGGCTTCTCTAACAATGCGACTCCAAATTCGCCTGTGTATAGTCTTCGCTTTCCAATTCTTAAATTTCATGTCTTTTAGATCAGGGGTTCCCAACCGGTGGTACGCGTACCACTGGTGGTACGCGGGATCGTTTCAGGTGGTACGCATGAGTGATTTGAGCAACATGCTATAAATAGCTTCTGTACGCATATGCAGTGAGCACGCAAATATATTACTCATTATTTTAAACATTAACATTATATTAACGAGGACATCTTTAATAAACTTCATCGGATTTTGCCGATTTTGTACTATTTTTTGTTTACATGTTTTTATCTAGGTAATAAACAAAACTGTTAATTAATACCATTTTTAATCTTTTAATTTCTCCTTTATTATAAGCATGTCATAAATAAACAAATAATAATTTACGTTGTTTTTTCAGGAATTTTACTCGAAAAACCTTCGAACACTTTTAGAAGAGTAAATATTAAACGTTTATTAAAATATTTAGGTGTGGTGGTACGCGAAAATTTTTCAAAAAGTCAAGTGGTACGCAGATGCAAAAAGGTTGGGAACCCCTGTTTTAGATCTTTTTCCTCATCACCTATCCACCTTTTCCTCGGTCTTCCCTCTTCTTCTCTCTCCCTGACATTGCCCCTTGAGAATTTTCTTTGTGCCTATGCTATCATCCATTCTTTCCATATGTAGCAGCCATTGAATTATCTTAGTTTTTATGATGTTAATAATGTCTTTCTCTCCAAATAGTTTAGCCACTTCAGAATTGTATCGCCTTCTCCAAACAACGCTAGTGTCTTTTCCCCCCTTGGTCCAGCGATTTCATTGGTTGTTTCAGTTTCACTCTCAAGCTTACCGTCATAGACGAAAAGAATGTTTTCTTTCTATTCGAGCTTTCTTTAACAAATGATTTGAACAACTAACACAGCAAGAAGTTGACATTTTAAAAATTTAATGAGTAAAATATTCTGAAAAAACTCATTTTCCAATACCAAAACAAAATTCCAGACAAAAAATTAAAACAAGACCGCTAGCGCTGTTGCCATTAACGTCGTGAAACCTCATTGTTAAGTAAAATGGTTTTCATTAGACAGAAATTTTGTTTATTTAGATAAAAATATGCATTAAGTTTATCTTCGCATGGCACATTTTCTTGCAAATTGGTATTAATGAGTTTGAATCTCGTTCTTGATTAGTTTTTTTTGTCGTTCAAACTTAAGGATCTGTGCGCAGGGTTCTTTCCCTTGAGGTCCAAAAAATATAGAATATTCTTTTATGTTTGTCTTGGACGATTATGAAAATAAATAAAACACAGTTATAAAATATTTAGTAGTATTGTGATCAAATTGGTTCTTTTGGTAAAAAGTTTGTTTTCTAAGAAGTGCACGATTCGATCGAGTTCTAATTTAAATTGGAATTTAATAATAGTTTGAATTTACTAACGGCAAATCAATACGAGTAGAGGATATGCATTTCAATATATATATATATATTTTTGAAAAGTAGAAAAAAAAAACTTTTAATGGAGAGTAATATTTCTGTTTGAGTTCTAGTTCTAATGATTTAACTGCATAAGTTTAATACAATAGGAGATAAAAAAATATGTTAATAACTCATCGCTAAAGCCTCGGTTTCCTCGGAGTCCGTCAACAGTTTTAAGCGGTCGGACTTAAGGGGTCACAGGAGTCTTAAAAATGTGCAAAGAAGGTACTACAAAACATAGTTTGATCTTTCGTGTCATTTTTTTAACTACTCAATGTATAAGTATAATTTTTGTATATGTAATTCTACAAGATTTATTTATTATAAAATAAGTTTTAAAATTTATGAAACTTTAGCCAAAACTAAAATAAATGATATTAAACATGAAGCTATTTGAACACATTGTGATTAGGCTTGCGCGGCAAATTGTGAGGTCAAAATTGAAAAAATGACCAAGAAAATGACTTTATATTGTACAAATATGTGCAAACAAAGACTTATACCTAAATTCTCAGCTCAATTTGAATTAGAAATTATTTTAAGAACTTTTTTCTAAAAAAATTAATAAAAATTTAAAAATTTTGATTTTAAATTTTTAAAAAAATAATTTCTAATTAAAATTGAGCTGAGAATTTAGGTATAAGTCTTTGTTTGCACATATTTGTACAATATAAAGTCATTTTCTTGGTCATTTTTTCAATTTTGACCTCACAATTTGCCGCGCAAGCCTAATCACAATGTGTTCAAATAGCTTCATGTTTAATATCATTTATTTTAGTTTTGGCTAAAGTTTCATAAATTTTAAAACTTATTTTATAATAAATAAATCTTGTAGAATTACATATACAAAAATTATACTTATACATTGAGTAGTTAAAAAAATGACACGAAAGATCAAACTATGTTTTGTAGTACCTTCTTTGCACATTTTTAAGACTCCTGTGACCCCTTAAGTCCGACCGCTTAAAACTGTTGACGGACTCCGAGGAAACCGAGGCTTAAGGAACTCTTATTTCTTAAAAATAATTCTGCAACAATATTTTTTTTTCTGAGAGAGCTGATAAAACAGAGCACATGAATGTTTCTTTAACATCATTTGTTTTAAGGAAGGAAAGTAACAGAACCATTCTCATTAACGATGTAAGACAAATCTCTTTCAATTAGTCAGGGTCCTCAACTTATTCCCTTGCTTATTTCCGCCAAACCAGTTTGTATTTTCGCCAAATGCTGGTGAATAAGTTTCAATATTGGTGCTGATTTACTAGCAATTATATTGAAAGAACTTTCACATGATTTTTCGTAAATGAGTGTACTTGTCTTTTGTTAATACTGTACAGCTTTTTTTAATGATCAATTTGATTATACACAATAACTATATATGGGTAAAAAATTGTTTATACTCTAATTTGCGTGAGTCAACATAACATTTTGGAAATGTTCCAAAAACTAATTATAAGGAATACATATAGTTATTTTGCAGTTTTTCTTATTTTTTTAATTATTTAGTTTAAGAAATGAAAATCTTATTCTAAGGGAGAAAAAAACTCGTTATGAAAATCGTGTTAGGCTGCAAAAAAGGAATTTTTAATGTTTTTAAAGTTGAACTTTGTCTGTAAATATGAAGATATCCTCTTTTTAAAAGCCTGCCCTAGTTTTAAAAAGCAAAATCGACAATTTTCACCCTAAAAATGGCAACGAAGCTACATTCTCTAGTGTCATACAGTATTCTCTTTGTGCTATTTTCAAGGGCTCTTAGGCCTAACGACTAATTAGATGCTCCAGTTAGCTCCACTAATTTTTTCCTAGCTTCTTTTGTCAGAGAAAACACATGGAGAGTTTTAATAAAGAATAAAAGAACTTGAGAAATTAATTAGCTGTTAGTTCTTGTTCTTTATGTGTAGCTTTGTGTTAATGGTCCTTTAATTATATTCTTTCCATGGAAAAAAATCAGTTCCGGATGTTAGCTTGATACGGAATCTGTATTGTGTGCCACTCGTAAAAGATGGCGAATTGTAATTTGAAGTATAATTGGATGCGTTTTTTTGTTCTTATGTATAATTTGTTGGAACAAGTTTTAGGGTTTTGTGTGTTTGATTATTCGTATGAATTAATCTTGAATTTTTATGCCTTAGAATAGGATGAATATTAATTTGTTTGATTTTCTCTTAATAATCAGATGTTTAAATTTGAAAGTACTAATGTGGGAACTTGAAAGAGCTACTAGAACACATGGTAATGGAAAATTATCTTTTTATTTCTACGTTTATACTCTAGGATTCTATGCGTCTACTACAGTATTTTATATTTATTTGTCAGTAGACTTATGATTATTTCCCCCCCCCCCCTTGCGTTTAAGTATCTTACTCTTCATACAACATGTTTAGAACTAGGGGTGTGAAACACCACAAATTTTAATTACCAATGATAATAGCTATTCTATGCCCTAGAATTCGGTTAAGGATTTTTACAAGGAGGGTTTTGATTTTTCAGCAATACCTTTAAAACCTAAAATGTTCTACTTGCCCTTAGCGCAGGCAAAATTTCCTCCAAAAACCTTACGACTTCTGACAGGTTCAAGGAACTCGTATGCGAAATTTTAAGTTTATTGCCCTTTAGTTCGAGCTGTAGATTGGTTTCAGATTTCAGCTACCCCGCTTATTAGGCATGTTTCAGGACTTGAATGGCTTCAGAAAGCGTGAATGAAAACAAATTATTTCTCTAGCCTCGATTAGTGAATCTATGTCACTTGAAAACAGGGCACCGATTAAAGAGTTCTATAGTAGGGTAGAGGAACGACTCGTACTGAGCTGCCATCGGGAGCCATGGCTCACTACGGAGCCCGATAGAGTGGCAAAAGTGCTAGTTAATTTATAATTTTAATACTGAGAAAGGAAGTACACCCAGGGAAAAGGCGAAAATCAAACCCGGACCGTTACAACGCGCTGATTGCTAGCGTTATAGCCTGCGATCCAAACCACTCGGCTATCGGACCCCACATGCCACCCTATATTGTCTCCGTGTTATTCCATAGTGCGGTTGGTAGGTTCAGTCTCGACCCTGCTATAGAACTCTTTGGCACCGATCGAAGAAACACTGGAATGAATGAAAGCTGGAAGGAACTACGTCATCTGAAACAAGCCAATGGACAATTACAGCATTTTTCAAACATATTTTATTTCGATTAAGCATAGGGAGAAACTCCTTAATCTCGCATATTTCCGCTTTTTAAGAGCAACTTATTTTTTAATTAATTTTTAAAGTTTTTGGCGCGAAAACAGCGATGTCGTCATGTGACGTCATCTGTTACGAAATGGCTACCGCTCGCTACTGTCGTTCCGGTAATCGCAATAATGGCGCTTAGTGTTATTGTTGAGTCCGAAAAATCGCTCCGTTTGATGTTTATTTCTTAATTATGGGTTATAAGTACTGTATTGTGCAAGTGTACGAATACAACTGCACAAAAGCCCAGATAAATACTTCATTACCCAAAAATAAATATGCTAGAAACAAGTGGTGCAAAGCCATTAAAACAAGTTTATTGCTAGTACGAAAAGCAAACTTTCTTATTTAAAAATGAGTTTTTCTGAATACAAAACACTTAAATAAGAAATAAAAATATACGTTAAACACTTTCAAGCTAATTTTGTTCATTTAATTGATGTTATTTCAATAAACACGGTTTTAAAACATTAATAAGCTATTAAGAAAATGTAACAACATGTACCAATTTAAACTTTTTTACCTATTAAACAGTATTTTGAAAACTTAAATCGCTAAAAATCGCTATAATTGGTATAATATTGCCGAAATAATGAAAAATAACAGCTTTTCAGTTGCATTTTTGGATGATCATAACTTTCATTGCTTGTCACAAGAACTGCTTGAAAAATACAAATGAATTTTGTGCCTGGCAATTGAAATATTAATACATATTTAAAAATATGCATAGACCTGTGTAATGTTGGGTTTGAAAAGTTAGGTCTAGAATGGGTGGAGGTGTACAACAAAAAAAAACAAGACTTTAAAACAATAAATAGTGTCAGAGGGGTGAATATGAGTTTTTTCATGTGGTAATGCTTAGGCAAAAAATAAAAAAACAAAAATTTAGCTGTTAACTTAAATACTCACTGAAAGTTGGAGTGTCATACATCAAAAGAAAGGTCTTGGCTTCCATAAACAGAAAATACTAAAAGTTTTTGCAAAAAAATGTCCCTAAAGAGTTTAGGGTCCAAATGTGTTAACATTGCATGCATCGACAAATGGCAGTTTTCACAAAGATAGAGGCCTGCATTTAAAAAATATGCAAGTACCTGTGCCAAGTTGGGTTGGAAAAGTTTGGTCTAGAATAGGTGGAGGGCTACAACAAAAAAAACAGGACTTTAAAACAATAAATAGTGTCAGAAGGGAAAAATTGGGTTTTTTCATGTAGTAATGATTAGGCAAAAAATAAAAACCAGAAATTTAGCTGGTAGTTTAAATACTCACTGAAAGTTGGATTGTTATACATCAAAAGAAAGGTCTTGGCCTCCATAAAAAGAAAATACCAAAAGTTTTGACACCACATGTCCCTAAAGAGTTTAGAGTCCAAATGTGTCTTTTAACATTGCATGCACCGACAGATGACAGTTTTCACAAAGATAGAGGCCTGCATTTAAAATATGCAAATGCCTGTGCCAAGTTGAGTTTGAAAAGTTAGGTCTAGAATAGGTGGAGGTGTACAACAACAAAAACAGGACTTTAAAACAATAAATAGTGTCAGAGGGGTTAATGAGTTTTTCATGTTGTATTGCTTAGGCAAAGAATAAAAACCAACATTTTAGCTGGTAGCTAAAATACTCACTGAAAGTGGGAGTCTTATACATTAAAAGAAATGTTTTAGCGTCTAGAAACTGAATACAGGCAAAATAGTAGTAAATTAGAGCAATACAGTTTTAATCTTCAATATAGCATTCAATGCTCTCAGCAAAGGGTATACCAAATTATGACACAATCATATTCGAAACATACAAGTTTACTTGCATAAATGTACTAACTACAATCATTTCATTTGGCGAGACAGTAATGTGCATTTTTAATCAAATTTAAACATAGTTTTTCTGTCAGTTAATGTGTCAAAACTGTATTTTTTTATAGTAAATATATTTTTATTAACAAATTCAGTAATTTAAATTAAGAAAGAGCATTTTTTAACTAAACTAGTTTGCTTTTTCTACTCTTTACTTTCCCATTTTGGTTTAAAATTATAAGATATTGAAAAACAGAAGAAAACAACATTCGAAATTCAAACCTTCGAAAAGGTAAACAAACGTTCACGAATTCGGAAGATTCCTCGGCTCATAACAGATGACGTCACGGCCAATGGCGTACCGCTTTGTGCATTTATTCTTTTATTAAATTACAGAAATATTTTTTTGAAATTTTAAGTTGATATTCGAAACCAGGAGCATTTTTTCTATCGGAACCAATAGTTTTTATAACACTTTGAAAAATATGCAAATTGTCCATTGTATGATGTTGACGTGAAAAACTCGCGTCTGCATCAATATGAATAATCGGACTCGTAATGAAAGGATCCTCGTCAATAAACAGTAGTCATTCTTTTTGTCTCAGCCGGCACTTTGAAGTCGGCACTTTGAGTGATGTTGTTATTCCAAGCAACCTATGCCTTGTTAATTTTGATGTGAAAATTTTGCCTCTGGCAGCAATGCGAATAATAAAACACACAGGGCAAATACCCTCGTCAATGAACAGTAGCCATTCTCTTTTATCTCAGCCCCTTGAAGTCGGCACTTTGAGTGTTGTTGGTATTCCAAGCAACCTATATGCCTGGTTAATTCTGTGTTGATGTGAAAAAATTGCCTCTGCATCAATTCGAATAATTATACCATAGATATAGAAAGTAGCAGATCTGCCCCCAGGGGGAAAGGTGAAGCCACATGTGAACCAGCATCCCATAAGGCAGTTCGCAAGCCCTAGCACATGGCACGCCATACGCCACTAGATGGCACCATGAGATAATTCGACTAATAAAAAATATATATTTAATATTAACTAATTAAAACTTTTTACCAGTTTTGCTAGCATAAGTTTAGAGCTGGATATGTATTGATAATTTCTGGCAGACATGAGGTATATATTCATAAAGGAAGCATATTAAAAATGCTGTTTTTATTGCATGTAACTCTTCGGCAAAAGCATTTTTTGTGAACCAGTATCCCGTGATGCATTGTAAAAACGGTGAAATGTGGCATCACACAATCGCGCGGTTTGTATTGCGTTGTACGGGATTGCGCAATCGATGGGCGTATCTGCTACTTTCTAAATCTATGTAAAATACTCAAGGAAAATATCCTCGTCAATGAACAGTAGCTATTCTCTTTGTCTCAGCCCCTTGGAGTCGGCACTTCGGGTGTTGTATCTTCTTTCAAGTGCGGTTCCGTCTATTTTCAGTTGCTTCTGAAGACGACACTTTTGGAACTCAGCCACGTCTCTTATCGTGTGGGGGTGGCGGACAGGGAATGCGCATTCATGCGAAAGAACAGCTATTTGATTTTTTTCCCTCAATGGATGAGCATTTGTTCTTGAGTCTTCAGGAAATAAAGAATAAAAAGTTCAATTTTGATCAATTTTGGCTCCACACAATATTACATAGGCCGCGAAATAGATACAGGAAAAATCAAGTACAAAAATTAATTTGTGTATGATCTTGGGTTCATTTAAAAACAGAAGCTCCAATTGTTTTAAAGTCCATTTAGTTACTTCTTAAAGTTGATTTTTACAATTGACTTAGCAGAAATTAGAATTACATCCACACAATCTCTTAAAAATGTTGCAATATTGACCTAGAAATATAGGTCGCTGATTTTTTGAAAATTTAGCTTTCAAGATCTTTAAATGCAGTTTTAATTTGGTGTTTATGAATAAAAGTTTCCTTTTTTCCAATCAGCTAAAAATGGGTTAATCAATTACTAAAATCTCTTTAAAATTAAAAAAAAATGTAACTTCGTTTTGTTCGAAAGACGTCAATACCAGGCGAAATGGAACTGTTGATTGTCTTTTTAACATCTTTAGCGCCGATACATTCTTTTTGCGCAGGTTTTTTTTTTTTTTTTTTTTTTTTTGAAGTCAGCCATCTTAGATTTCCTTGACAATGAGAACCTAAAAACACGTGGAAATGGCTGCACCCACGTGCCCATTAAATGAAGATTTAGAGTGATTCGAATGTCTCATGAATTGAAACAAATGAGAAATTTTATTTGAAGTATAAAAGAGACGAAAATGAATAATATTTTTGCCATTTTCTTTTAGTGCTTGCCGAAATATCAGACTATAGTTTTGCCAAAAATACCCGCATGATCTTGGTCAGTAATTGTACATTAACTGATATTTTAACGATACCAGATAGCTACAAATTGCATGGCGATAAAATCTCTTATTAAATCAACTTGAAATATCTCTATACTTGACTAATTTAATTTTTATTTACTTTAGGAGCCATTATAACTCAATATTCAATATCATCTAAATCGATGCTATTACAGAATACTTATAATATACAGTATATGGCGTCATCAGTTACATATTACCAGTTCTTCCAAATTACGAACCATTCGCCCTCCCACACCAGAGGACAGGACTTGCGCAGTTGCCTTAGACAAAAGCCGCTTATAGCCTTAGTCAAAAGGCTATCGGTTGTAGTAGAATATTCGTTGACCTCTCTCGATAGATTCTCGGTTGCCCAAACTGTTCTCATATAAACGGAAAATGAAGTCGAAGTCCAACAAAAATACTTAGAGTATACTGGAGCAAGCGTGTTGGTTAAATCTGTGGTGTTTTAAGTTCTGACGCCGCGTACTTTCTAACTACAAGGTTACTTTGGATAACAGCTCAGCTGTCGGCCTTGTCACCAAGCGGTTCCAAATTACGTGGAATGTCACCAATATCTTATATTGCTCTAGAGTGACATTAATTAACCAAACCAAACTAAATTCCACATTTCAGCTTATTAACTGGAACTTGCATGTTTCAGGTCTGTTTTCAGTAGCAAGAGAAATACTGAATGAAAAAAAGCTTTTTTCTGGAGCCTCGATTGGTGAATCAATGTCACTTATGGGAACAGAGTAACGATCGAAGGAATTTCAGGAATGAAATCTGGACGGAATTACGTCACCTGAAACAAGCAATTATGTATTACAGAAGCCTACCACAAGACAACCCGTGGGTGGTGCTGTTTTCATTTCTATTTTCGTTCTGCTACATGTTCAATCCATCATTTCTTGAAGTTCTGACCGCCCGTCATTATAGACCGTTTCGGCACATGACTAATTTTCTTGCCAGTTGAGATCATAGGGTATTACGGACGTATAGCCGTATCGTTTTAATAAGACTGTAATTGACATTTTTAACGAAATGTCTACCTCCTGGGCATTAGAACCGGATTTTTACATAATGCATGTCTTTTTTGAAATTACCACGAAAATTTGAAACAAGTTCAAAATTTTACTAAGGTTATTCTCGTTTACGAAACGAATGTACGCAAGGGTATGTTCCATTGCAATTCAAATTACTTTTTTTTTCGTATGTTGTCTGTTTTTGAACCTATTCTACCTTAAATAATTTTTCTTCACTTTTTTGCCTTAAATTTATTCTAGCTTAATTGAGAAATATGAAAATCTGTTACAAATATAGTTGTTCCATAAAAATATTTTAATTCATAACTCAAATTGCAAAAAAAGGGACAAGGAATACTAATATATACTTGATTCATTAATAACTTCAAACTCTGTACAAATTGAAAAATTTAATACAAGACGCATTTGGGTATATTAATCTCTATGTTCCGAGCTACAATAAATTTTACATTTAAATAAAAAAATGTCGTTTATTTTTTTAAAGTATTTATTTACTCGGTAACTCGGGTTACGAAGTTGAGGCGAGTCGGGCTACATACTTGAATTAACAATGTTCGGATATTAATTTCGGCATTCTCTTAGGAATTTGGTTTCTTGAAATATATTAGTGTAGTAGAAACAAAATTTGGTGTAGTTTAACAATCTAATAAAAAAAAATAACAACCAAATAATTAAAAAAATTACTTTTTCCCACTATTCCCGAAATGAATCGGAAGTGTTTTAAAAATTACTTTTTGCCAATTGCCAACAACATATTTTTTTCTACATATCATATTATATTATTTACTCAATCTCGAATAAGGCTAAGATATGACCATAATAAAACTGCTTTCTTAGGTGAAAAGTTTTCAAAATTTTGTATATCAAATCTTCATGAAATTATTATTTAACAAGTTAATTTATTAAACTTTTAGAAAAGTTTTCTTTAATTAAATTAACTGTTTGAAAATTATGAGATCCAATCAGGCATGAAAGTTTTCCGCCTTTCGGCGGAAATCCGCCTTTTTTAATCTCATTTTGGGTGATCCTGAGATCGATGCAGAACCGTTGAGAAATTGTGACCTATATATGTATATGGGGGGGGGGGGGGTCCTAAGATCAAACTAGGCGAGATAAAACAAGACATTATGAGGGGTTGATGTTTGGTTGACTGATCCGCCTTGAACTATAAAAATACCGAAATCTACTGCAATTTCGCCGCATATATGCAAGCAAAAATTACTAGGCATAGAGGTTTGGTTCACTGATCCTTGAACTATAAAAAAGAGATACTGCAATTTTACTTCAAATTAGGCACAAATTACGAAAACGAGGCGTTGAACTTTGATTGACTGGTCCGCTTGAACTAAAACTATAAAAATAGCTAGTCACTACTAGTGCGGTTTCGCTGCGAACTAGTAAATATTACGATTCGTTGAAGTTTGGTTTAAAGATCCGTCTTTAACCATAACTATATTATAAAAATAACTAGACATACATGCAATTAGGCTAAGAATTGGAAAATATTTCAAATGTGATCATCGTAACACGTCCTTGATTTTTTTTTGTAAACAATTTACTTTTTCTTTGCACCGTAATTAGGTGAAACTAAACTAATATTTCAATAAACAATAAGTTTAAATAACAGATTCTTATAATGTAGATAAAAATTTTCATTAAAATGTGAAGATGAATTAAGATTAGATTATAGAAAGTTTTCTTTAACTATCGGCCAGCAAACAATAGTTTCCTCCATTCTCGGTCTATATGAATAAAAACTAAACTTAAATTTCAATGAAGAACAAGTTTAAATAATAAATTTTAATAATAAAGATAAAAACTATAATTAAAATTTTAAGATGAATTAAGATTAGTCGATTACACTAAGGTCTTCAAAAATCGGCCACTGCCATCTTTCATTGGAATCTCCCCACGAAATCTACCGATGACGTCACATTGCATCAGAATGATTGACAGTTCTCTATCTCTGTGATTGGAAGAGTGTCTTGTTACTTTTGTAGCTCCAGTTTAGGATAAGTCGAGCAACCAGAACATTTTCTTCTGATCGAGTGTCTGACTCACAGGTGTCCGTGAGTCATGATCACAAGAACGGCTGGAATAAAAAAAATACTTTTTGTTTGCGTTTAAACCTTTTTTTCGACTTCGGTCTATACTGGGGTTTCTCATTTTAGACAATTTTTAGTTTTAAAAAAATTGGAGCGCCCGCTTATACACGCTTTATATATTTAGGTAGTTAGTGAATTTTGAGTCCTTGAATGTTTTTGGAATAGTGAAGTGTTTGAATTTTTTTTCTTCTCATTTTGTATAAACCTTTTCAATCCCTAAGAGGGCAGACAAGATTTAAAAAAAAATCCAAGAGTACATTTAGTAGTATAGTATTATATAATATTTAAATTTGTAATGCTCTGATTAACAAAAAAAAATTATCAATGTGTTGTTGGGCTATCTTGCTCTAATACAATTAATCAAGTGCTACACAAAGATTGATTTGTGCTGCAGTTATTGCTATATTCCTCCAAGCTTAAATCCAACCCGACTTGCAATGTAATGGGGTGATCTTAGCTCCTTAAATAGTACTTGTGTTATGTTTTTATATTTTTCTAGTATAAGGGTAATTCGTTAGTTATCAGGTTTTTTTTTTAATTAAATATAATTTGACATGGCATCGATATACAGATTTAAAGTAAGGCTAAATTGCATTAGTTAAGCATAATTTTCTATGTGTGTGCATTTAATAAAAACTAATATAACTAATTTTTTAATTGGTCTGCTGCACGTCGTTATGCCGATAGTGCAAAAAAATGGAAATTCAGAGATCAGCCTTTTTGATTAGTTTGCACTTTCATGCCTGTCCAATGCAAACCATAGAAATTGAAAAAGTGGCCAAGTGCAATTTGGACAAAGCTGGTGGCTAGTGGTTTAAATCGGTTCCGTGTCTATTACCTCTTTATCAAACCAAAACGGCAAAATGTTGTCGGTATTTTTCTTGATACATGAGTAGGGAAATCTTATTTCTCTAACATGAGGAGGTTTTCTACTTCTAACAAGCATATAGATTTCTTTTAGGGCTTCTGGTACATCGTTAAATACAGTTATTAGGCTTCAGAAGTGTATGATCATTTCATCCGAATTTCGAAATCTAACTTATATGCATAGTATTTTTTGTGTATTAAGTTATTACAGATCTTTCTAAAACATTTTACAACCTTGAGAGCTCTTTAAATATCTGTCTTAGTACTCAGTAATTAAGAATTATATATTTATAAACTTTAACGATTAGCATTACCGTATACAGAATACGGATCTTTTACCCTCTAATGCATACTGTTGCCGGATGGCAACAAGTAACATAATTCACTTTATTCTATTAAAGTAGAGCTCTTTCTCGACAAATCTGTGCTTTTTCATCTATTACATTCCATTTTGAAGTTTTAGTTGCTAATAACCCTCGTATATGACAGTAGTAAAAGTATATTCAAAATTAAAGAGTGAAGTTATTAACTGTTGTGAAATTACGCCTTTGCGAATTAAAGTATTCAAAGTATAATAACATTACTACTAAATACAACTAAATTGTTTTGAAAAAATAATTATAGTTCAAGAAGCTTATTTTGAAATATATTTAGTAGGTTTCTAGTCATTCTTATCAAAATTGGAATTTTGTGGTTAGCTTTTGAAATATTTCAAAAATTTTAAAAATTTAAATTATTTAAATTCTAATGCAGTTATTTTTTTTCAGTATTTTTCCCATATTGTATGAGTATTAAAGATACATATATATTTTTTTCGGGCCAAAAAAAATCATGCATTAGAGGGTTAAAATTCCAAATATTTGTAAATATTTTGAAAAAAAAATGTATATTTTACCTTGCGAAAGATGAGGTAATATCTCACTGCGAGTTAACCCTATAATATTATGGATTTTTACATTCAGTTACCTAATATATGAAATAAGGTAATGAAAGCATTGCGATGGGGACGACAATACGGAATGGAGATTTTGTTTTTACCACTCGTTTTGGAGGTTGCTGATTCTAGACACCACGCTTTTAAATCGTACTCTTCAAATTACTTTTTTAAAATTTAATTCAGGTTGAAAATATTGTTTAGAATTTTAATAGTTAAATTTCAGACGGCTTTTCTATTGTATTTTTTTAACCTTTAAAGGATTGTAACTCAACTTGCAATTAAACTAGCATAGTTTTCCCCCTTTTGTATATGCGAAATTCCCAACAAATAAATGCAAGTTATTACCTAGTTATTGTATTCAAAATATTCGGCAAGGATTATGTGTTACATACAAATAATAATGCCCCATAAAATAATTTTGTTCAACTTACAAAAATAAAAATTTTCATAATTGACATTACATTTCCGAATATCTTTAGTATCAGTATCATCCATTTTTTTTACCAGGAACCTACACAAAATTTTGAAAACTATTTATATTAAAATTTATTTTTACTGTCAACGTAAATCAAAGATTATTTACTGTGTTGGAACCCTTAATTTCCAAATGAACTCAACCGAAAATCTGCCGATTCCTGTTGTCGAAGTTTCTATTGGAACATTTCGGCTTCGTAATTGGCAAATGCCTTTCCAATATAATACCTGGAACGAAGAATCTTGAGCTTTTGGGTCGATAAGTAATTTAAATTTTAATTCCGGAGTAGAGAATCACTCTCTGTGGTTACAGTCAGAGACTTGGATTAAAATGGGACTTTTTGGAAACCTAAAAGGTGAACTTCATAAGTCACTTGACTTGGTCTCAAGTCACGTGGGTTTGCCACAAGAAAAATTGCATTTTTTTATAGCCTCAATGCTTTTGCTTTTAAATATCTAAAATAAACGGAGCTAATATCTATGAGTTTGATCCTAGGAGGAAGAAATGTATTACAGTAGTGTCCCGTTTATCCGAATCCCGGTTATCCGAAAATCGGTTTATCAAACAAAAATGGCCGAGCCCTTCGGTTAAAATAAGAAATGCATGCTCATGAATAAATACACAAAAAATAAATACGTACTTACAAAGTTGGATTTATTTCTTAAAATATGCAATATATTTTTCTGTAGCTCAATTTTGGTCCCGCACCTTTCGGATAAGCGAGACTCTACTGTATTCTTTAAATCACATTGCTTCGTTTCAAATATTTAAAAATCAACGTGAAACAAAAATCTTTTTTTGTGTGTATTCTTACTTGTAGGAGGAATGAGACAGACTGACCTCGGGTCTCCAAACCAAAGTGCCTCTGTGTTAATCCAATGAAGAAAATTAATAATTTTCCAAGCTACATTCCCTTAACTTCGTTACCCGAGTTCCTGAGTAAACAAATGCTTTAAAAAACTAAGAATTTTTTTAAAAATTTAAATGTAAAATTTAGTGTAGCTCGGAACATATAGATTAATAAATCAAAATACGTCTTGTATAAAATTTTTTAATTTGCGAATGGTTTTCTTTTTATGATAAATCTAGTTGACTTACAGGACTCTAAACTACAACTTTTTGAAATAGATTTGAATATTTTTTTTTAAAATTCCAATAAATAATTTTATAACAAAATATGCTATCAACCAATTCCAAAAAGTGGTATTATGGAACCCTGTATGTCAGCTACATTTCTAATATAAAGAATACCGTTTGTAAAAACATTCAATACTGCCGAAGAAATGTGGCTTAGAAAATATTTTTTCCCCATTCATTGAGGCACTTTGTTTTAGAGACTCGCCATCGATCATACTCATTTCCCTTAATTTTAAGTTTTTTTGGGAGCTCTTACTGAAACGGTAGTGATAAATTGCTAAATGTAGCAACCTTTCTCGACAAATTAGTGATTTGGCGTAATTTATCTCATCCCTCTCATCAGCGGCCTTATTACACATAGATTAGCGGTTCATTCTATTTATTATTTAAGTCGTTGATTCCAGCCAGTGTTAAACGTATTGATGAAACTGAAATGATTTTCGATGCCACCACAACGTCGTTTGTAACTTTGTATTAACATAGTTTGATGTAATCCAAATAAAATAATTCGTGAGTATTAATTTCTCAATGGCATTCATTAGTCTTTAGGTTATTCTAGAAATATTTTAACTTTCATACTTTATTGTTCGATATTCTGTCAAAGGTAAATTCGATGAATCTACTTGGAGATCATGTGACAATAGAGCTCATATCATATCGTGAATTATTTCGAAAGGGTTAACTCATTTTCTTTTTTATTTCTAAATAAGTATTCTGTTAGGATTTTTTATCCAAAAACTTATTAGGATCAATAGATAAATGGAAAAAACTCGTATTTTCTTTGAAATCAATAATAAATCTTTTATAACAAAATTGTGCTTTTTCAAGAATGCAAAACATTGATTTAAAGAAGACAAAACATCTTGCACCGAGCTGACCTGCTTAAAATTATTTTTCAATGAATTATTTGATGTTCAAATGTATTAATGAAAAAAGTTAATACAATAGTATTAGTCGTTGTATCTTTTATTTTTTGTTGTGGAAATTTATTTTGAGATTCATTATTTTAATGGCTTATCAAGTTTACTTATACATGGATTAACATTATTTGAAATATTGTTTTTCTCATGATGTTCCAAGATTTAAGTCTGAATGCGATTTTTTATCAAAAGATATTAAAAAGATTATTTTTTCTGCCCTGGAATATAAATGCTGAATATATATGGTAATTTAGTTACAAGTAGCAACCTCACATTTATAGTAACTTCCCCATATATCGTTCCGTTTTATTTTTATTGAATACTTTAATTGTATTTTTGCCGTAAAATAAGTCATTTTATAGAGTTTACTTTCAAGCTTAAAAGTATTTTTTTAACGAGTTTATAAAATTGAATACTCATTCTTAACCCCTTCTGCCACTTTGCGAAGAATTCTCTCTCCACGACCAAGTCCCTCATGCATTTTATCTTCCATGTAAAGAAGATATCAGTATCTTCTCATCCAAATATTCATCTATGATCCATCGCATCTGCTTCACAATACGTGTCGGGATATAAGATGGAGCACTACTTTTTAACTTAGCTGGAACAGTGAAGCAACTGGGAACTTTTTCACAAGGTTCAGTCGATGCAAATTTAGCTTGTTTCAAGTTCATAAAACAGGGAGAGATGGAGGGCTTAGGTTTTACCTTAAATAGCCGGACCAGAGGACATGGTCATAAATTGAATAAATCGTGGTTTAGAAGGGAGGTAAGAAAACATTTTAGTTTTGCAATAGAGTCGTCAATGAGTGGAATGCTTTACCAAAATACGTTGTGTATTCGAAGAGAGTGAAAGATTTTAAGACGAATCTCGGTAGGTATTGGAAACTGGACCAACCTTGTTGGGCCTCTGGCTTGTTGTTGGTCGACTATTTTTGTATTTGTGATGTTATGCCTAAAAGCTTTCTTTTCTATATTTCCTTCAATCGGTGCTCCGTATGATGCTCTGTTCACACGTAACGTTGATTGACCAATATCGAGGCCCGAGAAAGGACTTATTATCATTCGACATTTCTGTTGCCACTGTGACCTAAAAACATGCCATCCTAAAAACCCATTTCAGTACGTAAATGCAAGCATTTATGAAATTAAAATAGTCCAACTTGTTAAAATGGACCAACTTGTTGGGCGGCTTGTTGTTGGTCGACTATTTTTGTATTTGTGATGTTATACCTAAAAGCTTTCTTTTCTATATTTCCTTCAATCGGTTCTCCATATGATGCTCTGTTCCCTCGTAACGTTGATTGACCAATATCGCGGCCCGAGAAAGAACTTATTTTCATTCGGCATTTCTGTTGCCACTGTGACCTAAAAACATGCCATCCTAAAAACCCATTTCAGTACGTAAATGCAAGCATTTATGAAATTAAAATAGAAAGTATCAAATGCTTCATGCATGAGTGTTTACTCTCATGGGGTTTTACGGGAGCTTTTTAGCATCCCCCGTATTTCATACCCTTGATATTTTTCAATTTAGATTAGCGTTGTCCCTTATTTCATGCACTAAAATGTTGCGATTTACAATATTATGCATCCCATATTAATGCATTGGTATTTCCTTCTTTAGATTAACTTCTTTAGATTAACTACCTTTATTTCATGCAATGGCATTTTGTGATTTCAAATTGTTGCATACCATATTAATACCTACGTATATTGTCCTTGTATCACATTTATATTTTGTACATGTACCACATTTATGCACGACTTCGTTCAGGTCATTTTAAATTCATGAAAAATTCTCCAGATAACACAAGATCCTACCCATTCTGCAGAAATTGCCCAGATGTCCAACTCGCGCCAGACCACCTGTTTGGCTGTCAAGCGATTGCTGCCTCTCTTTTTAACCTTGGCGCACCACCACAGGATATTCTTTATAGTCTGCAGGCCCAAGACCTGGCGACTCTTATCATTAATGCTTTTGGCCATATATAGTTTCATCTATCATGGACACGATAACAACATCACATTTATGCATTGGTATATGTCCTCAATTTTTTTTGTATCCCATTCGCCATACGCTGGTATACTACGCTTTAGAACATGGGATACATCGGGCCGAAAGGGTTAAACTCCTGGCGACCACTTATTTATCCAGTTGTTCCACTTTTTCTCTTACATTTGCCACCAGGTTACATTGTTACCTATCTTCCCTCCATAAATCTTCAGATAATTTTCCACCCGAATTCATCAGAAACCCATTCAAGAACTCTCGACAGCTGTTGCCACCACGATATTTCTAATAAAGCCTCATTTTCCTGTTCTCAGACAGTTGCGGTCGCAGCGTGGATGCTGCTAAGCGAGAATATCGCATATAGGCCTGACATCTAGCGATTTATTTTCTTTGAATTAATGTTGTGACTTTATTTGATAAGTGGATGTGCTATGTGCTTTGTAATGTTTGTGGTGCGTAAGTTGATGAGAGAAAACTTTTTTGTCAAAGAAGGCATAAAAGTTATTCTTACACGAATATATATGCAAGAGTCCAAAAATTAAATAAAAAAAGATATTGTAACTGTAAGATACTGTACGACTGTGGAAAAGAAAGATTTCTGGGCGAAGATTAAATAATCTTATTATGAATTAGTGACAGTACTTTATTGTGGCTTTAAAAAGTTAAAACCTTTTTTTTTGCTGCCTTATTTTTTTCTCTAATGGGGCTGCAACATTGGGGGTCAAGCCTTTGCAGACTCGGCACATTCCCCAGAACTCAAAGCCATTTTTTGTGGCACCATCTAGGCGACTCTCGCTACTAATTTTGACTTACAGATTACAATGAATCTGAGCTCTCTGTGGATGTTAAAGTATGTCGAGTTTTAATTTTGCCGAGAGAATCCAGGCCAAATGGGCCCTCCAGGGATCTTTTACATGACACATAATCAAATGACATGCGTGTCCAAGATTTTCCCATCCAGAAAATCCGACGACTCAGCCGGGGCTCGAACCCGCGATCTTGGGCTTATGAGGAGGACACGCTTAACCTCTCAGCCACTGAGCCGCTTAGCTACTTTATAGCATTTCTTAAAATTAAACAATGAACTGTAAATTAAACAATTTTTGGAAGATGTTTTCAAAGACAAAGTTGACATCTTGGGTACTACCAGCAATGGTTTTTATGAATGCTTCATTACTTACTTATACAAAACTAAATAATTTAAGTACCGTAAATAAAGTCCTTAAAAACTTGTTTTATACCAACTCTACCTGAATTATGCATACAACGATTTTACATCTGACTAGCTGGTATATTTACTTTACCTAAACGCTATTCACTTTATGCATTTCTCCTAAACTATAAACCCTAAACTTAGCATACTCATTTGCGTAAATTCAAGAAAAATATATACAAAAACACCTGGGAAGATGCTTAAACTGTTTTATGTGTCAATGGGTCCTCTTTATTTGGAATAGAAACTGCTTTAGCTCCAAGGACAAAAGCTCAAAATTTTCATTGTGATGCAAATTTCCGAAGGTATTTTCATCGATTCTTTTGTAGAAGAAGAGGCGCCATGTTGTCGCGGTTGGTTAAATGGAAACGGAAACGTGTGGGTTGAGGTTAATTATTTAAAAAATAAAAATTTTAATTTTAAATGTCATTGAATACTTCCTCTTAGGTAGTGCTTCCTCTGTTGGTAAAAATAAACTTTTGGTTAAGTATGATAGTCCTTAAAAAGCTTCTAATAACTAGTTTATTGTCTTAAATTTGCTACGGTTTGAACTCTTCATTTCTAATATTTCAATTATTCCTTTTCAATCATGCAAATTTTTACTTATTTTAAAAACTAATGTGATTTTCCGTGTTATGAGAGATGTGGTCAGTCCTATAAATATTATTTTTTGAAATTAGCATATTTTCCAAAGCTTCAAAATTATAACTTTTCACCAGGTGTAAAAGATGGTGCTAAAAGCAAAAATAAAGCAATTTCGAAGGTAAAACATCATTCATTAATATATGTGGCACATCGAATGCTATTTTTTAAATTAAATAACCTTTAAATAATAACCATTAAATAACCTTTAAATAATAGCCTTTAAATTAATAACCATTATACTTTTTTCTTGTCCAGTGAAAAATGAATAAAATTGTTTAGCAATACTTTTGCAGATATTGCGCATTTTAAAATAATGCAACTGGTCCATGTGCCATCCCTTAAGGGGTCATAGGAGTCTTAAAAATGTGCAAAGAAGGTACTACAAAGTTTTGTTTGATCTTTCGTGTAATTTCTTAACTACTCAATATATAAGTATAATTTTTTTATATGTAATTCTTCAAGATTTATTTAATATAAAACACATTTTAAAATTTATGAAGCTTTAGCCAAAACTAAAATAAATGATATTAAACATAAAGCTATTTGAACACATTGTGATTAGGCTTGCGCGGCAAATTGTGAGGTCAAAATTGAAAAAATGACAAAGAAAATGACTTTATATTGTACAAATATGTACAAACAAAGACTTATACCTAAATTCTCAGCTCAATTTTAATTAGAAATTATTTTAAGAACTTTTTTCTAAAAAAAATATAAAAAATTAATTTTTGATTTAAATTTTTTAAAAAAATTTATTAATAAGGTTTCATAAAGTTTAAAATTTGTTTTATATCAAATAAATCTTATAGAATTACATATAAAAAATATACTTATGTATTGAGTAGTTAAAAAATTGCACGAAGGATCAAACTATACTTTGTAGTACCTTTTTTGCACATTTTTAAGACTCCTATGACCCCTTAAAACTGTTTAGCATACTTATTCACTTACTTGCAAATTTTATCTTTTTTTTCCTATCAAAATGCCTTTCTGGTAGCTTTTGATACTTATTTCCGTGTATTTTAGTCAAAAATCCCACAATCAGTGTTTTTACTAGACGAAATCTTCGATTAAATATAATTGCAGTAGTATATTAGTAAGTTGTGAGCAATTTGAGATTTTGTTTGAATTATTATTTGGGTACATAATTATAAAAATAAACATAATTATAATAAAAAAGTAATCAAAAACAAGTTTTTTATACAAATTTAATTATTTTTATTATACTAAAAGGGGAAAAATCTAGTAATAGAATTCTTTGGCAAAGTAATTATAATTCTAATTTTTATTTTTCGTGATGTTGTGTTTTCATTGCAAAGTTTTTGTAATTAAATTTTTCATTCTTTTACTACATTTGTTTCTAACATCGAATAACAAACTGTTATGCTTTTTTTTCCTAAAATAATTTTTACCGTAGATTTTTCAATTTAGTTTCTTTTTGTATTCTCATTCTTTGTTATTTTGTAATGAGTTTTTTAAAAATTATTGCTCCGACTTTCCACTTTGTTCCACTTTCTTATTTTCCAAATTACTAGTAAAATTAGACATTATAAAATATTATTACGTGTTAAGGTTTACCAGCACAATGTTTTTTTTTTAAATTTTAATACCTAGGCATCCAAAAACTGATTGGGATACTAAATTATTAAAAAAACTTTTATTAAATTTTTATAATTTAAATTTTCACCCAATAAGTCCTCAGCTTTGCCGTACCAGATTAAAAATAAATTTTGCAAAGTAAAAAGTTCAAATAATTTACAGAGTTTAGCCATCATCAATTTGGAGGAAAAGGCTGTTATTTGTATAACCGCCTTTTCCATACTTAAAACTTTTCCTTTATCTTATCGCATATTTTCGCAGAAAAAAACGTCTAAAAAGTATAATGTTTAAACAGTAATTTTATGTCGATTGATTTACAGCTGTCAGACAGTTTTTTTTTTGTTTCTGTACCACTTTTCATGTTAATTATTTTTCACACAATTGCCAACATAAAACTTTTGATTTATATTAATATAATTTATAATAATATACAAGGTACACAAGTTTGATAGATATTCTATTTTGAATATTGAAGTAGTATTGGATAAAAAAAAGGAAAACTATAATTACATCATAATTGCACTCTATTTCTGCCTCTACATTTTACCTCGATTTTTTTCCCTATACAGAAATTCCTAACAATTTTTAATTAACTGCAGACCACCTAACATGAAATTTCAATTACCTATCCAATTAATCTTAAGTAATTTAAAATTAACTATTGGATAACCGGGTAGTATAACTGGCCAGGACGACTCACCGGATGAAAAACTACCAAAAAGTTAACTGCGCAAACTTAGAAAATAACCGACCTCGCCTTCAATTTCAAATAGCAATTTTTGAGTATTATTTAAAAAAGATAGTTATGTCAAAAATTCGAACTGGATTCCTTTAAATGTCAACTCCACTATAATATCGTGTAATACTATGAGCGATTCCACAAATATTCCACAATATATATTTTAATAATTTGGTGTTGTTAATATTTTATTAATGTGCACGATTTGTAGTTTTTTAATATAATTGGACAAATATTGTGAATCCATTAAGTTTTATGGTGGATTCTACATAAAAGCCTTTAGGCCAACACACTTTTTCTCAACTTGATAGATGACTGGATTTTGACCGGTAACCGTCAAAATTTATAAAAGCAGAACATTATCCTTTCCCTTTTTATTTTTAGAGAAATTTCCTTAGGCGGTCGATATGCTGTGAGGTTCTTTTATGCTTAATATTGCATACCGGTTGCATTATTAAAAATATTCATTGTTAAACAGCCTTAATAGATCTTTAAACTTGAAGGGCAACATTTTATTTTTACTTTTTTATGGTTAAGATAGTTTTTTTTATGTGGAAATAATCAACAGAATTTTTATGTATAGAGATAGAATTGAATTTAAATAATTGTTTTAAATGTAAAAATAAAAACAATTTTAGAACTTCATTAAAATGTTTTTGGGTGTAAATTAATTTTAAATGAACTACAGTGATGACCGCCTACTATTAATTGAATAAAAAAAAAACTGAATAAAAATATCAATTGTAATTTATAATTTAATGCTCTTTGATAAATTTCAAAATTTTCTGCTTTTTTCTCTACTAATTTTTGTTGTTGTTAACAGAACTAAAAAAATAGACATTTTTATAAAAATCAATACAATTTACTTAATTTTAAAAATTCATTTTTTATCAAACAATTTAACATGTTGTTAAACAAGCTAAATATTGAAACATCTTTATTTACGTTATATTTCTTTTACACGAATTGCCATATACTCTACCTCGCATATAATCATGTACAATTAACTTGCATAAGAATAAAATTCTGTTTCCTATTAGCTATTACTATATGTGCCTGAACTGTTGACCCTTTTAATCTCAAAATACTATAGGCGTAAAGATCAATGTGATTGATTATTTAACTTATATGACTAAGAAGTATCTTATTGCTACTTTAAATCTAAGTGTTTTTTTTAAAATAGTCTTTAAAACCGTATTCATTATCCTTTATTGTTTTTAATAAAGATAAATGCTTAAATTAGATAAAATGGTTACACAAAATAATTTACTGCACACTTATCAAATTTTACATATTTCTTCACATTTCTCAAATAATACTGTAAATAATATGAAAAAAATGTGTAAAATTCTTTTGATGACTTGTAACACATTTTACGGCATACATTTTCGCGCAAAATACAATCTTCAATGTATATGTTACGCAGATTGGACTCAAAGATAAATAACGTTTCGGAGCACCCTGATCTAAAAAACCATTAAGAAGATTATTACTTTTAAAGAAATATTTACCTCAACAAGAGATAAACGAGTGTAAAAGAACTAACATTTATATACAATGTTCTTAAGAGATAGGCGCATTTAACGGAAATAACAATCCGTTCTTGCGGTTAATATTGTTAATAAAATCTAAAATGTTATTTTGATTGAAATTAATAAAACTTGGACATTTGACAAACTCAATGAAATATATTTAACCCTTTCAGCCCATTACTACACTACAGAAACATCTGATATTCACAAAATAAGCTTATTTTAGGTCAAAAATAAGATTTCCATGAGAAAAAAAAATCATTTTAATTTTTTATATGGTTTTTGAAACAATTCCAAAATTTTTTAACTGTGGAAAACAACAAAATTAAAAAATATATATATATTGCCTAAAAACACTTCGAGTCATATATTTTAAGATATCTGACTATATTATTTTTAAAAAATTAATAATTATTTTAACCGAAATAGTTTAAATTGTGTTTTAAATATGCGGAACTGAAGTGAACTTTTCAAAAATCAGGTGAAACGCTTGTTAGCTATTTTCTCAATTAAAAAAAATAGTAGTTCTGACTTCTATTGAGATTAATGTAAAATATTGTCTAATAGAACAGAGTGTGAAGAATCGAATGATGAGTGTTTGGATGTCATAGCATGATATAAACATTTAGAAAAAAAAATATTGAAAGTGATGATGCCAAATGGCATCACTGGGACTGAAAGGGTTAATAGTAATCACTGCACTTGCCTAAAATATTTCTTAACTTTCTTGCAATGTATTATACAAGGAAATGTTATGCAAACTAGAGGTAAAACTACGCACAATTGTTTATTATAAAGTTCTTCAACAAAATTTGCAAAGTGAGAATTATGTTCAACCCCTGCGTATATCAATCAATCAGTAATTTCTTATTGTAAACAAAATAAGGTTCTTAAAATTAGTCGTGGAGAAGCTCATTTGTACTTTACTTAAGTTTGGAATATTTACATTAGATACACATTCCTAAAGAAAATATGTAAATTTCTCGCATCAATGTGGAATGACTTTTTTTTTTTTGTTGATGTGTCAGAAATTGGTAGTTTTAGTTTCAAAGTACATAATTTATATTGTATAGTTTCTGCATTTATCTCTTGCGACCTGGCGTCCCCATATGGGGAATTTTTTTAAAACCTCCCCACAAACAATTAACACGTTAAGTAGTTCCGAACTTGACCTGGTCCAATAGAAGATCTGAATATCAGTTTTCAGCCTTTGAATACAGGTATCAGTCATTTATTTCTATTAAAAAAATGAAGTTGAAAGAGGGTCAATACGATATTAGAGTTCTTAAAAAATTATCTTGCATTTTTTTCAAACTTTTTGAAAAGTTCTTTTAGTAGTTAATTTTAAAGGCATTTTGCACTGAAAACAATGTTAAAATAATCTGTTAACAACAAATAATTTATACGACCTTTTTTGTTGAAATTATAGAATAAAAAATTTGTGATTTTAAAGTTTAAGGCGTGTCCATAAGTAACTATAAAACGTAATTTTTTAAATTTGTCTTTGAAAAATATACTTTTTATTATATATTTGTATGAAAAGTATGTTTAGATTATAAGAATATATTGTAGGATTTTGCTCGGGTCTTAAGACGATAAATAATTCCCTGCGGCCTGCACTTTTACCCATTTTATTAATTTGACAGTTGCAACATTTCATATGTCTAGTTAAGTACTTAGTTAAATCCACTCATTTAAATTATGTCTCATTTACGCAAATTTCATGCGTTGTTTTCTTTGCTTCACTGCCATACAACCCAGCCTTGGAGTGAATCCAAATGTGTTAATTTCACACAACTTCAACCTATTTGCTTTTCCCACTAAAAGCAAGCATCCACTCTCGATATTTTCAGCTTTTCCCCCTTTTCTCACTACTCATTCCTTATATTTATTCAGTTGCTGGTTCTCTCAGTCTAGACTAGACACATTTTTGCAAGTGACAGGCGTTTTTGAAAAGTTAGTTGCAAGCTCAGCAAAATGCAAGATGCATAATCAAAAAGAGCCGCCTACGGTTGACCAAGAATACTTTCTTCAATGCATTATGCTAGAATGTTTTTTTTAAACCCATTACGGTTGCCGTTAACTTAAGTATACACTCTTAAAACGAACGAGCGATTTTAACTCAGTCTGATTGATTTTCACTCCTCCAGTCTGGAAAATGCACTTCTCCTTTTGGAGTGGATCCTTTGTGTGTTAAACCTCCGACAGGATCACTCCAAACGAGTGATTTTAACTCAGTCTGAGATAATATTCACTCCTTTCCAGTGTCGAAAATGCACTTCTCCAACTGGAGTGGAATTCACTCTTTTGTTTTAAGAGTGTACCAAGCATTAAAATGCATCAATTTGTTTTGTTTGAAGTTAAGCTATGGCACGTATCTGTCGCCTTCCATACTATACGACTCGTACTACTGACATAATACTTTGTGATTCCGAATGATACCTATGCCGCCTTATCCATATCTTTCTTATGCATGTAAAATAAGTTGACGGGGAACTTTAGAGCAGTTAAGTCCTTTTTATTTAACATTTAGACATAGGGAGATGGTAGATTGGTCGTTGCAAGTCGGCGAGAGAGTGTGACGTAATGATCCACAAAAATGGCCAGGAATGTCGAGCTCTCCTCCACTGACCAATCACATTTAAGATTATTCGTGTGAAAAGTTGTCTTTCCCGGCCCTTTTCAACAGCCGTAAATGCTTCTTTACTACTTTAAATGAACTAAATAAAACCTTAGACGTCTAATCTCTCCTCTTTATTGGAATTAACGTCAGAAATATTATACTCTCATGTGTAGTAGATTGTATTCTATTACATGTATCTTTAACCTATAACCAATATCTCAGATACCAATTTTCCATTCTTACCCCAGACCCGATTACTATAACACCATTTGCTGAATTACCAGACCAATATTTTGGATTTTAAACGAACTGATGGATCCTTTTGCTCGTAATAAATTAGTTTTCAAGAAAAAAAAACCCTCGTTAAACTTAAAAAGGTTTAAACTGGTCAAAATGTGTGGTAAAACGCAGTATTAAGTCCTTGCACTACAGTGACGAAATGAATCTATGTAGAGTTTTTGCAACTTTTTAACACTCAACGCCTTTTCTGAATCAAAATTTAATCCTCATCGTTACAAATCACCAAATTAATTGCATTCAATTCCAATTCAAATCACAAACTAGTTCACTTCAAAATATTTTATCTTGTATTTTAACAATGCAAAGCAATTTTGGTGAATTGCAACTACAATTCCTAACCATATTTCTGTCGGGGACAGAAGGACCTTCGGGATAGTTCTTTTTGCCAATGACAGGCGTTTTTCCACGAGTCATCACTAGACTCAGCAAGATGCATAATGACTGAAAAAAAGACAAGTCCAAGCGACGGAAAAAAAAAACCGCCCACGGATGACCAAAAATGCCTTCTGCTGGTGCATCATCGTCAGAATCGTTGCTATTTTCCTGAGGTTACGTCATGGGGTTGTTTAGAGTCCCCCTCGGGGTGGTTCTTGTTACTTTTCTCGCGGGTGGGGTGCTGATTTATTGTTTGTGAAAAACGAAAGTTATTTTCTTGGCGATAGGTTATTCCTGTTGTCGATTTCCGTATTTTTCACGTCATATTACGCCAAGGCTTTCTTAGACACCTCAGACTTTGGTTTATGTTAGAACAATGGCCTACAATTAAGTTTTTTTTCTTTAAATAGCCTAATATTAGCTGCTTCAAGAATGTAGTTAATGGTAGTTTCACATGTAGCACTGTAAAACAATATTTTCAGCAACGGAACTGCTCTGAAATTGTTGTATTAAACAGGATATTCTATGTAAATCTGTGAAATGGGTATACTTTTTTCTAACAGATCGAGGATATAAAATGGCTGACAGTTATAATGGTTGCGTATGAAATTCTGATATTTTAATAGACTTTTACTTGTAAAATTTTGTTTTTAATTTTTCAATCTATAGTTGTAGTGGCACTAATTTTTATTATTCATCTTAAACTTCAGAAATCTAAAAAAAAATAAAAATTCTTTCTTAGAGTTACTCTTCTGGGCAACAGACGCTAACACAAAAAATATCCAAGAGAAAGAAAATATTCTGAAAACTTAAAGACATCTCAAACAGGATCCAAATCTCAACTTGCACTTTCTTTATCATCCTTATGAATTATGACCAGTGTACGACAGTTAGGGACTGTGAGTTAGGGTTTTGCTAAGATGGACTACAGCAAATGTTGTGGAGAAGATCCTTTGAGTGCAGCTCAGATAGGCGCTTATCTCTCTTTCTCCTTTGAATGCCTTCCACTTGATTGAAGATGATGCTATTTTGGGGATGAATTTTCTTCTTGTGATGGTGTTTTGGAAAGTTGTATGTATGAAAAGTACTATCCTATATGTTTACCTAATACTCTTTCAAATTTCACACAGATTACACCAATTCAAGTACTTTTTACATCCTTTTATTTTACGCGCATAAGGGTGTAGAGGCTCGTCACTTGGCTATGGCTCTAAATTACGAAAATAGCCCCTTGTGTAGATCTGCTGGGACGTTAATTCAGCTGAACTCAACACGCATAAAAAAAGTCGTTAAATAATGTTAGTAAGTAGTAGTAATAAGGAAAATAAAACAATGATAAGAATGGCTGGTATTAGTTTCATAAATATTTAATTTAGCATCACAAAAAAAATAGCTAATACATTTTCTGCAATGAAATCAAGTAACGCATTTAAGTTACTTAATGGCCATGATAATTGATATAGTTCACACACGAAATGTGTTAAATGCTAGTAGTCATCGTGGAAAATATGGCAGAATCAGAACCTTGAGGACTTTCAGAAACCACAATTTTCAACGCCCATGGCTTTTTTCCAGAAGCTAGAATTAGCTATATGTAACCACAATTTAAAAATTCCGAATAAATCGTTTTTAAAATTGTAGGCTTTGCAAAACAAGTCGGTGAGAAATATTAGATAGACATGTTACCTTTTTGTAAAAATGATTTTTTTCCAACAAAAACCGTTGACAAAATGTCAGTTTTTTTTATTGGCTTGAGTTAACTATATTTGGAAAGTAAATTTATTAGCATGAAACAACACAACTTGCTGAGTTGTCGATAAATCTAACTTTCTTTTTCTGTTATAAATGTAAACCATTTGGAAAAAGCCACTAATAAAATAATCATCTTCTCTGGCCCCAGAGATTTCTTGGATCCTACAACGACATGGAATGTATTGTATATGGATATTAAACCTTCACTACCCTTGGAGTCAGAGAAATGTTCATTGCTGTAACTTCATGCAATAGTCAAAGCTTTGTCATCCTTTTCTTTTTCTATACAGTCATCCAACACTTCATCCTTTGGTTTATCCTTTCATCCCTTCATTTTTTATGAAAGCTTATTTTCTTTTTTTTACATCCGTTAAAAATACGATTTTCTTTGTTTCTGTCTTGGTTATGTTTCCTTCGTGATTTTCTTTTCTGTTCATCTTTCGCACCTTATTTTTTTTTATTTGGAGACATAATCATTGACTTCTGGTTGATGTCGTTTTAGAATGGGAAGGATTTGTGATGAATAATATTTTATTTAGCTTAAGTAATCAAGTCGTATTAGATTTAATTTAGAAAACAATTAAGAACGATGTGACGAGCATGCCACTAGCTAGAGAGTGCAAGTAAAAGTGATGGAGTTCGATCTTGCCTGTTCAGTTCAGGCACAGGAGAAACGGAATATAAATATTCTGACGGTGATGTCACACCAATGCACGTAGGCCATTCTTGCTAGGCAACCCCAACAGAGACTGAACCATTTCCATTCAATGGCCATTCTTTCAAGGCAACCCCAAATCTCCCTTATTACAATTCCTCAAAGTTGTCAATATTCCGCAAATCTGATTTTTCATCCCTCAAACTAATCGAATGAACAATCCCAACACGACAGACAAAATCTAACCCTATGCCCATTTCGACGAAATAGAATAAACATCAACAAAACCAAAATCTCTACAAATCCTTCCAAGACAACTCAACCGCCTACTGCTTTTTCACTCCCCTTACTTAGCAAAAATATTTCTTTTTCTTTAAAAGAAAACGATAATCCTTCTCGGACATTCGCTTTATCCCACACCCTTCTTCTTGACACACCCCCTTCAGAGACTTAAAAAAAAAAAAAAAGGACCTAATCAATTTGTTCCGAAAAGCGTCCCCCTCATAGATGGATGTGGTTCGCAAGCCCTTTTATTTGATTGATTTTCCGCATTTTCTCAAAGACTTATGTATCGAAGGGATTGGTGTTTCAGTTATTTTATTCGAACAATTGTTTTGCTATTTTCTAACAGTTTTCTTGTAAAACAAAATGTTTTTAGCCCTTAAAAATTGCGTTGGGTGCCTTTTCAAGCTCGGCACTCAACCGTGGGCTGGGGAGCCCAGTCGGTTAGGCACTCGCCTAGCATGCGAAAGGTCCCATGTTCGGGTCCGGGCATCGCCACTCAACCGTGGTTGCAACCGCTAGCAAAAGCTAAACAATATAAATATGCACTATTGTATCAAATACCTTTTAACTGCGTACGATGTTACCCTTAACTGTTGCGTTGGGTGCCTATTCAGGTGCCGGCTCGTCACTTGACTGTGGTTCTAAAATACGACGCCCGTCGCCAATAGTTAGCTCTAGTGCGACGATAATTCAAACCTAACCTAACCTCTTCTTTCAACCGTGGTTATAAATTACGACGCTTATCGCCAAAAGGCCACGTCCTCGTGTAGCTCTAGTGCGATGTTGATTCTACTGATTGTTTTTTCGAAAATCTTAAAAGAGAATAATGGTAATAAATTAAGAAAAATATTAATGAAGTATGCACGTAGATCGAAATCTTTTTTAAAAATTAAAGCGGTTAAATGCAAATCATAAAAGAGAAAGAATTTTCTAAGTTTGAAATCGTTGAAATTAGAAGAAAATGCGCTTTTTGGGAAATAAACTCTTTCGTTCTCGATTTGTGGTTACATTTTACCCTTCGTTTACGAGTAAAAATTTTACTTAATTTTTTTCCAATTGATTTTCGTGTAACTTAAGTATTCTACATGAACTGTTCATTTTATCACATTTATTTGTTCGTTTAGGGGCAAACTTAAGCTTATAAGAAAATAAAAAAGACAAGCATACTATGTTTTAGCTTCTATTTCTATATTTTAGCTTACTTTACATCAATGGTTTAACATTCAAACTCGTAAACTCATGCTGGATACAGATGATTTGCACATTTGCAAGTGTGTGATACATCGAGGATAAATGAAGAAAAGAAATTATAACTATTAGGAAATCAAACAATGTTTTTCTTTATTTTATTGAAACTATGATGTAATTGTTTAAAAGTTAGAAATCACAAATAATGTTAAGATCTGGAGGAGCATGGGAAAAATACAAAATATTAATTATTTCTTATCCTTTCATTCTTCTTGAACACTTTGCTTTGGGGGTGGGGGTTGGCACAGAAGATTGCTCAATTTCCAGAGCTGTTCCCGTAAACCATGCGACAAAGTGGTTTATTTCTACCCCCTCCCCTATTCCATTGGCGAAAAGGAAGATTTTTACTTAAATTCGCATTTCTTTTGTTGTCTATAAAGGGCCATTTTATTTTTGAGCCACTGAAATTGCATCCAATTTCAAGGGTCTGGTTTTTTATGGTTAAGGGATAAGGATTCATCTAAAAGTTTTGGGCTCTAGTGAGCCAAGTGCACGTCCTGTAGGTTTTGCATGTTTTTATTGATATCCCGTTTCAATATTGTGTTATATAACATTTTAAGACCCGAGCAAAATCCTGCACGTATATTCTTAATCTTAACATACTTTTCATACAAATACATGCTAAAAAGTATGTTTCGCATAGTAATTTTTAAAAATATGTTAAATAGTTACTGAGTAACACAGCGCTAAAAATATACATTTTTGTGCTATAAATGCAAAACAAAAGGCCTTACCACTTATGTGTAGTTTAAATTACATTTTAATACTGTTTTTAATGCAAAATTTCTTTAAAATTAACTGCTAGAACAACTTTTTGAAAAGTTGGGAATTTTTTTTTTAAGAACTAAGATATCACCCTCGTTCAACTTTATTTTTTATAGAAGTAAATGACTGATACCTGCAATCAAAGGCTGAAAACTGAAATTTGAATCTTCTATCGGACCAGGTCGATTTCGGAACTAATGAACTTGTTAATTGTTTGTGGGGAGGTTTTAAAAAATTTCCCCAAATGGGGGGACGCCAGGTAGCTAAAGGATAAAGAAGAAACGCTGCACTTGGGAATTTAGGTTAGGGAGAACTTGGCGATTTGGTATACTCTTGAGTACGAGATGGGTTTGGACTATAAGACAGTCTCCAAAAGTTCCTAAAAAAGACTTTTCTATTAGAAAACGTGTTATTAAGTTCCCTGTGAAGTGATTATGGATGAAAATTGTAAATCAATTCTTAAAGTCTATTCTACTTAATGAAAGTATAGGTTTGAGAATATACACTCCGTGCCAACCTAACTTGGGTAAAAACAAAGAGAGAAAAGGCAGACAGAAAAGTGCGATTGGCCCGTTTGTTGGAAACTCTTGTTACGTAATATTTACATACAAAATGATCGGAATACAATTTAACCAAAATACACTTTTCATTTCTGATAAAATCGCCAAATTTTCTCAAATAATATTCGAATTTGTTAGACCTACGAAATTAATGTTTTAAGCATGTTTTCTGGATGGATTGACAAAAAAAAATTTATGGAACTCTTTACATGCGCCGAAGGAATATTGTCCATAGCATATTTCTATTTACCCAACTAAGGTGGCAAGGAGTGTAGTAGTTTTTGTAGGTCCTAAACAGCTCACCAATACAGAAACCTTTGTTGCATAAATTCTCTAACTTGTGGGATTCTATTTGAATTTGAGTTGATTAAATAATAAAATATATTCTTATATTTCGTAATAATTATGTACTTTTTTTCAAAATGGAGACTTGAAAACTACTTTATAAAACTTTTCTGTACTAAATTCTACTGATTTGAAATGAGTTAAGAAAATACTTACATAAATAAGTAAACAACGGAGAAATACTAATTTCTATTTGCATTTTAAAGGATTTCATTTATTTAACAGATAAAATAAACTGCTCTCCAACTATAAAAAGCAATCAAATGTTTTAAGAGTGCCTTTAATTTTCTTAAAGTGGTTGGGGAAAGGGTTCTTTATTGCTCCAAATTTTCTTAAGTACTTTAAGCTTTTACGATTTCCAATAATCAAGATTGAAATTAATTTCGTAAATAGCATGATCAAAGGAACCATTTTTCTTTTCTAAAAACTTCGATAAGTCGATTGAAGAAGCTCTACTCTTTATTTAAATGATTACTTTTGTTACAATAAGTACTTCGTTTAATCAAATGGGCAAATAATGGAACTCTCTGTATAATTAATTTTACGTACAATCGTTAATAACAATACAATAAGTAATATTTTACCATTTATACTTTAGGGTATACAATCACTGGCATTTCTTAGCTAAGGATTCAAGTAAAAGTAACAATAATTAAAATGTTAAATTTTCTAAAAGAGTGTTTGCTTTAAATAAATAGTAGAGCACTACTGGAAAAAAAGAGCATTTCTTTAAAAAAAATTAATGCAAACTTTGTGGTGATATTAAAAAAAAATTAACTTTTTATAAAATCGTCGAAACACCTTAAAACAAAAGAGTGAAATTTGCATATAGGAAGGAGTGCATTTTCGACACTGGAAAGGAGTGAAAATTAACTCCTAAATCGCTCCTAATCGCTTGTTTGTTGTTAAGATTGTTGGAGTTTTAGCAAAACAAGAGTGAAATCCACTCCTATAGGGAGGAGTGTATTTTCGACACTGAAAGGAGTAAAATTTAACTAAGTCTGATATAAAATCGCTCGTTTGTTTTAAGAGTGTATATAAACTTTGAGTGGTCAAATTATATTATTTTGTCAATGTTGCTATTGCTTTTTATTTGCCCTTTCAACACAAAGTAAGTGCTTATTCGATCTTTTCTGAACTTTCAAATATTCCCATAAGTTAAGGGCTATCATTAATTATCATAATAGTTCAACGGATTTTTGTCAGTTTATAAGTAAAATTTAATGCCCTTTACGCCAATAACGCTACAGAGCGCATACTTCATAATGACGACCTTAGTAAAAGCTGGTCGCCATATCGCCATGGTTGTCACGATTCTATCAACATAGGCAGAGTCAATATTTAGTGACTCTAGTAAATAATATGTCGGCGACGTTTTGTCTACAGAATCATCAACATCGTGTTTAGTGCTTAACAAACTACAATGGCCACCGGCCAAGTTTTTCCGCTGGCCTAACGAATTTATGACCGGAAGACTCAAGACTGACTTTTAAGCGCACTTTACATCTCCTTTGAGAGTAAATTTGTGTCCTTTCAGTCTATTAGAGTTACTTTGTTCTCATATAACTGGACATTTTTCTGAAAGGGATCAACCCTGGTCTTGAGTTATGTGTAATGAAAATTTTCAGCCCTTATAGGGACATACTCTTAAAACAAATGAGCGATTTTAACTCAGTCTGAGTTAATTTTCACTCCTCCAGTGTTGAAAATGCCTTTCCCCTATAGGAGTGGATCCTTTGTGTGTTAAACCTCCGACAGGATCACTCCAAACGAGTGATTTTAACTCAGTCGGAGTTAATATTCACTCCTTTTCAGTGTTGAAAATGTACTTCTCCTACTGGAGTAGATTTCACTCTAAGATTAAAAAAAAAGGTAAAAAAAAAGAAGAAAAATGCGAATAAATTTATTACAGATTAGAAACGTTGAGAGATAATCATTCTGGCTTTTACGATAAATTGATGTGCTGTTTATCTTTCATATTTCGACAAATAATTATTTCTTTTACTCTAAAAATAAACATTGCTGCTCTTAAACGATCTGTGACGCAATGTTTAAAAATGAAAGTATAATTGGGTATATTGAAAGGGATGGCAAAATTACGTAAGATGATGTACAAAACGTCTTTCGTCATCTTTATTTAAACATTTTTAATTCGATTTTCATATCCAATTCCATTTAGAGCTAGAGAAGGCATTTTTATTAATCATCACACTCTAAAAAATGAATGCTCAAAAACGACGAAATTTTCCTTAATTTTGACTATTCGTTACTAGCAAATGCTCCGAGTTTTTCTTTCCTCAAAGTGAGGAAATTTCATTCGTCATTTTTATGAGGATTCGAATTTCGTTTCGTCTAATCTTAAGAAATATTTCGTCATTTTTAAGCATTTGAGTACATCAATGGTATTCAGTTTCCTCAAAATCAAGATACAGAATCGTCAAATCACGATCGTAAAAGTGAGGATTCGCGTTTACTCAAAAGTCTCGTGATAGTTTGACGAAACAATCCTCAAAATTAACCAAATGAGGCTTGAGGATTCATGAATGGTAAAAAAAAAATGAGTTATTTCTGAGAGTGTGAGTCATCAGGGCTTCAATTGGAAAACAGATTTTCATTTTGTTTATTATCCTGACATAAATATCCCTCTTACTTAACCTAGTACGCTACCATGCAGTACAATTGTTTAGACGAGTTTCAGAGGGCTTCACCTTTTTTTCTCAGCAATATCTTCTAATCTCTCTAGAGAAAGGGGTGTTCCTCTGTCACCCTGTCTCTCTAGAGAAAGAGATAGTGGGTCGGCGTGTGACACACCACGTGTGAAAACAGACTTGACTAAACAAAGGGACGGTGGATGAGTTTGAAGTGACAGAAATAGAACGTCTTAGTCCACTATGTCTGCTTTTCTTTCTTCTGTACTGTCGTTTTGGAATCTTGAGTTGTATATGAATGAGATGCGGAATTTGGGGAAAGGTTAGGGAGACTATATGTAGAATAGGGTGCTTAGCCATATCGCTAAAATACCTTACAATATTATTTAAATTATAGTTGAAAGTCGAAAATAACAAATGTGTATTTTTTGAGAAATAAATCTTTAAATCATTAAAAAAATCATTTAAAAGGTATTTTTTTCACGTGATTAAAAACGCTTCGTTGTGGCTGACGTCACTAGTGATTTTTACAAACCAGTGTGATGTTTTTTGTTTTCTAATTAAGCTTTTATGGGGTACTTGAAAAAAAGAAAAAATACGTGTCTAATATTTTTGGCATAAGAATATTTAAAGCCAATAATTTTTTATTAGTCAAGTACATTATTCGGCGATTTTTACTTTAATTTTGATCACCAATACTGCACACAAGAGGTTTTTCGTCAACAATATGCTTAGTATCATGAAATTGCAATTCGATATGGTGCAACTTTAATGACTGATTCCACGACAACAAAAGTTTTCCGCGAGCATTTGAATCAACTTTTTGGGTTCTGCCAGCGCCCAGACGCATATTGAAAATATGAGTTTATGATTTATATCTGCAAAATTTTAATCATCATTATCTCGTGAAACCGCAAATTACTGTGTACGCAAACGACAGTTGTTTAACCGACTGCATAAATCACGTTCGATAGATAAAAATACGAAAAGTATCGAAAAAAAAAAAAACCCAAGTAGTACTGTAAAACTTTCAAACATAGATTTAGAAAGTAGCAGATCTACTCCTAGGGGGAAGGGTGAAGCCATTTGTGAACCAGTATCCCACAAGGCAGTTAGCAAGCTTTAGCATATGGCATGCCATACGCCACCAGATGGCACTATGAGATAATTCGACTAATAAAAAATATATATTTAATATTAACTAATTAAAACTTTTTACCAGTTTCGCTAGCATAAGTTTATAGCTGGATATGTATTGATAATTACTGGCAGATATGAGGTATATATTCATAAAAGAAGCATATTAAAAATACAGTTTTTATTGCATGTAACTCTTCGGCAAAAGCATTTTTTGAGAACCAGTATCCCGTGATGCATTGCGAAAACGGCGAAATGTGGCTTCATCACGCAATCGCGCGGCTTGTATTGCGTTGTAAGGGATTGTGCAATCGATGAGCATATCTGCTACTTTCTATATCTATGCTTTCAAAAATCTATCCTGGTTTACGTATATCTTCTTCACGCAGACAACAAAAAGCGTATCATACGCATAAGTGAGACATTTGTTCCTTGTTAACTCAATGGGGCATCAGCCATTTTCCCGTGCACTACACAATAGGTATCTAGAATATTTTTCTCGAAAAAAATCACTTAAAATAAATTCCATGTCACTTACACATTTCTGTCTCTCTTTACAGCGCGACACAGATCTGATCTTCGACGACCTCAACAGCATCGACAGCAGCAGCAGCAGCAACCATCTATCGAACTCCATCAACCCCCTATCCAGCCCCCTCAAACACCAGTCCATCACAGACCATCACAGCCACCACCACAAGAAAAAGAAGAGGAAGAAGTCGTCGACTAAGTCTTCGGCTAAGGAGACGTCGAGCAGCAAGAAGTTGGCCTTGCTGTTCGACGATGAGGACTTCTACAGGGACGCTGAGGCTTCTGGAGAGGACATTTTTGGTCACAGCGGGGAAGGAGGGGCGTTGCCTGAGGGACCGTTTGTGGATAGGTCTTCGTCGGAGGATGGACCATGTGAGTAGATTTTTTTTATTGTGTTTGAACGTGTTTCCATTGAATAAAACTTTAAACAACCAGGTGTAAAGAAACATTTTTTATCGACAAAAGGCGCCTTATACACTCTTAACGAGCGATTTTAACTCAGTCTGAGTAATTTTCACTCCTCCCAGCCTGGAAAATGCACTTCTCTTGGAGTGGATTCTTTGTGTGTTAAACCTCCGACGGGATCACTCCAAACAAGTGATTTTAACTCGGTCTGATTTGGTATTCACTCCTTTCCAGTGTCGAGAAAATGCACTTCTCCTGCTGGAGTGGATTTCACTCGTTTGTTTTAAGAATGTACGGCTGTACGCGGTACCTCTAGTCGGACGATTAAAAAACTTTTGCAGTTTGAAATAGAAATTTAAAAATATATTTTGAATTAACATTAAGATAATATTCCACTTCAACACAACTTTAAATGTTTGTTTAGGCTCATTATGCGTGTTCTTTTTTCACTTCACTGATATCTAAAAAAATCCACACGAAAATTTATTACTTTATAGTATGTTAATAAAGGTCCCATAAACTTGGAAGTGGAACCCGATTTCTTTCTAACTTTTTGATTTTCACGTATTCAAATAGTGCTAACAATTTACTTTTTTTTGAACATGCAGTAGTTTGAGGGAATGCTGCATATAAAATTTTAAATACTATGGAAAAATCTCGCAGTGTCTCTTTCAGACAGAGGAAACTCCCTACGCTGTCACGTACCTTTAATAACAGATTACAACACTGGCTTAATGGATTTTCTATTATTTAATAGGGTAGACTGACCAGTGAGTGAACAGGCCCCAGTGAATGAACATTTGGTAAATACTTTAAAAAATAAGTATTGAAAATCATTTCACTCTATGGATTTGCAACACTGACTTCCTCCCATACAGTAATTTGAAATATGATTGGTTGTCCTGATCATTATGTCCTGGTGTTTATTCACTGGCGAACGCAGAACCGTAAGCGTTCATTCACTGGTTAGTCTACCCTAGCTTTTAAAAACAAATATATTTGAATAAACTCGCTTAAGATCGACCGAATGTCATCTCTAATACCTCTCGTGCTTCCAAATTCAATTCAGAAACATACAAAAAACTAAAATTTTAACCCTCTTCAGAGACTGTTCTGATTGACGTAACACTTCCTTAAAGGCACCTTACATAACGAATATTCTTAATGAAGTGTCACAAATGATGAGATCATTGTAAGGCTTTTCATTCATCCAATGAACTTCACAATGGTCCTTCATTTGATCCAAGTTAATTTAGTACTTCTACAAGGTGAAGAGCTGTAATTGCTTGTAATTTATATTTAAAAGCGTGGGATTCAATTTAAAGGGCATTGACTTGCAAGCAGTCGTTATAAGGTTAATTTATGCTCAAGGTTGGTATCAAAGTGACACCTTTAAAGTCTGGGAAGTGTATTTTATTTTCATGGTAATTAGGTTTAATTATGTGCCTGTTAAAAGATTTTATTATTTGGGAAAACGCCTTTTATGGAGTAAATTATAGTTCTCTAGATAGTGTAAATTGGTAGATGAATAGTTTGTTTTAATTGAGGCTAATTATGGCGGCTTGTAAAAATGCATCTCATTAATAAGTTGAGATAGCCTTGAAATAAGGATTTTGTTAAACACATTTTTTCATATTGAGGGGGAAATTTCTTTAATTAGTTTTTAAAATCTAAAATATAAATTGCTAAGATTATCTTCTCTTAAAATATCACGCTCTCTATAGTGCGATTTCATTGGTTGCTTTGTTTTCTTTAATAAAGTGTTGAAACATTATTGAACCCAATAAGCATTTTAAGCTCTTCGCATGATATTTCGCAAGTTATTTAAATTTGAAACTAACTTGTTCCAAGGGGGTTTTCAGATGATGTAACTTTCCTGTTTTCATTTTTTCATTTTCTGCGATTTCATTCGTTGTTTCAATTTCACTCTCCAAATAAGCGTTTTTTCGTGTGCTTCTTGTTTTTTTTTAAGTTCTTTAATTGCTACTTGTTTTTGTCCCTGTACATTCTCAAACTGTATCTTTTTTAACTCGATTAAATTTGAAGTATGCAAACCCCCAGAACGTCAATTTTGTGGGAAAACTTCGGTTTAAATAATTGTCTTATGCGGAGAAATTGTGGGACAGCAATTTAATTCGATTCACGAACAGAGAAAAGCTATAATTCTACTAAACTCCTTGCCAACCTAAGTTGGGTAAATATAAATATGCTATGGAGAAAATCCTTCCACGCATGTAAAGAGTTCCATAAATTATTTGTGAATCCACCCAGAAAACATGTTTAAAACTAAAACATTAATTTCTTTTCAGGTCTAACATATTTGAATATAATTTGAGAAAATTTGGCAGTTTTATCAGAATGAAAGTGTATTTTGGTTAAACTTTATTCATATCAATTTGTATGTAAATATTAATTTACAAGAGTTTCCAGCTAACGGACCAACTGCGCTTTTCCGTCTGCCTACTCTTTGTTTTTACCCAAGTTAGGTTTGCACGGAGTGTAAATAGAAAGTTTGCATACAACATTCGTTGCTGGTAAAATAAGAAAATATTGAATTGTTCGAAACAAAATACTATTAACTGTTATATTTTTCACAACAAAGTTGAATGTTTGAATTTTACTGTTCCTTTTTAATATTTATCACTTTTACTGATAAAAATAATAATTATTTAGTTTTATTGGTTAAAATGTTTACTTACTATTTATAATAGTAGATGGCAGCAGTACACTCTTAAATCAAAAGAGTGAATTCCACTCCAGTTGGAGAAGTGCATTTTCGACACTGGAAAGGATTGAATATTACCTCAGGCTGAGTTAAAATCACTCGTTTGGAGTGATCCTGTTGGAGACTTAACACACAAAAAATCCACTCCTTCCGGGTAAGTGCATTTTTCACTCTGGAGGCGTGAAATTAACTCAGACTGAGTTCAAATCCACTCTTTTGTTTTAAGAGTGTATAATAAAAATAATAAGTTTAACCAAAATTTCAATAGATGGCAGCACCACAAAATTACTTGTTGGCTGTTAACCAGAAACAGCGGCGCTAAGGGTTCGATACATTAAAAAAAATCCCTTATTATTTCTTACGGAGGTCAAGAGACTTAACGGGAGTATATTATCGCAAAATTATATAGCCCATTTTCTAGGAGTAGTGTTTAACCAGAAAATGACCATAAGGCGAAATATGACCAAATGGTAATTCCCTTACGTTATATCGTTTGACTTGTGCCCAAATACTAAAAGATAGGTTAGTAAAAAAAAAGGTCGTTTTGGACTTTTTAAGAAAATAAAAGCAAGTAGTTCTAAAGCAGACTATTTTCCTGTTGCTTAAATACTTACTGAAACTCTTACAGGGAAACAAATACGTTTGCAACAATAAATGTCTCCTGAAACAACATCTACATAAAAAAATATATATAACACTGATATTTTTGAAACGTTTATTAATAATAAACATGAAAATACCCCGAACTGCAATAAAAAAATAAGGAATGTAAACTAAAACTAACCATATAGATACCTATTAATGAAAAATATAATTTTTGCCGCTTTCTTAGTATGCAAATAATGAACAATCAAATAATCATTTTATGACGTCTTCTAATAAATGGTTTATGATAAATTATAAATTTTGCTTCAAATATTTTTATTTAAAGTTTCTCGTGCCAGCGGCAATAGCGATTTGAATGACTGAAAATTAAATTCCAATGCTAATTTAATCAGTGACATACATAGAATTAATTAAGTTAGTTATTTAATGTCTCTGTATTCAATGGATTGTTCGCCGACAGGCAGCAGACAGATGTCCTTCCGGACGTACAGACAGATGGACAAAAAATTGAATAAATGAGGCTACACTCCGTGCCAACCTAACTTGGGTAATAACAAAGAGTAAAAAAGCAGGGGGGAAAGCGCGGTTGGTCCGTTAGTTCGAATATCTTGTAAAGTAATATTTACACACAAAATTACCTGAATACAATTTAACCGAACTACACTGTTCATTCTGATAAAATTGCCGAGTTTTCTCAAATAATATCCCGATCTGTTAGACCTTAAACGAAATGAATGTTTTAAACATGTTTTCTGGATGATGTAAAGAGTTCCATAAATTATTTGTGAATACATCTTCTTCTCCACAGCATATTTCTATTTACCCAACTTAGGTTGGCAAGGAATGTAGTATTTACCCAATTAGTTTTTGAAGACGTATAATTGTATCATCAGAGATCTTCGCATTCGAAACCTTTTATGGATTTTTAATTTTTTTTTTTTAAAGTCATCCCACACTTTTTTCCTACTTGCGTATTCTAAAACAAAAGTAGAATATTTGGCAACATCCATAACAATAAAAGAGAATATGCGAAGACCTGCAATTAGTTCTGCCGACGCAAAAACAATATAGTAAATGTATAACCGCGTAGTTCAGTGCGCATTAACTAGCATCAATAACAAATGCTGTGGTAAATTTGCATATATGTGCCATATATTTTATTGCTTTGGAATACTGTAGGTTGTAAAAGTATAGAAAGTTACTACACCCTGCATTCTTCCAAACTATAAATTTACTTTCATTTATCATTAGTCTAGATTCAGAAACATGCCAGCTACATACGTAGTACTTCAACTAATTTCTCCTACATACGAGTGGGATAAAATGTACTTCATATTCTTTAAAAAATCGAGGACACTTTTACGTTATAATATGCAACATTTACTTTCTATTAACATTCCAAATTGAAAAATTTCAAGTTGACGTTATATCGCAGTCAAATTATGCCCCCAAATTTTTCCTATGTTTATTTTATTTCTCTGAAAATCAACTTTGTAATTTTAAACTTACCTATTTGATATAGCCTGGTTTATTAATGTGTCGGATACTCCTGATAATTTGAAAAGACAATATGTTCTTCCTTTTCGTCTGGTTATTGACATCTTTCAATCAAAACGAAGTTTTTCGAATTTAAAAAAAAAATTAGAACTGGTTAACCCATTAACGACTATTGGAAAGAAAATTTGCCACAAGAAAGACTTCCAGCATAAATTTATCGAAGTAAACAAAATATAAAACAAAGACCATATAGTCCTTTTAAATTTATGTAGAACCATATAATTTTCACGAGAAACCAATTAAAAAAAACTTTAATTTAACTTTTTTATTTGGAAATGAAGCAGTTAATGGTGTTCACTAAACGGTGATTAATTGATTCTAAAAGTCACCAGCTGTGCTTAGTGCGTGTCCTAATATTTTTTTAAAACTCTTTCAGTATCAATGACAATTTGGCTTCATCATTTTAGAATTTTTTTTCTGATCGTCTATAGCTATTTATGATATCAAAAAAGCACATCATTCGATTCATTAAACTTTTTTTCTATTAGAAAATATATTTTATTAATCCCAATAGATCCCATGATCAGAACCATGGTGCCAAATGGCATCACTGGGACTGAGAGAGTTAAGTTGACTGACATAGTTATAACGTTACGTAACACCAACACTAATCTTCCGACAGTCTGCCTGTCAGTCTTTCGTCTGTTTCCTGATGATCAAATCCATTAACTTGACTCACACTAAATTCACATTTGGGCTGTTTTTTTTCCCTATTTAGCTTTTCTTTTTTTTGCTTTTGATGATAACCGGCACTTTTACCACCTAAATAGCACGTTATTTGTTCCCTGTCAACAGCGATTGGGATCTTGATTTATTACACGTTGTTTGTCTCTCATTATGTGGTCTACTTTTGGAGCCCGATTATCTGATGGGTTATTAATAATTAAGGCTAATTACGGTCGCTTTAATAGTAGAGAGAATGGTCAGAATTGTGTAAAATTCGACACTAACTACTAGTTAAGGTGGTTAATTTTGTTTCCACAAGAGCACTGAGACAAAGTAATTTTTTTTAAAAAAATTAAATTATCAACGGGAAATTTCGTTCCTTCAAGATTGTGCTCTTGACACAGTTCTCTCTATTTCCTCTGTGACTATAATAATAATTATGATGATCAGCTATCTTAATTTTAAGGCCAATGTTCAACAGTACATTTTTCTTGGAACGTTTGCGTGCACTCTAGTACGGATGTATACACTCTTAAAACGAACGAGCGATTTTAACTCAGTCTGAGTTAATTTCACTCTTCCAGTCCTTTCCAGTGTCAATAGCCCTCGTGTAGCTCTAGTGCGACGATAATTCAAACCAAACCAAATCCTTTCCAGTGTCGAAAATGCACTTCTCCAAATGGAGTGGATTTCACTCTTTTGTTTTAAGAGTGTACTTTTATAAAGAAGTGTCTAGGAGAACTCATGATTTTGGCCTTGTATACTATATAAAATATGCTCTGAGTCCTACAGTATAATCTTTTGTTTGGAAAAGTGTAGAGGAAAACCCTTCATTAAATTTTGGGTGGCATCCGAATCCGAATTGGGAATTGTGCAAATTTGCGTACACGTTCAATTATTTTCTCAGAAAGTATTTAAAAATTCGGTATTTTCGGGTTAAATCGGAATAGTTGGCTTGGCGCAATCAGTATAGTCATTGATGGCTTTTGGGCCGCAAATTCAGAGGGACTGTCAGTCCCATAGAGCTAATGCATTAGTTTTGGAATGACAACTTTTGCAGAAGTATTGCTTTGCCATGTTATCCCATTTTCACAAGGTATGGGAATACTCAGAACATCAATTTAAAACAAAATTGAAAAGAAAATAACATCCAGTTATTTAATTATTAATTGACAAAGTTTTAAAATGGTTTTGCCATTGTGCTGTATATTTTGGCATTTTAAAACTTCAAAAACATATAATTAAATAACTAGATAACATTTTCGTTTCAAATTTGTTTCATTTCGATGTTATCTTGATTACCATACATGAAGAAAAAGGGCTAACATCGCAAAGCTACACTTCTGCGGTTGTTGTGATTTCAAAACTAATACATTAGCTCAGTGGTTCCCAACCTTTTCTGGACCATCGCCCCTTTTTTTAATTTCCATAACACATATCGCCCCCTTTTAAGTTTCATGTTTTGTTCAATTATAATTTAAGTTAAAGTGTAACTAATAAAGTCAATTTTATCATTTTTAACACTAATTATCATACAGAAAAAAACCAAAACAGCTTTATCCGGGCACTCTTTCTTCAGTAAAAAAGAAAATGTTTAACAGATTATTTTAAAGAACAAAAGTGAAATATTTAACTAAGATCTATGAACTGTATTCTGTAAATTTAAGAGGGTTGGCAATAAAAAATTAAAGAAAAAATTTAATGTTGAAAACTTTTTTTATTATTTCATCTTTTGCCAAGTTCATGCGCAAGTCTTTGAGGCAAATGTCCAACTGATTTCTTTGTTTAGTAAGGAGCTTAATGATAACAAAATCAAATCCTTTTTCAACTAAATATGTTGACGGGAACGAGATGAAAAGTAGTTTGTCTTTTTACCACAGTTGTGGATAAGTGTAAATAAGTTTCATGCAGACTAACACATAACCTCTCTGCTTGAAAATAATCTTTGCATCACAGTCATACTTCAGATCTACAAACTCTGTCTGCAAAGAGTTATCGAGCTGCAAAAGTTTATCCACAACCCGCAGCTTCAAACGAGAATGAGAATCTACAATAGAATCACGAATTTCTAACTTGATCAAATCTTGTAAGCATAAGCATGTCAGTTTTAACTTGTCAAGGTGATCAATAAATATTAGAATGGTACAATGTATGTATTATTATAATTTTCTCCCTTTGAATACTCATCGCCCCCCTATCGCCCCCAAGCTATTTATTGCCCCCTTGATAACACAAATCGCCCACTTGGGGGCGATCGCCCCCAGGTTGGGAACCACTGCTAGCTCTATAGGACTGACACTGACAGTCCCTCTTCAAACCAACTAACCGGAGAGTTGGCAATGCTGGCATGGATAGCTTCCCATCCACACCGGTTGATGTCTTCTTCAAAAACCACTAAACGGACAAATTACCCTTCCTGTTTTCGACCCGATGATGGCCTGAATGACACGTTCCGTCTCACCAGTTCCTGCGACCATGATTGATTGCCCCTTGCTTGTCACTCAATTAGCGGTCCACTTTTAGACCCCCATTATCTACTTAAAGAACACCTACTTACTACTAAAAGTCCGCTATGTTGGTGTGCCATAATTGTAAGTGGCCAATGGGGCTGAGAATGATTCTCTTCTTAAGAACGCATAGACTAATCTTTGTACTTATTTCTAACTTGTAAAAAAAAGGACCTGCAACCGTAATAAAACAGTTTATGCAAAAAAAAAAAATCCGAGAAAATGTCTTGTAAATGCTACTAAAATTTCGTGCTGTGGAAGTACATAACATGTTTTTGTTTGCAGTACATATCTTTAGGCTGTTGATAAAAAAAAATTGGGAAAATTTGCGTTTTTAAATGGGCAAAAGACTGCGTTTTCTTTTAATTAATCGTCCACTAATATTTGCTCGGTTTTGATTAAATTGATAAAATGACATCGCACTAGAGCAACAAGATGCGGCTATTGATGGCGACTGGTGTTATGATTTAGAACCACTCTCAAGTGACGAAGTCGACACCTGTGTTAGATGGTTACGAAGAGAACAGAACTCCGGAAGGTTTCCTCGATTATAGAAGACGTTTCCACCCATTGAGAATACTATAGGAGAGTTTTGTTTTACCATTAACTCTTATTCATTCCATTTCTCTATTGAATTTCCTCAATTTTGGATTTCCTTTCTCACTTTCGGCGGCTGAATTAACCCTTTCAGTCCCAAAAATTTACAACACTACAGAAACATCTGATATTCACAAAATAAGAGTTCCATAAGAAAAAAAATTTCATTTTATTTTTTATATGGTTTTTGAATGAATGCCAAAATTTTTAAATGTGCAAAACAACAAAATAAAATATATATATTACCCAAAAACCTCTTCGAGTTATATATTTTAAGGTATCTGACCATATTATTAAAAAAAAATTAATAATGATTTTAACAGAGATAGTTTAAATTGTGTTTTAAATATGTGGAACTGAAGTGAACTTTTCAAAAATCAGGTGAAACGCTTGTTAGCTATTTTCTAAATAAAAAAAATAGTAGTTCTGACTTCTATTGAGATTAATGTAATAGAACAAAGTGTGAAGAATCGAATGATGTGTGTTTGGATGTCATAACGGGACATAAACATTTGGAAAAAAAAATATTGAAAGTGATGATGCCAAATGGCATCACTGGGACTGTAATGGTTAAACAGAAATTCAAATCAGTATGTCTGTTTACAATTTGAGTTTTTGTCAAACTAATGCCCTGAGTTGTCCCGGTGACACAGTCATACAATTGCCCTTTGTCTGCCGGTTTATAGTTGTCCGCGTGCCGCAATGGCCATTATGTACTTAAGCTAGTTCTGGCGTAGACGCTTTGGCGTCAGCTGGAAGTGGAATTCCCCTGATTATTTTGTTGTTGCGGGCGCGGCTACGTTTGACTGTGTTATAGGATGATGAATTTTAACTGGAGAAATAGTTATTCTTGTAAGAGTATAGGTTCAGAACGTGTGTGCAGCACTCGCAATATGTTAATAAAGGAAGATCATAATTGAAGATCTTAGTGGAAGAACGTGCAAAGTCACAAAAAGGTGATAATGAGAACATTAGCTTTAAAGTTTTCAGTTTGCACTTAGATCCTTAAAAAGCGGTATTTGATGCAAACGGGGAAAAAAATTAATTTAAGTTTATGAAAATAGGGAAACTTATTGTTATTTTCAAAGGAGGGAATAACAAGTTAATCGACGCAAAAATCACAATTTTCTCAAAAATGTCCCTTGGATCGTTCTTCCATTTAAGCTCTCCAATTGAAGTTGAAGTTTTTTCTCGTTCTCTGATGGTTATTAATTCATACTTTTTAGACACAAATAAGAACTTCAACAGACGGTTGTTAAACGCCGTATTTTATTGCGTCTTCCCTTTCTCGCTCGTCAAGGAAGCAATGGGTTACAGTTAAGGAATTTACATACTTTCTCCAGCCACCGCCAGGTGGCGACACACATGATTATACATACTCCCCGCGTTGAAATGTATATTTCAAAAAATTATCTAGAGAAACTCATATTAATAACAATATGAACAATTTTAAGCATAATAACATAAATCTTATTCAAAATTTCAAACAACAAATATAAAGAATTTCACTCACAAAATTACACTTTTACTTAATTGGAACTGGCAAAATTGCTAATTTAGTTATTGGGCGCTTAAAAATCCCACGTTTAGTTTTAACAGAGCAAACGCTCCAATATAAGTTTTCGAGTTATCACTAAAGATAGTGGAGCATTTTCCTCTACGAGAGGTAAATCTTTTAAGTGCGGCAATGAAACAATCGGAAGTTTGATCTGAAACAATTTCAAAATGCACTGCTCTTGTTGCCAAACATACAAATATAACAACAAAGATTTTTTGCTTTGAACCCTTTCTTTGGTGCTTATGACGAATATAAAATGGTCCTAGGTAATCTGTCCCTGTATTAACAAAAGGGTGAGTTTTTGAACATCGTTCGGCAGGTAAGTCTCCCATTTTTTGCTCTAGGAATCGAGGGTTATATTTCGCACAAATAACACAATCATGGACTAATTTCCTTGCTAATGTGCGTCCATGAATAATCCAAAATCGTTGTCTGGATGCATTAAGAAGTGCTTGCGCACCCAAATGACAATACTTTTTATGTAACTCTAGTAAGATCAAAATAGAAATTTGATTATTTCTAGGCAAAACAATGGGATGCTTATTATTTAGTGGCAAGTCCGAATTCTTGAGCCGACCACCAACTCTAATGACATTTGATACTTTGTCAATAAATGGATGCAATGATTTTAATTTACTGTTATTTGATACCTGTTTACCATTATTTGATAATTTAAATTCCTCTGGAAAACTTTCCTTTTGTACCAAAGACAATAAATGCATTTCATTTTTACTTACTTCGTCTGCTGTTAGAGCACCAATTATTTTTAATCCATTTTTACAATTCACAATGAATCTGTTAACGTAGCAAATATACGAATTAATTTTTGATAATTATTAGTGGTACCAATTAACCCTGTAAGAAAACTTTCACTAGAGATAGCTGTTAGGCAAGGGTTTTCAATAATTTTAAATTCTCTAACATATGATTCATCATTAAGTATATTAGTGTCCACACTACACTCGTCACACTGTTCTGGTATTAGCGGCTCACTGCAAGGCCTGTCCCCAGAGGACAAGAATGCAGGTCCAGTCCACCACAAGGAACTCTGGTGTAGACTCGAAGGATCAAGACCTCTGGATATAAGGTCAGCCGGGTTCTGGGCTGAGGGAACCTTATGCCACTGCTCCTCAGAGGTCAACTGTTGAATGGTGGCAACCCTGTTTGCCACGAAGGTCTTGAGCGTGTTAGGCACCTTCCGGATCCATGCCAAGACGATTGTAGAATCGCTCCACAGGTAGGTAGTTGGTGAATTCCATCGCAAGGCAGTCACGACTCTGTTCATCAGCTTTGACAGTAGGACGGCCGAACACAGTTCTAGACGAGGGATCGAGACACTCTGGACTGGGCTGACTCTGCTTTTGCTCGTCACTAGTTTCACTACTGGTGTTGCATCTGATGAATATGATAGACAGTAAATCACTGCCCCATAGCACTTCTCCGAAGCATCGGCGAAACCATGCAATTCAATTCGTGTTACACTTTTGGTCACAATACACCGATCGATGAAGATGCTGTTCACACTGTTGAAATCCTCAAGAAACTGGTGCCATTCTCTGGCGCTCTCGGAAGGTAATTCGTCGTTCCAGTCGATCCGCAGACTCCACAAGCTCTGCATGAAAATTTTGGCTTTGGCGACTACTGGACCTAGTAGCCCCAATGGATCGAACAGTCTAGCAATGGTTGAAAGGACGCATCTTTTGGTGTAGGAGTCTTTCAATTTCACTTGCACTCGGAACACAAAACTGTCCTCTTGCGACTTCCAGGACACTCCAAGGGCCTTTGTCTCGATGGGGTTTTCGAAGTCGTATCCTCCATCATCGTTTGAAATCAGCTCGGGGTGACTTCCACTCCACTTGTGTAGTTTCATACCTGCTTTCGACAGCATACCAGAAAGCTGACTCTTGAGCTCCCTGGCTTCTTCTAAAGACGGGGCGCTGGCTAGAACATCGTCCATGTAAAAATTGGATCTCAGGACAGGCGCAGCTAAAGGAAAATTCTCCTCTTCATCACGTGACAGCTGTAGTAGTGTTCTTGTTGCTAAGAATGGTGCACTCACTGTCCCGTAAGTCACAGTTTTAAGCTCATAGGTTTTCACAGGATCAGTAGGACTGTCCTTCCACACAATTCTGAGTAAGGGTTGTTGACTCTCATGCATTAGTATCTGTCGGTACATCATTTTCACATCTCCAGTGAAGGCATATGGATGTTCTCTGAATTTCAGCATGATCGCAAATAAGTCTTCTTGAGTTAGTCCTCCATTATACTGCAAAGCATTTAAAGAAATTCCGTTGTTTGTCGGATTACTGCCCAAGTACCCGTGTGACGTCGAATATGACGTGATTTTTTGGTCATAAAATGCCCTTAAATTGACGTCATTTTTTTGGTGACAATGTCCATTTTGAAGACGTGATATTCGACGTCAAATAATGACGTAAATCAGACGTGAATAAATGACTCTTTTGTGACCACATGACGTGAACTTTTCGTTATCAAATAACGCGAATTTCACGTGAAAGGTGGACGTGAATTTCACGTGACAAGTGGACGTGAATTTCACGTGACAAGTGGACGTGAATTTCACGTGAAAGGTGGACGTGAATTTCACGTGAAATTTGGACGTGAATCTCACGTGACAAGTACGACACGACTTTCACGTGATCAATTGACGTTAATTTTAAGTGACCTAACGTCGTGATTTTCACGTGGTCAAATGACGTTAATTTTACGGGACCATGTGACGCTATTTTAACGTGATCAAATGACATTAATTTCACGTGACTATATGACGCGATTCTTTTTTTTTATTTCTTTGTATTTTCAGTCATGGTGTAAAACAAAAATTGGTTTGAAATATTATACTTTTTTTTTTAGTTACAGAAATATACAATCATTTTCAAAATATATTGTCCTTTAAAAGAATTTTCTAAATTAATGACTTAACATGGTATTCATAAGTCATGAATTAAAAAAAAAATCTTTTACTACTTATTTTGAAAAAAAGATATTTTTCATAACTTCAGGATATTCCATAATATTTTAAACAATGTTGTATTTTACACCATGATTGAGATTGCATAGAAATAAGATGAGAACAGAAAACTGAATTTCAAAAACTATTTAGTACATAATTAAGAATTTTAAAATAAGAGTCAATTTTGACTTCAAAACAGTTATTTTGGATAGTATTATTATAAAGCCTATATAGTAATATAAAACTCACATAATTATTTAAGTGTCACCCTGAACATTCAGAACTGCAGTTTGGCAATTTTTTAAATCTTGATATTTTAAATAAATACAAAATCATTTAGAAACAAAACATTTTTATTTGAAAAAAAAAATTCAATAATAAACAATTGAACTGCTGACTGATAACTTGAACAGATAACTGCTTCCATAACCAGATTTTCAAGCAAAAACTGAAAAAGAAAAAATAACATGTAAATACATTATAAAAACTTTAAATATTTATTCCCAGCATATATTTTTCCCACATAATAACCGTATCCATCTAAAATATATGTATAGTCGAACATTTAAAGGATTATAAATTTACAGGGTATTTTTCAATATTTTCTATACTTTCATAAAAAAAATTCAATAACTTTGCTTTTAAATTTTAAAAATGGAAAAGTTTAGACAATGACGTTTTTTAGCTGTAAAATTTAGATTTGTGAAATTAGAATATCAAAACATCCCTATATATATTAAGGAAGTATTTTGAAATGCTATAATTGAAACATAATTGCTTGATTTGCTATAACAATTTTTAGTTTCATAAAATAAAATTTTGTATGGTCCCAAAAGTTTAGACACAAATACAAGATTATGCTAATTTAATGTACAAAATTGCCTAATTTTGCATTTTTACTGTTGAATTATATAATTTTTATGTGATAAATTAAAAAAAAACTATATCCGGTGAACTAAGCAGATTTTATAGCGATATTGGTTCAATTTTACACCCAAACAGACAATGAAGATATATTAAACCTTTATTCAAATCCCATTTGCTTCAAATTTGCAATTTAACATATCTAAATACGAACCAAATGAATACCAGTCCATCACCTTAAAGTTTTGCAACGAATTCGTGGATTTAGGGACATGCATTGACTAATTTTCTTGATGAAAAGTGCAATCTTTCCCATATAAAATCACAAAATAGCGACATATCATTCTATTTTGCACTTTAGTACAATGCAGAGATAGTCACCTCTTCAAAAACGACAAAAAAAAGTAGGAAATTTTAACGCAAGTTCACTCCACACAATTACGAAAGTTCCTTCTTCATACTAAAATTTGAAGTTTCTTGAGAAAAACCGGTTTCTTTGAACCGGTTACAATTTAACCGGTCTCTTTAGTGCTGTTTAAACACGTTCGGTTTAACCGAATATTGAAAAATATGCTTTTGAAAACACCGGTTTTCCCCCTCAAAAACTCTAGCATCAAAGGTTTGTAATGGTGTAGAGTGAATTTACTTTGGAATAACCGAATTTTTTTGGTGTTTTTGAAGAGGTGACTATCTCTGCATTGTACTAAAGTGCAAAAAAAGAATAATCTGTTGCTATTTTGTGATTTTATATGGGAAATACTGCACTTTTCATCAAGAAAATCGATCAATGACTGTCTATAAGTCTACGAATTCGTGGCAAAACTTTAAGGTGATGGGCTGGTATTCATTCGGTTCGTATTTAGATATGTTAAATTGTAAATTTGAAGTAAATATGATTTGAATAAAGATTTAAAGTGACTATATTGTCTTTTTGGTGTAAAAATTGTACTAATATCGTTATTAAATTTGTTTAATTCACCGGATATCGTATTTCTTTAATTTATCATATAAAAAATATATGATTCATCAATAAAAATGCAAAATTAGGTCATTATGTACTTAAAATTAGCATAATCTCGTATTAGTGTCTAGACTTTTGGGACCATACAAAATTTTATTTTACGAAAAAAAAAATTGTTATAGCAAATCAAGCTATTATATTTCAAATATAGCATTTCAAAATACTTCCTTAATATATATAGGGATGTTTTGAAATTCTACTCTCCCAATTCTAAATTTTACAGCTAAAAAAACATCATTGTCTAAACTTTTGGATCGCAATGTAGTTAACACAAAATAAATAGAATATATTAGAGTACTATTAACTGACATAAAATTCAATGAATATTCAAGGAATTGAACCGGGAAAATTTGTGGTGGCAGGGGGAAAATGAGGGTATGTTACAAATATACATTTTTCCACTATAGATTAAATTTTTTTACACTTTTTCTTTAAAATATTATTTTTAGAGGATCTCTAACTACTTTTATTTGGTTTTTAAAATCTGGCGACACCATTAATTCATTCAAATTCTTGTTCTTAAGTTAATTTTGTTTCAGCTGTTAAGAATTCACTTGTAAAAACTTTGTTCTATTTATTCTATAAAAAATGCTGTGCTCTTAGGCATTGTTACATTCAATAGCCACATTCTCAAAGAGTATTTCTGCAAAAATAGCTAGGAAAAATTCGAATTTTAAATTTTTTAATGTAGAGGGGTAAAGTGGTGGTATGGTTAGGTTTAGCAATGCATGCAAGATGTAATGGAATTTTGGTCGTGAAGGAACTTTAATTAGATTATATTGGAGTATATTTTTTAAAAGCCATTTTAATGTAATTAAAATGTACAGTGTTATTAAAAAACTCATTTAATAAGATTTTTTAAAATTTAATTTAACATATTAAGTTTAACAATGAACATTTAAGAATATGCCCAGAAGACATGCCATGTGTAATATTTATATTTGCAATTAATTTACTAAATGATCCAAACTAGAACTTATGTTGTAAAGTACTTAACTGAATCAATGCTGTAAAACTGTTAATCATTTCCAGAAATATACAATAAAGATTATTTTGTAAAGTTCAGTGCAATCTGTACAGTATAGTTTTACAGGAGTCTCAAGAGGACCATACTCTTTTGAATAAATATTCTATTTTTCTACTATTATTGTCTTTAAAAGTTAGTTTTTCTACAATAAAAGTGAAGAGGAATAAATAAGGAATTATTTTGTTTCAATTTGATCTTTGGATTTTTGATATCATTATATTTTTAAATTTGAGATCATTTTCCACCAGGGTGGGAGAAAATGAGGGTATAAAACTGAGTTCCCTAAATTGCCAGATATTGAAGCATATAGTTTGAAAAAATTAAAAATACCTATATATTTGAAATATAAACAGTTCAAATGTATATTATTTTCAAAAAAAATTCCATGAAAATTAGTTTAATGTAATGATTTAGAAAATGCTTGATTTCACCCCCATATCCCCCCCCCCCCCCCATTTGATTTATGGTCCATTTTTATGTTTTAGGTCTGGAGTTCAACCTTTTTGCACATGCATACCGCTTGACTTTTTGAGAAATTTTGGCATACCACCTGATCTTAATGTTTTAATAAACATATAATATTTACTCCTATTGAATTAAATTCCCGAGAAAAATTCATATTTAATGGTTAGATACTTGTTTATTTATAACATGCTCTTAATAAGTAAAAAGATTTAAATGGTATTAATTTAGTTTTATTTATTACCTATAGGTCTACAACCATACAAATAAAAAGTTATTGCAAACTCTGCAAAAAAGTAATCATCACACAAAATATACTTATATAGTCTTTAGTGCGAAAATTGTTGTTTGCCTGATATTAAAATATCAACTTAGGGACTCGGTTTTGCATCTGATCCACAATTTAATTAAAGATTTATCTTTAAAATAATTAATACTATGCTTGCGTGCCGACTGCTCATACATATAGAAGCTGGCAATAGTATCATGTAGCCACATTACTCACATGTACCACCTAAAATTTTCCTGCATTCCACCCGGACCCGCGTTTTAAATTGTGATAGATCTAAATATTAAAGTTGATATTAAATTCATACTAACTTAAAAAAGCAAAAATTTAATGCAATTTTGATTTCATTGTTGACATATCATGATGTTTCTTTTATAGGACAACTTTTTATTAAAAAGAATATTAGTCTTTTAAATTCATTTGGGAATATACCTTTAAATATTTAAAAAATAAATTGACCAGCAAAAATGAAGCACATTTTTACTTTTTTTTAACAACGTCAAAAAGTATCAAGCATTAGGGAAAAATTATTATTTAACACATTACATTTCTTAAAAGATTTTCATTTTTTTTTAAAATTTTGAATGGCCTTAAACCATGTAATAAAAAATCTGAAAAGGAAAGTGAATGAAAAACTCATTTTACAATGAGATATTATAGCAATTCACACAATTTATTTGACAAATTAGTTATGTTACACGAATTTTAAATCAAATATTTACTTACTTACAAAAATAATTTTACGAAATACAAGATATTCTTGCAAAAGAGTTGAGAACTTAATGAGTATATGTAGTACTCTATGTCACGAAAATAACAGGTTTTTCCCCAAAAATGGAATTAAATTTCTGGGCAGTCCAAAAAATTACAATATTTTTTGCATTCTAGGTTTACCACTTTTCCTATTTGACAACCCTGCATTAATTTTGCATTGATAGGTAAAAGATTTAATGCTTTCGAAGGCTAGCTAAATTCTACAAATTTGTAATGTCAGTGATTTAAAAACTAAGAATGTTTATATTAAATTAATAATAACTTAAATGAGTAAACACTTAATGCAAATTTGATTTCATTGTTCACATCTTGTAATTCTTTTCTTTTATTAAAAAAGTGACTAGGTTTTATATATAAAAAAAATATGAGTCACTAATCAACACATTTTTACCGATTAGACATTATATTGAAAATGGGTTTTCTCATATTTCTTTTTAGAAAAAAACCGACAGGAACCTTTTTTCTACATGGAACCTTGCTGAATAGTTTTTCAGCAAAATTGTGTCATAGAAAACAGATTTTCCATTTTAAAAAAAAAAGCTGTCAATAAATTTTGCAAATAATGAAGCAAAAATAAAATAAAAATGCAGCTGATGTTAAGAAGTGCACAAGGGGCAGATCTAAACAAAGAAATTAGGAGAGTACTTTTTTTTAAGACCTGACCCACTTAAAAAAAATACTTTATTCACAAATTCTCAGCTTGAAATTCTAGTAGAAACCTGAAAATTTTCACTATGCCCTGGATGTTAAATGGACTTTTAAGATTGTTTAAAAAAAGATACTTTAGGAAACTAACTAAAAAAAAACATTAAATAAAGTTTGCTGTACCTAAATGGATGCCTGGATCCCTTTATACCCCTCCCCATATGTTTTAAAAATGCGATTTAAAAAAATCATAAACGTGACGCGAATGAAAATTGAAATTTACAGACATCACTATTTAAGAAGTGTACTTACTTAGTAATCTTCACTTCCCCTGGCAGATAAGGAATACAGCTCAATACCACCTCCTGTGAAGCAGCTCTTGCTTCCGACCAGCTCGCCTCTTCTTGTCATCAAACGTTTTCCTCCATGTTAATTTGGGCCGCTCTCTTTCTTTTTCCATCAGGGACCCATGTCAGTTATCACTGCTGGAATTTGGTTTGATTTAATAAGGATGCATGTATCATACTAAATAAAGTTAGAAGTGAACTTTTATAACTAACTGATCTATTACAAAACCAAATTTACACCCAAGATTTTTCCGAATAACTAATAAGAGTCGTGATTGCTTTCACATTATAACTTATTTTTAGGAACCATTATAAACAGTAAATGAATAAATAATAAGTTCTGGAGATGGAAAAAGACATACATTGGAGATTAAAAGTCTGAAATTAGCTAGCTTTACATTTTTTTTTTTTACCAGGGCTGCTTTTAAAGTAAGTCTAATAAATAGTTAAGATTTCAAATAAATTATGGAGGAGGGTAAATTAGATTTTACTTTAACAAAATGAATACTTTGGTTTTGCAATAAACTTAGGGTAAAATAATTTTGGCTTACAGCAGCTTTAATGCTAGTGGAATGAAAGTTATTTTCAAAAAGTAATTGTTATGGTTACTTTCAGAAATTTTAAGTCATAAAAATTGCAATTTAACCATCTAACTGTTCTTTAAATATAACTAAAATTAAACAAACATGAGCATACACAAAACACTGCAATTGGAATTTTAAAACTTTGTAATTCATTTTAAAGAAGTTGCATTTCAAAATTAGTATTCACCAGCATTTGGAAAGCAACGAAATTTTTCATTAATAAATTAATTTTAAAAAAGCAACTATTGTAAGTATTACAAGTACTTCCAAGATGTATGTCAAGGTTCAATCTATACTTATAGCTTTAATTAATATTCTTAATTACACAAAAAGGACTATAGTTAAAAAATAAAATTTTTGAATAATAACACAAAATCTCACTGCAAATCTGTAAAGAAAATTATACTTATATTTACTTGAGTCTGTGATGTAAAAAAACTAGTTATTGATAATTGATATATATAAAATAGAATAAAAATGCAACTTACATAATACATTTTGATCGAAAGAAGTCATGTCATCATGAAGGTCCTTTTAGCCTCAGCATATCCAACTAAATAAAAAAATCAATTTTTAACACAAGGAAAACTGCTAGTGGAAAGAGTAATTCTGAAAAATGCAGCAACAAAATTTCATTATGACATTTTAGTTGTTGTGTCGCCCTATTATAGTTACTATGGGCAAAAATTTTCATCTTGAAGCATGGTCAAGCTGCCGCTTGGCTGCCAAGCGACATTAGAAAGTTGTACCATGACATATTTAGTAAATATCAGCCTTTTTTAACAGAGTGACAGCAAGTCAAGTGGTACTACTAGTACCTGTTCACTGGTACCACAGCTTATCATGTTAAAATATGCTTTGAATCGGTGGCAGGAAATAAATAAGTATTTGGTTCTAAAAAAATATGAGTTTCTACAGGAGCAGATCGCCTAAAGCAGGTTTTCCCAACCGGTAGTACGCATACCACTGGTGTGCGAGTGATGTGAGCAACATGATGCTATAAATAGCTTCTGTACGCATATGCAGTGATCACGCAAATATGCTACTCATTATTTTAAACATTATATTAGAGAGGACATCTTTAACAATTTCAGTCCCAAAAAATTACTACACTACAGAAACATCCGATATTCACAAAATAAGCTTATTTTAGGTCAAATATAAGAGTTCCCTAAGAAAAAAAATCATTGTAGTTTTTTATATGGTTTGTGAAATAATGTCAAATATTTTTAACTGTGGAAAACAACAAAATAAAAATATATATATTACCTAAAAACACTTTGAGTTATATATTTTAAGGTATCTGACCATATTATTAAAAAAAATTAGTAATTATTTTAACCGAAATAGTTTAAATTGTGTTTTAAATATGTGGATAACTGAAGTGAACTTCATAAAAATCAGATGAAACGATTGTTAGCTATTTTCTAAATAAAAAAAAGTGCAGTTCTGACTTCTATTGAGATTAAATGTAAAATATTGTCTAATAGAACAAAGCGTGAAGAATCGAATGATATGTGTTTGGATGTCATAACGGACAAACATTTGCAAAAAATATATATATATTATAAGGGATGATTCCAAATGGCATCACTGGGACTGAAAGAGTTCATTAACTTCTGGCAGATCGGATTTTGCCGAGTTTGTACAATTTTGTATTTGCATTGCATGTTTATATCCCTATGAGTAATAAACAAAACTGTAAATGAATACCATTTTAATCTTTTTTTACATATCTAACCATTAAATACGAAGTTGTTTCAGGAATTTTACTCAAAAAAACCTTTGAACAGTTTTAGAAGAGTAAATATTTACGTTTATTAAAATATTTAGGTCTGGTATTACGCCAAAATTTCTCAAAAAGTCAAGTGGTAAGTAAGCAGGTGCAAAAAGGTTGGGAAACCCTGGCCTAAAGAATAGGGTAGTAGAAAGCAGTAACATTTAAGATTTTTACATATATGCAATATTTGAGTGACTTTTTATCGCGATTACAAGCTAATAGCATAAAGTGTTAATGTTTAGTGCTTACACCGAACGAATAAACATACATCTCATATTAACACAACAAAAAAAAGAAAACATTTTTTTTAAACTGTATATCGCTATTACAACAATTCTTCCTAAAAAGATTACATTACCGCAAACACAGTAAAACGCAAGTAATTTAAATGCAATACGATACATATTTGAATATAGCTACATGCCTAATACGCATTCAGTTAGGTCTTGTCAAGCATAGACTAAACTAACAACATAATCAGAAACACATAAAAAATAAGAATTTACTGCTTAAAATATGAAAAATAATAAGAAACATAAAAGTATTATATATAACAAATTTTTAAAAGAAAAGGAAAACTTACTTCGGAGACGCCAAACGCATCGTATTCAGAAACACAAAAGAAAGCTGCTTAGTGCTTACCTACATTGAATATTCTCAAAATGGCGGTGGGGGCGTCTTGTTGAATGCTCCCGCGCTACAGAGACGGAAGTGACGTCACCGGTAGTTCGTATTTCGTTCACGACAACTCGACGTGAAATTGGCGTCACTTTAGTCAGTTTGGTCGTTTTGCGACTAACTACTTGGCGTCTTTTGCATCACGTCATTTGGCTGACAAGAAAATGACTTCGAAGATGGCGTCATTAAAAGACGTTAGCTGAGCTGACGAAAAGTTGACGTCAGTTTTTTCGTGATTTTTTACTTGTTGACGTCATTTATAAAAATATGACCTTATTTTCACGTCATATTTGACGTGACACGAGTACTTGGGTGGCGTTGAAAACTACACGCAGCTTAGTGGTTGATTTTTCGGGTTTGTAAATACCATGATGCGGCATATAATATGTAGTGTTCGCATTGTCCTCCAAGGTGACTTCTTTCATGTGCCCTAACTGTTCATATTCACTTAAGAAGTCTTTGTAAAGTTTTAGGTAATTAGAGTCTTTTGATAGTTTGTACCACAATGCATTCAATCGTTTGAGAGCAATGTCCCTCGAATCCCCTAAACATTTTGGGTCAGCCTTAAATGGCATTTTTACAATATACCTGCCCTCAATATCTCTTGAATGCGTTTCCACGAAATGTTCCTCACATAAGGTAGCCTCTTTACTTTTAGTTCGCTCTACCTCAACATTTTCTATTTCCCAAAATTTCTTTAAAGTATCATTTAAATCTCCCTCTTTAATTAATCCACAATGTAACTTAGGTTCGCTATTTGCATAGCTAATGCTTCCCGAAGCTACGAAACCAAATACTGTATTTTGGAAAATAAGATTAGAATTTTGATTATAAATTTGCCCACTACGCATTAATTCATAAAAAATGTCCGCTCCCAATAAGCAATCAATGGGTCCTGGCACATAAAATTTATCATCAGCCAAATTAATATTAGTTGGGATTAATCCTTCCACATTTAAATATTGAGCTGGAGTTAAATTGGTTATTTTGTCCACAACAAGCATATTTAAGCCTTTCTTATAACTCCCATCCGCATTTGAAATTTCTACATTTACGCTATTTTTAACACACACGGAGGCATCATTTAATCCCGTAACCAGAACATTTATTTTATCTTTTTTTACCTGCAATTTATCAGCATATTTTTTACTTATTAAATGAGTCATTGAACCGACATCAAGTAAACATCTCATCTCATGAAAAGCATTAAATGCATCTTTAATAAAGCATCTCACCGTACTTAAAATAACCGTTTTATGTTCCTCTTTTTTATTTATTGCAAAGACTGCTGCATTCGCATTTACATTTCCGAACAATAAATCTCCTGAATTTTGACCCTCGATTGGCGTCGGAGTATTTATTGGATTGTATTCCACCGCATTCGCATTGAGTGACCTCGAATGATTTTCGGCATAATCGGTTTCAATTTTCTCATTTGTTTTTTCATTCGCAAGACAAATCAAAACGTTATGTCTTTTTGAACATACTCGGCAGGGTCTATTTTTACATTTTGCTACTCCGCAGTTTTCTTTCAAGCATAAGAAACAAAGATGTAGTTTTTTTACTATTTTGATTCTATCATCTACTGGTAGTTGCTTAAATTTAGGGCAAAAGTACATAGGGTGTTTTTTATTTTGCTCACACACAGGGCATGACGAATCATTTTTTACATCAGATAAAAATACCCTAGCCACATTTTTAGGAGCGTTATTCTCAATTTTGTTTTTTGCGAATTTGTTTTGTCGAAAGTCATTTTTGTTTGGTTTATTGCTCTTCGAGTTTTGATAAATGTCACAATATTTAGCCATCTCTGTAGGCCTATACCACGTTTCACCTTGCAATACACCAATATGACTTTTTAGCTCTCCATCTAAAGCACTGTATAACTTATCCGAAATCGTTAAATCAAATAAAGCTTTAAAATCCTCTACATTACGCAATTGACAATAATAGTCGAATGTTGCGCAAAGTCTGGTAGCAAATTGCGTATAACTCTCATTTTGAAATTTTTGGGCTTTTCGAAAGCCAATTAATACTTCTTGGGGGGAACATTGAAACTCTTTTAAGACAGTTTCTTTTAGTTTCGAATAATTTTGTAAGTCCTCGACACTTAAGTACACCAAAAAATTCGCAGCTTTTTCACCTAAAATATTTAATAATATTTCGGCTTTTAAAGTATCGGGTACGTTTTTCATTACAAACGCTCTTTCAAGACTTTGGAAAAAAAGGTTAAAACTTTCCGGCCTAGTTGGCAAAGGAATAGATAAAGTTTTTACGCTTCTTATTAAATTCTCCAAATCAAAAGATTCGACTTTGTTAGTGGTTTTTTGTTTATTTACTTCAAGTTGGGTCTCCTCTTGTTCCCGTAGGGTTTCTAATTCCTCAAGTACTGTTTGTGCCACAATATCGAACTGTTCGCGTTTATTTTTAAAGATATCGCTAGTCTCGATAGCCTCTCTAAGCGAGTAAATGGTTGGTTTACCTGTCACTGATATATCAAGTTCCTCGGCAATCATTATTAACTCATTCTTTTTATATCTAGGCAAAGCCATTTTTACACGCACTTAAATTACTCAAAAAAGGGCAAAACAATTGACACAATATACTAGGAACCCTTAAAACAATTTAAATTTTAATAAAATTGTAATAAAACACTCATAAAGCAATTTTAATTCCCAACCAAAACTAAACAAGAACCATAAAACACAAAGACAATACTTAAATACACTCAAGTTAGATTTTTTAAATCCAAAATTTCGGGTTTTTAGACATTTTTATACCCAATTCCTCAGTTTTAAAGACATTTCCAAGAGACATTGAGGTGATATTCCACTTAAACTCAAAAACAAAAGTAATGCGAATAATCAAAGTGGGTGCTATTCCACTTAAACTCAAAAACAAAAGTAACACGATTATTCAAAGTAATTCAAGGGACATCCTCTTACCTCAATTTTTTTTCTCTCAAAACACTGGTAATCCTCCTAAAAATTTGGAACTTTTTGTGTATTGCCATTCAAATTTTAAGTCCTCAAGTCCTCTCAAGACATCTGTCATATCCTTAGGCATTTTTCATTTTTAAGACCACTCGCTCGGCCAAATCCGCAATCGACGGCCATGAAGATTTTTCTCATTCTCTGCTGGTTATTAATTCATACTTTTTAGACACAAATAAGAACTTCAACAGACGGTTGTTAAACGCCGTATTTTATTGCGTCTTCCCTTTCTCGCTCGTCAAGGAAGCAATGGGTTACAGTTAAGGAATTTACATACTTTCTCCAGCCACCGCCAGGTGGCGACACACATGATTATACAGAAGTTATGATTTAATATGGTTATGGTCTTATACATTTAAAGTATAGGCCGTGAAACCCAAGCTTACAATATCAATTTTAAAAGATGGAGGCCCAAAAATGGGCTCGAGGCTATACCTCTTTTAATAGATAAACTGACAATAATCATAAAGAACATGTGTTTTATTTTAATGTGTTCAAGTTCAGTCGATAATAATTTGATTGTCAACAATTACTAATTCATTGGTTAGTCATGAAATGTAATTAAGATATTTAAGTTGCTTATGTTTTGTAAGTGACTCTGTAAAGGGAGGAGGAGGAGGCTGGGGCTTTCAGTAGTTGTTCAAATTGTAGTTATTTGCATTCTTAAAACAGTGATGTGACGATTATAATAAGAAATATTCCACTAGATTTGCATAAACGTGTTATTGTGAAACAAACTAAATACGTTCCACATCAATAGTTCGTTATTTTACCAAATAAATGAATTTAAATTACATTTTTAATTTTTTTTCACCTGATATAACGCGTTGAAGAAATTTGAAAAAAAAATTTCTTTAAAAAGAAAGCTGATTAAAAAAAGATGATTTCGATTTAATTTGAATATAAAGCTTGATGTTAATTGAGTAATAATTGAGGCAGTGAAATAGAGTGAGCAAACCATGATTTCGGAGAATAATTTTGCAATAACATGATTGAAAGTGTTTTTACAGTGATTGGGCAAATTGGACACATTTTGCAATTTTAATTTTCCCCCCACATTTCTCACAACTACTAAGAAATATGTAAAATGCTTTTGACAACTAACACGTGGTGTTATATGACGCACATTTTTGCTCCAAAATATAGTATGTAATTATATGGTTTCACATATTGTATCCAAAGTTTGAAAACTTTCGAAGAACCCTCTTAAATACCTATAATAATCAATCTTAATACCTCTTAATGCCTTAATATAAAAGAAATATTTACGAACCTAAATAAGAGTTAAAATGAACAGAACCAATAACTTTCTGTGGAACATTAAGAATTTAATTCATATTTTTTACATCGTATAAAATTCATGCGAGTTGCTGCGAATAAAACAGCTAATGGGAAATAATAAAAAAAATGCATATAGAAAGTTAAAGCCAAATGTCCCGATACCGTGTCCGATGTCTCCATTATTAGCTGCATTGGGTGCCTTCTCAGGTGTGAACGATCGTCTCTTGACTGTGGCTCTAAATTAGTACGTCCGTCGCTATTATCCTTCCTATATTTATAGTGCAATGATAATTTATTTAAGATATATTGAAATTTTCCTGCAATATAAAGCCATCTATAATAATAAAAGAAAGAGTCTGTCTGTGTGTATGTCTGTGGATCGCAAAAAATCTACTTAGACTGCTCTAAAAAATTCGAAATTTTTAATATAGGTTCCTTTTAATACCTACGTGTGCACCCGAGGCTTAGTTTTTTTTTTATATTTGATTGTGATTTTTAATTAATATAATTAGTTTTAAAAAAAACGTCATCCACGTGGAATTGCGGGACCATAACAGGGCTTGAAAATACATGGACCGGGCCGAAACGGGGACTTGACTCCATCCTCTATTAGTTTGATTGATTGAGTTTGGTTGAGATATGCGCTCGCCCTAAGGCTGCTTCATCCTCTATTAGTGTTTGCTTTTTTAAGTGTGCATGCGCCAACACGAATTTAATTTTGTTTTAATTTTGAGTGTATTTTCACAAGGTAAGTATGCCTCTAAAAGGAAGCAATGCGAAGTTAACGGGTTCCCAGTAAGGCGGGACCATACTGCTAGTATACAATAAACATATAAATATACTCGAGTTAATTATTAAAAAAAGATCATATTTTTAAAACTTTTATGTGTAAAGTAATTCTATGTGTGTACATAACCTTAATCTTTTGTTAAGAAAATAATGCTTGATCATCAAGAGGGTTTGGCCAAGACCCTTGAACCCGATAGAATAAATGTCAAAAAGAATTACGTCATTTTAGAATACTCAAGCAAACGAGGGTGTGACGAACTCATTTTTACTCACGTTAGCTAACTTTAATGGATTTAAAGAACAAAAGAGAACGAAAAATTTCGTCTGCTTTTAAATAAGGCTATGATCTGCGGTCTCAATGAATTTTGACACTTGACGTAACGCCTACAAGTTTTTGATTCGGACCAATCGTAGCACAGTTGCTAACTTTTTTGAATGATGATAGCATTCCGTATTCGAAAATAAAGTCAAAAAGATTATCACGGATTAGAATGGCGGCAATAGTTAAATTTAAACCATGGAGTTGGCTGCGACACCTCCGGCTGTCGGTAAGTATTTAGTGTCTTTATTGTTATTTATATATTTTTATTATTATTTTAAAATCTTCTTGAGGATTATTTGGCTACTATTAATAGTTAGTTTACAATCCAGTCGAAGATTATCAATACAGAAGTATATTAAGTTTGTTTAGTTGAATTAACGTTGCACACGAAGGCTATTGGGGATATTGTAATTTTGAATGATGAAAAGTGAGGTGGGCTTGACCTGGCACTTCTATAGACTTGAGCGAGTACTTGAGCTAGCACCTAACAAAACCTTATAAACCCATATTAAACAGGTGGACGGAATGATGGGACGTACGGATCGATCGAAAAAAAGTTTTAAAAAAAATTGTCTCTCTGACACTTAAAAAAACGGACGGGTTGAAAAGCGGATGAAAGGATAGACTGGGGGAATTTTCCACGTCAGTAGTAGCTTGCGTTTATTTTTCAAAATTTAAAGATAAAGTAGGTAAAAAAATGTTTTATCTATAATTCAATTTTTGATGCCGATCAAATATATATATCTAGCAGACAACTTAGTATTTTATACTTTACGAATACTGTATTTTTTTTTTTTTAGACTTAAATATATACAATTTTGATCATTGATTTCATTTGATTCCTTATTAACGTGCGTAACTAAAATCATATCTTATAAGTGTGGGTAGATGCATATTCAGTATTGATATTTTCATTGAGAACTTCTTGTGACTTATCGCGATAAGAGTTAAGAAGGTAAGACAAATACTTCACTTTCGATGAATTAGGCTGTTTATTTTCATTTCTATACTTTTATAATAGTTTTACCTCGTATTCACGATACTATGAATCGGGTCTAAACCTCGGAAAACAGAATTTTTATTGGGATAATTATTATCATGAATTATTTTAAATTACGTTATTTTATTATTCCCTTTTTCTGTTTGTTTTCCGATGTTTTCGGCCCATGCGCGTTTACCGTGAATGCGGGGTCGGACGAAAATGGAAAAAGTTCTATAGATTTGTATTATATTGATCTCCCATGTATACTTAAAAAAATGTACAATTGCCTACTCCGCCCATTACGTTATAAACCATTTGAGACTTTATTTTCAATCCTTTTTGCCACTCAAGACGGGAAACATGCTCATAGTTCATAAAAATAAACATAAATTGTTCTGTACTTTGTACAAATTAGTCTTATTTTATGTTGGGCAAATTGAAACGGGATATTTTTTTGTATCTGTAATTAAACGCTTTTCAACATTCGGAGAAGGGTTCGAGCTATTCCTTCTTTGTCCATGAACATCTTTCATAAAAAGCAAACCAACTTTAATTGACTTGAATTCTATATACAAATCTGGCAACAACGGATTCTACCGAATAATTCGGAAACATAAACAAACAAAAAGCGCTAACTTTCAAGTTTCAAATGGCGTTTACTTTCAAGTTTAAAATAAGCTAAGGTAAACTTCATTTTTGTCGATAACAAGGAATTGAATTCAAAAATTTCAGTAGAAAATCAAATGTAAAATTATTTATAACCGTTTCTATTTAGCTTCTGGTAAATTATCAAACCCAAATGACTTGTTAAATATGCCAGATAATGCTTATCGGATAGGAATAGCTATGTTATATTGGCCGGTCTTGATTTGATGATTTGTGTTTCGTTTCCATGCAATGAAAAACCCGAATCTGGTAGGCATTCTACAGGGTGCGCAAATAAGTAGCACGGTTTAGAAATATTTTGTCAGAAAGAAAATGCTGCAAAAACCATGTTGCTATATGAATCCATTGATCGCTTCAGTATTAAGCCCAAAAAGACGCTTGATGAATTGTTGGCTGGTAAATATATGCCATCTTCACATATGCACTTATCTGATCCACTGTACACAGCGGTTCACCTTTACTGTACGGTAACCATTGGCGCGATTTTCCGTTTTGGCGATAAATGGTTTTTGGTGGCAAGCTGTCTGACCTGACCGAAACGCATAATGGTTAGATAGGGTTGCCGGAAAACGTCATCGTTGTGAAGGGAGCATGACGTCAAAAGTCGCCAGAATTCGGACTTCTGGCGCGATTTCGGAAAGTTCGCCAATGGTTACCGTACAGTAAATTTCTACAGTACACAGCTCATACTAATATCTCAACTCGCCAATAGTTAATTTGCAGCTCTACACTCCTTGCCAACCTAAGTTGGGTAAATATAAATATGCCATGGGGAAGATCCTTCCACGCATGTAAAGAGTTCCATAAATTATTTGTGAATCCATCCAGATAACATGTTTAAAACATTAATTTTGTTTAAGGTCTAATCGATTTGAATATTATTTGAGAACATATGGCAATTTTATCCGAATAAAAAGTGTATTTTGGTTAAATTGTATTCAGATCTTTTTGTATGTAAATATTAACTTACAAGAGTTTCCAACTAACGGACCATCCGCGCTTTCACTCTGCCTTTTTACTCTTTGTTTTTACCCAAGTTAGGTTAGCAAGGAGTGTAGTCTAGCAGCAACCAAACCAACCAATGAAAAAATTGGGGTGGAAAGTGAAGAAATTTGTTGCTTAAATAGTTTCTGAATTCGACTTGTGGGCTCTCAGGCGGCTTCAATAGATTTTTTTGCCAAGCATTTTTTTGTGTTTCTTATCTCCATGTCCAGGCCACTTTTATTTGCGCCACTCTGTACTGTACTTCATATTTCATTGAACTCAATCTGAATAGCAACCCAATATTAATTTTTAAATTTCTCCAAAGTCTGCAATTAAAACATGGGCCATTATATCGTACTTGTTCCCTGTAACCCTTTTCTTAAAACCATTTCACTGCATCAAGATCCGCAGATAGTCTCTTGCCACAAATGCCGATTTGACGAGTGCCATTTCTTTTTTTTAAAATCCAAACACTTTTTTTTGCAAGAAATTTGGATATCAACAATATCTTTCCACATTTAAATCATCACAATTTTATGGATTGTCCTCAGTCAATTGTTTTTGTAGCATTTAGCTTTTTTCTAAAGTCGCAAGGTTTCGTTTTACTCCGACCATTTAGTTTTAGTTTACTTGTCGACAAATAAACATGTATAATGACAAATAATAAAAATGTGCTATATAATGAGTAAAAGGTTGTTCTGCTTCGAAATCAGAAGCAGAGTCTTTCATTTTCATGGGGGAGGAGGATTTATAATTTTTTTTTTCGCCAATAGGAACAAAGCGAACTCAATCAGGCAATTTGAAGTCAAATGAGCCAATTAGTCAACTAAAGTTAATTTGACTTTTTTCCAGCATTTTTCAAGTCTTGAATAGCTAATGATGCCATCTGAGGAGAATGATAGCCCAGAAACAACCAGTTTCGGTTATTGCAGTTTGGTTCAGTTGTATAGGATAGCAAAGTAGTTAAAAAATGGTTACAAATATAGGGTTACAAAGTATTTAAACCTTTAGTGGGACTGATACGATCTCGCACAACGAGCTTATAATAGGGGTAGAGCGGCCTAGGAACGGTTTCTACTACGGAGCCGGTGGCACTCAGATAATTTCTCATACAGTCACGTGGTTCACCACGTGACTATGAGAAAGGGAAGTATATTTGGCAAGTTATCGTGCCGTTTGGCGCTTTTTGAAAAATAGCGCCGAATTTCAAAACATTTTGTGTTTGTTTTGGAATGTTTTTTTTTGGTTGGATTAATGTTGCGTTAGACCTACTGATTATGTAGGTCATTTGATAAACACTTCACTTTAATTTTTTAACGGCTAGGATATTTTTATGCATATTTGTAAAAAATATATACAAATGTGTTGTGTGTAAGAAAACTTAAGAACACACTGTTCACTTCATTCAACTAATTTTGTGAAAAATGAGCCAAATCAAGCTTTGAAAAATTATATATATAATACTTCCTCCTTTCTTATGAACTTCGTTGCAGTTGAAAGCACAACAAGAAACAACCATTTATGCAATAATTTAGCTGCTGCGAATATTACGAACCTTTCCTATACCGATTGCCGCAGCAAAATACATACACAGCCTGCTCGTAGTAGTAGGAGATGCAATCACGTGACCCTAGGAGGAATTCTCTTCATGTGGGTTCCACGGTATGGTTGCCATTAGCCGCTCTACCTCTATTATAAGCTCGTTGATCTCACACAGTTGTCAAGACTAAGACAACAATGCTCTTTGTAAATAAAAACATCTGTAGAACTCTAAAAAAAAATTTAAGGTTTGTTTTTGCATTAAAAAGTGTTCATTTAAAATTGGCAGTTCTTTAAAAAAAATAATTATCAAATACATATCTGAACCTGCCTGCCTTTTGTTATTTTGTTAATTTATAATACTTATGTGAGAAACAATTAACTATTCTAATTCATTTTAAATTTAGTTGTTAGATTAAAAAAAAACCAACAATTTTCAACTATTTCTTTTGACACATTTGTAGGAAGTTTTGCAATGGTTCTTATTTGCTGAACGTTGCTTTTTTTCCCCACTTAATACAGTAGTAAGTTCTGAATTTTTTTTCTTTCTGACCATAATAACAAATGTCTTGACCTTTTTTTTTACGTTTCTGGTTCCTCAAGACCAAATACACTAAAAAATGTATATAATAGTAAAACTATTCTTTACTGTGCATTACTCTTATTTATCTATATTAAAACTTCTCTCCATTTCAGTCTATTTCAGAATCACCCTTGCCATTACAAATTTACCCTATCAGCCCCAGCTAGCACAAAAGACCACTCCAGAATTCAGGAGGATAGCAGAAGAAATTATTTTAGATTTAGAAGCACTTTACAGGACTATACATGGACAACAAGCTGTCACAGTCATTTCATTCCGGTAAGCATACTAAAATATTATAATTAACAATCATAATATAATCATATGTAACAATCTGAATACAATAGTTACAGTTTCACAGCATCTAAAAGTTAACAATGACTATACGGGGCTCTTATATCATAGCTATATTAAAAAATAGCTTTACAGTTTATGTTTTTTCCCATATATTTTAATCTTTAACTGCTTATGATGTTTATGTTTTAAGCTTTAACCTTGGTCAAGAGTATAATTATATTTTAAATTTAAACTTGCATTTTTTTTCTGAAGAGGGTTGGCACTGATACGGTTCAATTTTCTCCAAAATTAAGGAATTTGTAACAGCATATTGAGAACTTGATTTTTTTTCTCTGAATAAGTATAGGACAAGGGTTTCTTCTAGACTATATCAAAGGGAAATTTTATAAATACTAAATATTACACAGCAATTAAATTTTAACAATAAGGGTTATACCTCTAATTGTTTTGAATTGGCATAATACAGTTAACCTTTTCAGTCCCAGTGATGCCCTTTAGCATCATGTTTCTGATCATAATTTATTAAAATAATGGGGCTTGACATCTTCTGAAATTAATAAAAAAGTATTTTCTAATAGAAAAAGTTTGAAGAATCGAATGATGTACTTTTTAATATCATAAATGGCTATTGACGATCAGAAAACAATTTCTAAAATGATGATGCCAAATTGTCATTGGGACTGAAAGGGTTAATAAATAAGGAAGGAGTTTGTTAACCTTTTCGCAATAAACTTAATTTATCCGATACTGTTAATTTGAAAATTTTTTACAAGAGCTATTTAAAGTGGTAGTCTGCTTCTGTACCAGATATCAATTATGACCCAATGAGTACATGTTAAATCTGGGATGGGATTGCAACAAAACCAAAAGGTTGATGCTAAAAGTTGCATTGGGTGTCAGCTCATGTGTTGACCTTGTCAATGGACCACTGTTGATGATTACATGACTTATGCAGCTGTGTTAAATTTCCGTACCAAGGCTAGAAATAGACTCTGAGAAACATTCTATTAAATTAAAAATTTATTTTCAGACCACTACAACATTCCCAGCAAGAACCAGTTCTAGTCACTTTAGATGTCGGCTCTTTGGGCAACGAGGACCAATCTAGCATTGAAAGTGTCGTCAAAGATGCAATAGTTTCTGGTAACCTTGGAAGGTATAGGCTATCATCAGAAGGTTTCTCTATAAGAGGATTTGGTGGTAAGTTGATGTTTGCAATGTTTATAAATCTTAAATTGTTGGCATACTTGTTTTTATTTTACCAGGTGTTTTAATGCAGGGCTGCCAGTGGCAACTTAAAAGGCTACTAAAGCAACTATTTTAGCATCTAGGCGACTATGGCTACTATTTTAGTCCAAAAAGGGCCCAAAACGACTATTTTCGGCAAAACCTTCAACTATTTTCGGTCTTGGGCGACTTTTTTTTTATTAAGATTTTTTAGTTATATAATTTTCACATAGATGGCGCCCCAGTGATACTACCGATGCACAAAACGTGAAGTGCCTTTAGATTTCGTTTGGTTCTCATCTCAAATCCAACAGCACAAAACAAAAGCAAAACCATGTGTTTTTGAAATTGCAATTGATTATGACTTGTTTTAGAAGCCTATGTAAAGTTGATGGAAACTAAAACTTTGATTTTGTATGCTTTGTTGAAGATTTTTTTAAAACTGCATTTGGATAGGATTTACATCGGTCTGTTTGTTATTAATTTGCTTTGTTTTGAAATTGTTATTTTTTATTCAGTAAGTTGGCGATAAGGCTTAATACTGCATGCTAACAAAACATACCATAACTTGATTAAAATTTAACTGCTATCAAATTAATCCAGAAATAAATGCTAATTGAAAATTTTAAATTACTAAAGTAATAGGGAGAAACGTGTTGCCAACACACTATGTCTAGTTTTAAGTAACTTTTTTACTGAAAAATTATATTGTTGCCTAATTAAGTATTTGTTTAAAGTATTTTTTTTTTTTTAATTTTTAATAAAATATGTATATAAAAGAATTGTGTATCAAAATACGATTTTTAAAATATTTTTTAAAGTAATATTTTCTTTTGAATTCTAGATCGTCGTAAACAAGAATACTTATATTTACGTTAAAAATTTAATTAGTTTTAATAGCCCTCCTTGCTTGATTTTAAAATCTGCAGTTATTTCAGTGAAACATATTTAGTATTGATCCTTATGTTTCTTGAATAACTGACAACTATTTAAAATAAATTTGTTTTTAATATATTTATATATATTTTAAAATAAATTTATTTTCAAGTAAATTTAATTTTACTGACAGTATCAATCCTTTCATATGATAGTTGGTGTTGCAATTTGTTAATTTAAGTTTTAGTTTTAAATTTTTGGCACTCTTTAGCATTTTAGCTTCTGTGAAATGCCAGGCTTTTTCTAGATGATTGTTGGTTTTTCCCAGATTTTTTTAAAGTCAAGCCAAAACAAATTAAAAATATATTGCTCGTACACATATATAATATATTTTTGGAGGATAAAAAAAAGACGCTTTTATGACTGTTTCTCAAAAATTATCCAATCGTTAACAAAATGTTTTTTTTCTTTTTGAAAATTTTTATGTAATTTGCTAATTAAATTCAAATGCAAATAAGTAGATTTAAAATAGTTCCCCTAATTTATGTTCTCTAACAATTATATATAAATTGGTTTAATAATTTGACATGAAATTTTCTGTTGCAATACATCCGAAAAACTTTAGCAGTTTTATCAATTCTTTCAACTGAGTGTTAGTGCTACAATTGTGAGGTTTGCACTAATAAAAGTCTTAATTTTTAGTTTTTAAATTTGTGAATCGAAGCATATTAAACTAATATATCATGTTTTTGGAAAATTTATGTAATCGCAGATAACATTCAATGCAAATATTTTTAAAGAAATTACTTATTACATTATCTAACAATTAAAAGTTGTTTATTTAGTTAGGTAAAAGAGGATACTATTTTGGCTACTATTTTTTAACATCTGAGGCTACTAAAGCAACTATTTTCAAGGCTTTCTGGCACTGGCAGCCCTGTTTAATGCTCTTTGTATTAATGTAGTGTTATTATTGCTTAAGTATTTTATATAATGGCCCTGTTTTAAATTTTTATAGCATTTCTATTTTATCTTAAAAGTTAGCTTTGTTGACTCTTTGCAGTCGAGGCCGTTTTTTGTGCGTACCTACCAGCAATTCAAAGCATTTTACAGCGTTTTTGGTTAATTTCTTACCTCTAACTTAAAATTATTTCACTTATAAAGTAACACATACAGCTTTTATATTTTAATATTTAATTTAATTTTTACCATACATCATAAACATAATCAAGTTATCAATCACCAAATAAAGAAACATAAATTGTTTACACAGCACATTGAACTTCTGTGCCACACAAAGTGGTGATTAAGAGTAACCTTTTGAGTGCAAAGGGTTAATTTCTTGTCCACTATTTATTTGTTTTGTTCTCGATCTACTAATGTAGGTTCAAAAACTTCCTGACAGAAATTGTTTCGTCTGGAAATTGCTTATAACTTTCTTATCCATTCTTTACCCTTGCATTAAAAATAGCTACACACTGCCATGGAAAAGCATTATACCCTCCTTTAAATGCTTATAATCATTTTAAATTTTATTCAATATATTCTTTTCAACTTGTATCTCTCATGTTTTATAGTTAAATTGGATAAGTAAGTTTCCTGTGAAACTTCTATGTGTTCATATAATATCATAATGATTTATTCATATCCTTTTACATATTTATTAAGACTGTATCCTAGTACAAGACTCTTGTCCTAGATTACAATATAAAAGTCCTGTTTGCACTTGTTTGCTGGATATAATGTAGAACCAGTCTTATTTTTTTTTAAGGAGAAGGGGTATACATGAGGCTTTTTATTATGTTACTGAAGGAGCATTCCAGCGTTCCGTGTGTTACATTCGGACCACATTTTCAGTATATTTGTTACATTTTTGGTTTGAAAGCAGTATAAAACAAATGAGATGACAACTTATATCTTTTCTCAGATGTTTAATGATCTTATTAAGCTAATCGGAATCTTTTTAAACTAAAAAGTTACGCAGATATAATTTTTTCATTTCGCGTCACGTGTGTTTCCATTTAACAGGGTTATTTTCTTTTCTTCTTCTATTATTTGCATAATTCTGCGAATTATGCAAATACTCATGAAAATAAAAAATATCAATAGCAAGCTAAGTAAACAAGCTTTAAAAAAAGTTGTGTTAGAAATCTGAGTTACAAATAGTCAGACTACAATAAAATAAATAGCGCCGTCACGTGTGTTGCACACAACGTTCCGTGTGTTACAGCGTGTGAATTGATTTGCAGTTCAGTTTTCAAAATCCTAATATTTTTAATGATAAACACTTTGGTTAGCAAATAAATAAATATAGGAGTTTAGTGACATATTTAAATACACAATTATTTATTATTTAACTTTATAAAGCACATTTTTGTTACTTAATTTTTTATAATAAATATAAAAGTTCAATTGCTAATTTTAAATATTACTCTTAAATTTTTAACTACACTAAAACCGACCTTGAGTTTGCAGCAGAGAAATGTACTGCGAGAAGGAAACTGTGTAAACAACGCAGGTGGCGCCGAAATTTTGCCTACTCTGATTGGCTCCTCCTTTGACCCTGATATTCGTGCTCCCTGTTACGTCAAAATCGAAGGAAAAAATAATTAAAATACCCTCTAACTGAAGCTAAACTAATAAAAATAATAAATTTATGTCTTGAAGTAACAAATAAAATTCTTTATTGAATGTGAAACACCTTTTTTTATTCGATTCTCGCACTCGAAAATGAGAACTATTTACCTATTTCTCGTAGAAAATTTGTATGCTGCAAACTGTTGTGTCGGTTTTATTGTAGTGAAAAATGATTCCTACCATATTGCAAATTACACAACAATAGCAAGCACAATTTTTATATAACTGTATTGAACAGTTCAATGTGACTGTCAGAGTCACATTTAACAAGGTGAATTTTTCGTATTCCTGGTACCGGAAACAAAGTCATTCAAGGGTTAATATCCGTTATTTTGGATGTTATATCCGATTGCTAAATATGAAGGACTTTGGTATTCGGAATTAAGTTTCTGACAATATCCGCCAAATCCTTTGAATGCTGGACGATGATCGGATTTGTTCTTTTATTCATAACTTCTCTCCGCACGAGAGATTTGGCATTGCCCCCAACTCCGTCGACAATGACTTTCCTGGGAGACGTTGCGAAATACTTCCATTCAAATGTTCTTTTTTTCTTTTTTTAAAATTTTAAATGAAAGTTGTTAAAGTAAAACATTTCACTTTCGTTAAAATTAATTTTGTTAAAACATAACTATTAATATCAATAAAATGCTTAATTTGAAATAATGATTTCGCAACACATAACTTTTCTAAAGACAAATGGTCACAAGAAAACACAAAATAACGTCTGAAGCACTCTATATTTCAACTACTAATGATCTGAAATGTAAACATCCAATGCATCCGCAAATGTGTACATCTGCCAGAGCAGGTGGCTGAAACTTCCATAGCGTAAATGATAACGTTTTTTGTTTTGCAATTGTTTTAATTTTTTTTTTGTAAAGGATTTTTTTGTTTTATGTTGTTTTTTATATATATACATGCATGTTTCCATAAGCACGCATTTCAATAAATGAATTTCTCAGGATAAATCTCGTTTTTTATACTACACGTCAACTAGCTCCCACTCCCGTTTCCTTCATTATTGCCAAAATCGTTCCGTGTGTTTCAAGAAATAAAATGCCAAATTCTTGCTTAATTTTTATAAAAACGTTTTGAAATTTTTTCTATATGTTCCCCATGTGTAACTAGCTTATAATTAATAAAATAAGCTTAATTAAGCTTTTTTTACAGTTTTTATATGAAAAGTTATAGGTTTTCGTTCCATGTGTTACATTGAGCATCAAGTAGTTCATATTTTACCGAGTAATTTTTTTAAAAAAAAGCTATGCACAAAATATCTGCCTAAGATACTCAGAAAAGATGCATTTGCAACAATATGCGCAAAAAAATTCATTTTACATGTTTTTTAGCCCTTAAACGTTTATCATACATCTGGCAATTATTTCACTTGAAAGATCTATTTCTAAATCGGTCTAGTTTATTGCATTTTTTCACACTAAAATTGAATTCAGATTCGAAAATCAGTATGATTTATTTGAAATATAAACCTTTAACTACATGTGACAATTTTTTCAGAATTTTATTTGCACTTTAATTTTTTGGCACTTCAGGACCACTTTCCTTGGAATGCTCCTGAAGTATTTTTGATATAAAATTTCATTTATTTATTTGGTCATGGTAAGGTGTAAAAGTTAGATGAATTTTAATACTTAAACTTTTGTATAATGTTGAATGCATCAAACACCAACAAGCATCTTCAATATGCATCTATTCATAAAAGGAATATGAAGAGTACACGGGAAGAACCGATTGATTTCGTACAAGGCTTTCCTTAATAGCCTGTTTGGGGATGATAGCGAGAAATCGGCTAAGCTGGTGTAAAGAAGCCAGTTACTCGCTTTGTTTATCTTTCGCAGCAACCCTGATTCACGCCAGAGTTGAGTGGAACAAGTCACACGTTTGTACCGCAAATGAAGAACCCTAAGAAAAACCAGTTTCCGGTCGCCAATGTCCGCCAAGCAGAGACAATTACGGAAAGACTCTAAAGAAATCAATCGGTTCTTCCCATGTACTCTTCATATTCTACACCCTGTAATGAAAGAGAAAAGTATTTGTTCTTTTTAGTGAAACAAAATTAGCGGTTAAAAAGTATTCTATCCTAACATTTCACTTTTGAAATTACAATTGTAGCTCCAGCTCAGCCAATTCCACAACCACAATCATGTCCACCCGACCAATTAAGTTGCACCTCTGGGGAATGTATAAACATTTTGAAGAGGTGCGATGGCAATGAAGATTGCAGAGATGGATCGGACGAGCTCGGCTGTCGTAAGTTTTGATTTTTGTAAATTTAGCTTGCATGTTTTAGTCCATCTTTAATATGGTATTTTAGCTATATTGCATTTTTTTATTTACATTTTGTTGATATTTTTTTGTTAAACGTTTTACAGGTTTGTACCATAATCTAAAATGAAACACTGAAAACTTTTTTTACCCAATGCAAATGTTTTTATAGTAGGCAATTTTAAATTTATTTTTATTCAGTATGCTTAATAAGAATCTTTGATTTTTATTTAAGTAATGAATATTGACCTCAATTAATACCTTATCAAAATAATTTCGTAATTGGCAATTTATTTTTTGGCAACATTTATTGACTTGTTTTATATTTTTATGCATTTATGGGTTGATGTTTAATAGATAAAATTTATTTAGAAATAAAGAAAATTATCATTCATTATCACAAAACTTCTAAGATTTAATATTATAATTAAATTTATTGTTGTGCTTATAAAGAGTTATTTTCAACTGGTTACTATACATCTTGCATTTGTTTGATTGCATTTTTAATATAAGTTTTATTATCTAAAAGCTCTTGCTTCCACATTCAATAATTATTTTTCGTAATATTATAAAAAAAATAGTTTATATTACCTTGCTGATTGCATGTTAACTATTCTAAATTTTATTTACTTGAGATAACTAAACTAACCCTTCTCTTTAAACATGTCTGTACAAACTGTACTAATAAACAATTGTTTGTTGTATTGTGAATAATTTAAGAAAGCTTTGTTAATAGACAATAAGCTCATCAGATAGAGTATAGAAGATTTTTTTTGCTAGCAAATTAAATCAATGCAAGCAGAATTAATTGTTTATGGCGGGATGGAAAATTTGTCTAATTGTGCCAGAGTGCCAGAATTGATATCTTCAGCTTAATTTAATATTTATTAATTTGGGTTCAGTTCTGCAACTAGTTTATCTTATTTCTGCTCCAAACATTTATTCAAACACTGAAGCTAGCCATATTCCCATCCCTGAAATGGGAGAACTAAAAAAATTTGGAAAATAATAACAATTTTCAACCAATGTCAAAAAGGAATTTGTTGTCTATCTTGTATAACCATACACAATTATTAATGATAAATTTCCAAAATGTAAAATTTCATAACCTATATTCATGTTCTATTAAGTGCGCCAATATTTGTTGTGTGTAAGTGTCTTGTTGATTTCAATCGTGGTATTTGCTTTTTTGTCTTCGATGTCTTGTCATATCGCATGTGTTGCAATTTAAAAATTTTATATACTAGATTGCATAATCTATAAAAACTGGTTTTCACATTCATTTTTGTCGTTTCAAGGTCATGAAGTTTTGATAAAAATGCTTGTACTTTTATCGCAACCCAGAATTAAGATTTATTTTTTTTACTTTTCATGTAACAAAATAACAAAGAATCATGTTTGGTATATGAAGCTTTTTAAGTGAATTCAACATTAATTTTTACACAGAATTACAAATCATTTTGCACCCCTGTCTTGTGGCTGTCTGAAATGTTGTTGACCAAAGCACTTGTTTCGTAACCTGTTCGTCTTGACCAGTTTGCATCTTGTGGCTTGAAAACGTAAATGCTGATGAGTCCAGTTGCATTACTTTGCGTTGATATTGCAGCCAAGACCCATGTTGGTCTGGAACATTCTTCTGGTTGCTATAGCAACAGTGAAGTGATTTGGGACAAGGACAATTAAATATTTACATTTCATTCAACTAAAATAACAACAAAAAATCATGTTTGATATATATATATCCTTTCATTGAAGCTTTTTAAAATAATTCAACATTAATTCTCGAACAAAATCGAAAACCACATTGCACCCTTGTCTTGCTGCTGTCTGAAATGTTGTTTCGTAACCCGTTCGTCTTGACCCGTTTGCATCTTGTGGCTTGAAAACATAAATGCTGATGAGTCCAGTTGCATTACTTTGCGTTGTGATATTGCAGCCAAGACCCATGTTGGTCTGGAACACTCTTCTGGTTGCCGTAGCGACAGTCAGATGATTTGCGACGATGGAACTTGTATAGATACTATTCGGGTGTGTGATGGGGTGAGAGATTGCTCATTGGGAGAAGATGAGCAAAACTGTGGTATGTTTAAATTTCATTTCGTGGAATGGATAAGAATTGTCACCTTGAAAATGTATTCTTATTAAGAAATCATTTAATTATTTAAAGTTTTTGGGAAAGGTTCATGAGAAATATTCAAAAATGGTGTCCAAAGTTTAAATAGTTGCTTTTTTAAATGTTCATCCTTGATGAGCTGAAGTTTTTTTTTTTAATTAAAGAATTTATACTGACTTTGATGTTTGAAAGTACAAGACAATTATATAGAAATTGTGGAATTTAAATTAGTTAAATACATTTTCATTTTTTGGACGATGAAGAAAATAAGATTTAATATTGAAACCAGGCTTAAATTTAATATTGAAACCAGGAAAGTATAGTTGATTAAAAACTATCATTTAAATTTTTATTTTAAATTTCCTCTTTTATGTAAGCTTTTAATTATTAATATAATTTTATATTTTCACTAACATCTTTTCTTTATGTTAGTCACTAACAAAACCTAATAAAAAAGCTAACTTTTATGTTGTACCATTCATAGCACTAATGATCATGTGTTAAACTGTTTTATATATTTATTTCATATTCTCAATCCCTTTTTAACAAAATGGATTCCCTCAAAATTCTTTCTTAAATGTATATTTTAAATTATTTTTAGTTTCATTTATTTTGTTTTATATTGAGTTATTATTTGTTAGTTTTTTAAAGCACCTCTAAAATTTAAAGGTATTACTGTTTGCCCACCCGGTCAATTTCAATGCGATGGATCTAGGTGTGTTGACGAAAGGAGGCGTTGTGATCGTAGGCCTGATTGCTCCGATGGCGCTGATGAACGGAATTGTCCAGGTAGTTTATAGTTGCGACTTAAATTCGACAACATTTTCTTATTATTTATTTTATTTTGAAGATATACACACTGCATAAACCCTTTTTAAAACACAAAATTCTTATAAAAAAAACCACATAAGAACAATAAAGATATAGGATAAGGATAAACTAATAATAATTAATCAATGCCCGGTCATTGAATACACTTCCCCAATTGTCCCCCCTCTTGTATCCAAAATTATCTGTATTTGAGTTTTTCTCCAATTTTTGGACATCTTGAAAACTACTTTTATGTATGTAACTTGCTTTTGACAACGTCTAACATGTAATGAACCACAAACGTAAATTAAATGCAGGAAATGATAGTTATTTTCTGGAAATGTTTACATCTCCTAATATGTTCTAGATAAATAAAAGTTCTTTTGCAAAAAGTTTGCTGATGTTTTAGACATTTATACTTTCTTATGAGGCTCTTTTTATAAATTTTTATGATCTGAATGGACCACAACGTCTTAACTTGGACACTATTCTGCATAAGACCTAATTGAAATGGAGACATTATATTTGTGTCAAAATGTGCGTTGTAATCTATGCTATAAGTCTTCAAATGCGAATTGCATATTTCTAGTAGTTTTCAAGAAATGTCAAAAAATAAAAATCAGAAATAATTCATGCAAAAATAATTTAAGATACGAGTGTATATTAATTCAAAGGGAAGCATTCTTTAATAATAATCGTTTGCAGAAATTTACTCATTTAAATTCCAAACATATAAAATGGTGCTAACATCAGTATATATATTTTCATAGCACCTATTATCCCTTAAGACTTTAAACGTAGGTTTTGTATAGCGAAACTTTTGGTTAATTTTATTATTTTTATCGTTTTATTATTATTTTATATTTTAAGTTATTTTGTATTTATTGCCAATAGAACCAACCGATTGTCAAGCTGATCAATTCAAGTGTTTGGATGGACAGTGCATATCAGCTTCTCTTAAATGCGATAGGAGATACGATTGTCAGGATGGGTCGGATGAGTTATCTTGTGGTAGGTTTTATGTGGACACTAAACCGGCTGTTTAAAAACTTTATTTTTTAATTTACTAAACTTATAAGACTTAAGCTTATTGCAATATATATAGTGTGTACACTATTTAAACAAAGGAGTGAAATCCACTCCTGTAGGAGAAGTGCATCTTTGACACTGGAAAGAAGTGAGGGGCTGGTGAGCTCTGTCGTTTAAGCTCTCGCTTAGCATGCAGAAGGTCCCAGGTTCGGGTCCGGGCATCGCCAAAATAGCTGCCGACCTAATAAACGGCCAGCCAAAAATGTCCGAAGAATAACACCCTGTGTAAGGGAGTGCACGTTAAATATCCTTCAAAGTCCTAACGCTGTGTACGATATCGCCCTTACCTAGAGCCCTCTATCCCTACTGTGTAGAAAAAGATGCGACAATAAGGCCCAAAATTGTCCAAGCGGGTTGCCACGGCGAAACCGCTGGGGAGAAACTGGTTGGTCTTGCTTGAGCTTGGCGGTTTATCGCTTTTCGTACGTATTTATGAATCCTTCCCCGGAAGACTATTTAGTTTCGCTTTAACTTCTGCAGCGACTGATTTTCGAAATTAAGTGCTAGATTTGAATGTTTAAAGTGAATTAAATTATTTTATTTAAACCCTTATTTAATAATTATTGAAACTAAATGACAATAAAAATTGTTAATTGACATTTATTTTAATATTATTACTCTACCGCCACTTTACACACATTGATATCTTGTTCAAGCTTTAGTCTCTCTTACCTATGAAATTAATTCAAATTATTAACAAGGTATCTAACTAGACGTTAATCTAATGAGTACCTCTTTCAAAATCAAGATAAATACTCCTGAATGTTCAACAAGAGTGCTAAAAAAATCACAATGCTTGTCAACATTTTGGAAAATACGCCACACTATCAAGCTGGCAAAATACTAGTTAATATTCTTTTATTAATAAATCACAAAATAAAAAATTACTCAAAACAAAAATTCCATATTTACCAATACTATTAATAAGTGACACAATATGTTTAGGTTTTGAGCAGATGAGTCTGTTTACAAAAAGAATCTTCGCCAAGAGACGCCAAGTAGAAAAGCAGGCGAATCAATGTTTATACTCGTATTTCAAGAAAATACGAAGATTCTTTGGATATTTAAACGTTGAAAAGATTTCTGCACACATAAAGTGAATAAATACAGTTTTTTAAAACGAAATGAAGCAATGTTTTATGCATAATATGTTTTAATAGCCATCATTAATACAATCAGAAAGCGTACTGTTAAAGGAAAACTGTCTTTTTTCTAACTAAAGTATTTTTGAAGAAAATTATGGTTTTAGAATATTCTTTACACATTTAGGAAGCTATAAATAAACATAAAAAAGTTGTACTTTCCCTAAATTTTATGGATTGTTGACGATTGCAAAGGCTACTTTTTATCCTATGCTAACTCTATGAGGGACGAAACGAAAACTGCCGGAGGGGGACAATTTTGGACCTCGACCAATCAGGAAAGGCTGCCAATATGTCGCGTCTCTTATAGACGCAGTAGTGATGTAGGGCTCTACCCTTAACGGTTGCGTTGGGTGCCTATTCAGGTGTTGGCTCGTCACCTGACTGTGGTTCTAAAATAGGACGCCCATCGCCAATAGCCCTCGTGTAGCTCTAGTGCGAGGATAATTCAAACCTAACCTAACCTTTAATAAGTTTCTCTTGATAAATAAGATATTTATGAATAGTTTAATTGATTTTTAATGCTATGAACTTAATTTGTAGAACCTAAAGTTTGTCAGCCAGATGAGTTCCGCTGTGGAGACGGCCAATGCATAAAAGCAAACCTTAAATGCGACAGAAGATATGACTGTCAAGATGGCTCAGATGAAATATCTTGTGGTATGTTTCAGCTAAATTATTTTTATGTATTTTATTAAAATATTAATTGTGAGTTACTCAGTATTTAAGTTGTAACTTAACTCAGTATTCAACTATTTAATACAGACCTTTTAATTTTTCATCGAATGAAAACACAAACCAGGTATTTAAGTATTTGTTGTTTTTTAGTGCTTCTAATTTTATTTTATGATAAAATGATAATGGATAGTATATCTTGGGAAAAAAATTCCACACTTGTATGGCACAGGGCATGGGTACAAACTTATGTTTAGAATAAGTTTATTAAAAATATTTAGAATGTAAAATGCCATAGTTATGAGTACAATCTTTGCATAGCAGTTTTTGCATATTTATGCTAACGAAAATGATTTTATTATTTCCATTATTCATGCATGCTTTGTGTGTTTTCTATTAAACCATTTACTTAAGTTCTTGTAATTTTCTGAAACGTTTTTGCTATTTTGATGCATAAGTTTATTATTCATATTTTGAATACATTTTCTCATGTTGCTTATTGATTTTGCTTTAATATTATATATTTTGCTTTATTAAAAAAATATATTAATTCGATCAGAACCTGGGGTATGTCAATCAAACCAGTTTCGATGTGGTAATGGACAGTGCATTGACATTAACCTTAAGTGCGACAGAAAGTATGACTGCCAGGACGGTACTGATGAATTTTCCTGTGGTAGGTACTTGTGTGACAAAGCAGTACAACATTCAGTTTTCTGTACAACTTTCAGTAAAACACTTATACATTTTAAAAACATTACAAGATGATAGGCATTTTCCCTATTATATATGACATTTCCTGGCTTAAACACCTAAAAAACTTTTATTTTTTACCCCAATTAAACTTAACTGAAATTACCTTTTCACCTATCCCTAAATATCACTTAGTACTTTAACATCCCAACTGCACCCTGTCGGCGACAAACAGTTGCCCAAATCCTCATTCCCACAGAACTTTCCTCAGTCATCCGCCTACACATTGACCTTTAAAAACTTTTCTTATAACAAAATCTTAACGCTGCACCTTCCTCACCATTTTTGTGGCATTGCATCCTCATCTATTGTCGACTTCAGACGATAACTCTATCATTTCTCGATGTGTAACTAATTCAATAAAAGACTAAATTTTATCTAACTTTCTCTGTCGACTTATTTTACATATATTTAGAAAAATATACTCAATTTCTGCCTTGGATGTCTTGTGTACTCATCACCAACCTAAGTACAATAAAAGTGATCTAATTTAACGTTGATATCTCCAAATAAAGAAACGCATATTGAAAAGAAATGTTGCATGAATTGGAATTATATTTAAAAAAATAATAATTATGTAATCCAAATAGATTTAATTTAGCACAATAGTTTTAAAAAAATGAACTCTAAAAGGAATTCACATTTAAATAAAACTTGTTTTATTTTATTATGTTATTTATATTATACATTATAATTAAAAAAACTGTTATAAAATCTTGAGGATTAAAAAATAGCGAAGAATTATAAAAAAATAAATACAATTGTCAATTATGCACATAAAATTGGCACGTTATGGCCAAAGTTTGATTTTGTGGTTGTTATTCTTAAATGCTAAAATATTAAAATTTCATTAATGTTGAAATGAGAATTTCTGAGCAAAATGGTTGTGAGTTGATCGGATTACAGTGGATGCTGATGAAACGCCCATTTTCATTATGAGTATTTGATACAACATTAATTTTCATAGTTTAAAAAAAGTTTCATATTTATTTTGTTTATTTAGAACCTAGGGCTTGTACAGCAAATCAGTTCCGTTGTAGCAATGGTCAGTGTATTGACAGCAGTCTGAAATGTGATGGCAATTATGATTGCTCTGATCGATCTGATGAATTATCCTGTGGTAGGTGGTTAGATTATAAAATTTATAATTTGTAATTATGCACCTATAAAAATCAGTTTTGTTGCTGTTCAATTTAAGAAATTTTAAGTAATATTTGAATCATTTCTAGAACATTTTTCAGCAATATTTGGAACAAGTGTTTTGTTCTACTTCATCTATTTGCATTATCTATATAGCTGCATTATTTTTTTCATTAAATTATTTTATTATTTCTTTTGTTTTGATTTTTCTCCATTTATTTTATTCACATATATAAAGAAATTTTAAAGCAATATTTGGAATTCTTGTATTACTTTTATAAACCTTAATGCAATTTAAATGTTTTTGTTCTCTTATTTTATTATTTATATTATCTGTGCAGTTATATTTTCTTTGTAAAATTAGTTTTATTGTTTATTTATTGATTTTGATTTTCCCCCTCTTTTATTTTATATAAATATATAGAGCCCAAAGCATGCCAAGCAAATCAGTTCCGCTGTACTAATGGCCAGTGCATAGATATCAATCTGAAATGCGACAGAAAGTACGATTGTCAAGATGGCACAGACGAGTTTTCTTGTAGTGGTAGGTCATTGCTATACCAAATGTTTATTTAAAATAAATAAATTATTTTGGCAGTTTGAAGAAGAAAAAATTTGCTATTGAGGGTGCCAATTCTATTTGGAATTATTAAAATTTTGAAAATATACAGAAACAACTGAATGGCAGTGAAAAACCTGGATGCATAGGGAATTCCTTAAGGTATTGAGGAGACAAATTTCTGAAAGGTTAAGAAATGTCAAGGGGAGTTCTTGAAATATCATTGGGAAAATTTTAAAAAAGTTAGAGAGAAAATTAAAACTTAAATGGGAATTGTTATCAATTTTCTTTTTTGTGTGTTTTATTTCTGACCTAATGCTAACACAATTTATCTAAAAACGCATATTTTCTAAATTTCTGTCAAGTTTTATGCTATATGATACTATGCATTTGCGTGACAATTTAATATCTTAAATTTTACTTCAAATATGTTATAAAAGTAAATAATTTTTTTTATAATGAAATAAAAAAGACAATTAATTGATGCAATTTCGAAAACAAATTTATATTTAAAGCATGCATTCATTAGTATTAAATATACAAGTGATTCTAGATTTACACTTCCTTAATTATAATTAACTGTAATGAATTAAAAAAATAATGCTTTCAATTGAAACTGTAGAAATCAAAATGTTACTATAGACAACTAAAAAAAAAACTTATTTACGTTATATTCAGAACCAGAAAGACCCAGAGAACGAGAGTGTAGGAGAGACGAGTTCCGCTGTGATGATGGCCAGTGCATCGAAAGTTCATTGAAGTGCGACAGAAAATACGACTGCAGAGATGGATCGGATGAACTTACTTGCAGAGGTATGTCCTCAGCGCCTGTAGTTTTAGCTGATTGTTTGAGGAAAAATTTATTAAGTTTAGCTTTTTATTTAGTACAGTAAACTCCCGATTATCCGCGGTCCACTATCCACCCTCCCCACCTCCCATTTTTCAGTTCAAATATAAAATTAAAAAAAAAAATGCTCGAAAAATGAATTTTATTTGTTTCAAAACTTTTTAGAGGAATGATCCAAGAGCAACAAATTCTTTTCTAGAACAACGAACACATTCAAAGACGACGAATACATTAAACAAGAACAACGAATGAATTAAAATAAAAATGACTGTAGGAAACCTAGTGTTCAATCAAGTGCACATCACGAACAGACCATTGTCAAAAAGCGTCACTTGTAAAATAAACTGCCCGCTATTTTAATTGAATTGATTTATGTGATTTTGATACTAGCGAAATGCGTGAGACACAAAAAGTAAAAGCTGTCTTGACAATTCAGGACGAACTATAACTCATTAAAAAGATAGAAAACGAATCCTCTAAAAATCAAATGTGCTTGCAGTATGAAATAGGAGAAACGACAGTAATAGACATTTTGAAGTAAGTATATATACGATTACTCGTTATTTACTTTCATAAAACCCAGAAGAAATTTTGTTTATAGGCATTTTCTTCATTTTTGCGGATTATCCGCGGAAGCCGCGCCACCCAATTCCGCGGATAATCGTGAGTTTACTGTATTTTTTTAAAGAGATTTTTAATCCTCTAGTGTGTACAGACATATAACCTCTTGCGACCTGGCATCCCCATTTGGCGACATTTATTTTTTTTTAAACCTCCCCCAATTAGCACGTTAATTAGTTCCCAAATTGACCTCATCCGATAGAAGAAGATCCAAATATCAGTTTTCAGCCTTTGATTACAGTTATCAGCCATTTATTTCTATAAAAAAATTAAGTTTAATGAGGATCAATACTGTATTAAAGTTCTTAAAAAATTATAAATTTTTTTTTCAAACTTTTCAAAAAGTTCTTTTAGATAATTTTAAAGGTATTTTGAAATAAAAACATTGATAAAACTATGTGTTAATGACAAATAAGTAAACAGCCTTTTTTGTTGCATTTATAGTACAAATGTGTATTTTTAGAGTTTTAGGCTAAGTAAGCTAGAGTTTAGGTCCTATGCAACTTGATTAAAAAAAAAAATCTTTGAAAAACATACTTTTTGGCATAAATTTGTATGAAAAGTGTGTTTAGATTAAGAATATACATGTAGGATTAGTTAATGTCCTAGAGAGGCTCTTTGAGTGCCCTGCAGACTTAACATAGAAAGTAAAAGAAAGTGTGGACATTTAAATGAATTGAATTGTTTAAAATCAATTTTTACAGTGCAAAAAGGGGGCTTTGGAGCCCAGTCAGTTAAGCCCTCCCCTTGCATGTGAAAGGTCCCAGGTTCGGATCCGGGCATAGCCAAAATAGCTGCCAACCTTATAAGGGGGCTGGGGAGCCCATTCGGTTAGGCTCTCACCTTGCATGTGAAAGGTCCCAGGTTCGGATCCGGGCATAGCCAAAATAACTGCTGACCTTATAAACGGCTTGTGCAGCCAAAAATGTCCGAATAATACCCTGTGTAGGGAAGTGCACGTTAAATATTCTTCAAAGTCCTAATGCTGCATACAATATCACCCTTAACGGTTGCGTTGGGTACCCATTCAGGTGTCGGCTTGTCACTTAACTGTGGTTCTAAAATACATCACTTGGCGCCAATAGCCCTCGTGTAGCTCTAGTGCGATGATAATTCATACCTAACCTACAGTGCAAAAAATATATATTGATTTAGAAATGCATCATAGCAAACTTATAAACAATAACTCCTTTATTACGTTTCAATGGTACACCAAGCATTGCATTTTTTAAATGATAAGTGCTTTTCAGATCCTCAGCCAGAAATACCTCAGTGTAAAGGTGACGAATTCCAGTGCAGTTCTGGCGAGTGTATCAAATTTTTCCAACGATGCGACATGGTTGTTGATTGCCCTAACGGAGAAGATGAAAGTTTCTGTCGTAAGTGGAAATCGTAGTTGCAATTTTATTAATAAAATTAGAGGTATCTAAATTACTGAGTTTAAAATATTGCATTAATGCTATGTGTTTTTAATTATTTTTGTCTCAAATTATATTTTATTTACAAAAAATGTACACAGTATTAAAATTTTAATTCTCAATTTAACTGTAGGAACACAAAAAATTCCGAATAAATTTCAATAATTTACATACTATTATAACCAGCATGTAAAATAAGCGGTATCGCATCGCGAAACGTTACACCAAAATGAAAACTTGCTATAGCGATTTAGTTTTGTATGCATTAATTAAAAATTGCTACACACAAATACTTAGGTGTAGCAGAACTGCTATACACACAAAAAAAGTATTTTACACGCTGATTATAACAATATTACACAAGAGTTCTAACTGTAATGACATTTTTTTTATTGAATATAGTTTGTATATAAAGACAATTGATTTTTAATCCATTGGGTTTGCAGTTTTTAGGTATTTTTTCTCTTGTCTTCCTGTCTATGGGAAAACAAAGATCGTTTTCCTTTCTGGTTGATTGTTTCCAATCTTAATACACTGTTTCATAATTTGAATGCAATTAAATTGATGAAATTACAAACTTTTATTCAATACATACACAAAACACTATAGAAATGAGATTCTAAGTTTATACTATATAATAAATAGTTATTAAATTGAAAATGTAACTTTTAAACATATAAAATAGGCAAGCTTAGTTTATTTTTTAATCTTCTCGTCTATTTCCCTATCCATTTAACTAAATTGAAGTTATTATTACGTTTTTTCTATGCTTTCTAATAGTTTTTTTTAATATAAACATTTTTCCTCAAAGAAAACAATTCCCTATCTGTTGTTGAATGATATCATACTCCAGTTTTATACAGCAAATTAATTTTATATTTTTATTATTTATTGTTAAAATTCATAAGCATTTGCTTTTACTTTTTTAAAATATTACCTTGACTTGTTTATTTTACCATTATAATTTAACTACCTTTTAAATATTATTTTACTGTTTATTTCTTTTTTTTATGTTATACATTTTGATCTAACTGGCTTGCTCTTTTCTTTGCTCTTATGATTTGAATTTTATCCACTAACTTGATTTAGAGGAAATGCACTGCTCTCCTGACGAGTTTCATTGTAACGATAAGACTTGTATTGAGAGTTACCAGCGCTGTGATGGGAAATACGATTGCCCTGATTATTCCGATGAGCAAAATTGCAGTAAGTTGTCTGTTTATAATATCCCCCTCACCATGCACATAAGGTACCCTTCACTGCATTTTGATTCCTTGACCCTTATACTAGTACCTATATTGAATTGGACTGTTTTTAAGACTGTTTAAGTTTATAGTAAGGTACCCTTTACTGCATTTTGATTACTTGACCCTAATACTAGTACCTCTATTGAATTGAACTGTTCAAGACTGTTTACATTTATAGTAAGGTACCCTTCACTGCATTTTGATTCCTTGACCCTAATACTAGTACCTCTAATGAATTGAACTATTTATTTTTAAGTGTGTGTTTATTACCTGCTTGTTGTCGTATTAATTTTTTTATTATTAATTAATATTGAAATGTTCATGAGATCCTTGATATTAGACTAATTTTTAATGACCATAACTTTACCGATCTGTAGTGGTTCAAACTACTTTACTATGCACCAGCTCGGTTTCCCAATAGCCCTCGTGCAGCTTGTGCGACAGAAATTCAAAACTGAACTAAACTGGCACGGTTTTGGCCTAGACTTAGCCGCTGAATAATCTGCGATTTTCTTAAACTCTGGTAAAATTGTACGCTTTGTGGTATTATGGGGTAAAGAAATTTAAAATCTTTTTGAGGCGTAGACTGAACACGGCCTAACCTCACCAAATCTAACAGAAAGATCAAAAGTCGATTAATCGACAGCCGGTCGGTAAAGTGTTAAATGTTTATTAAATTAAGTAAGGTACCCTTTCACTGCATTTTGATTCCTAGATCCTAATGTATTGGACTGTTTTTAAATGTTATTAACCCTTTGTTGTTGTATTAAAACTTTTTATTCTTTCATTGAAATTTAGATAAGCTCTTTATTTTCGAAATTTCCTTGAAGTCCTTAGAATTCCTTATTATTTACTTAATGTGTAAAAACTTTATATCAAATGTGCCTCAAAATAAAAAAATAACGGCTTGTATAAATATGTTGCCCAATATGTTAATTTAAGCACAAAATAAAAAATAAAAAACATTTTGACCTTTACCTTGTTTACCCATTAAAGTCTATTACCATATGCTCACAAAAAATATTTGCTGCGAACATAAACAAATATATATTTTTTGTTTACCAGTTATCTGATATCATTTCTATTTTGCATGTGTTTGCTTGGTTATAATTTAAACTACAACCAATACTGATTTCGCTAAAAGTCTGTGATTTTTAATTTTTTAAAATTGTTTAAACGTTTTTATTAAAAAATATTCTGGCTTTAATGGGTAAAACTTCCAACATAACTTAGTGAAATCTAGTTAGTAAAGGATACTTTTGGTGCTCAAAGAGACCACTGCTAATGTTAGCTTAATATAAGTTAATTTAATCAAAAACATCAGAGTGTTTAAGAGTCTATATTTTACTGTTAGATAGACAGAAAATTGTACTTAAACCCTTATTTTTACCCATTTATTATTAGAAGTTGCATGAGATGTATCATGAAATTTCCCAATTCTTAATGTCACTTAGTTTAGCTTTAATCTTTATACAATTAACCTTGCATTTAGTTCATTTAGATCCTTCAAATCCAGTAATTTGGCATGACGAAATTGTAAAATGTTTGTTATTAGAAGCTTAATTCCAGAAATCTAATTATGATATTTATTATCACCAAAGGGTTAAAAAATTTTATTGTGTTAAAAAGAATACTCAAATATTGGTTGTTTGAAATGTTATATTCACATTGTGGAAAAGGTATTTATTAAATTTTTAAGTAGTCTATCTTAATTTAATTTATTAAAAAATGAATACATAATTTTTAGTTTCTCCATATTTGTGATATTTTTTATCAACTGGAAAAGTGCAATTCTTTTTCTTTAGTTTTTTAACGTCTTGAAATTTTACCCAAATAATTGTATTTTTTGCTTCCAGCTGGTGTGGTATGTCCTTCAGGACAGTTCCGCTGTGACAATGGCAGTTGTATTGAAATGCTTTTGCGATGTGACGGAAGGAGTGACTGCCCCGATCGTTCTGGAGCTGATGAAAAGGGTTGCCGTAAGTATTGTTTAGGAAATATTAGGGTACCTTCAATACACTGTGTGCTGTACAGGGTAACGACAAGGAGCTTAGCAGGTGTGCCATGCTAGAATTGTTATCGCTCAGCCAAACTCGCCAATAAAACGAAACTAGTTATTTTTTTCAGTTTTTTACGTGTAAACATTATGTTGTTGCTTAGTTTGGAAGAAATAAGAATGTTTTCAACTTTCAAGTAAGCAATGACTTTGATTTGCGGTTTTTTTTACGTTACCCCGCCAACTATTGTTCCGCCAACGCAAGCCAAAGACATGCCAAATACCGTCTGCTAGCTTCGACATTAAAAATGGCTTTTTCTGGTAGTATAATGATAAAAAATACTATTTTTAGAAATCTAATAGCCCACATGATGTTTAATTTAGGAAACAAAGATTAAAAAGTAAAGCTTTATACACTTTTTCCGAGTTTAAACAACTTTTGTATTCCATAGCAATGACACACGCCGGTATTAAAACGTGGATTACAGCTTTACCGTTAAGAATTTTAATCCAAAAAAGAATAAATATTGAAGAATATAGATCATTAAAAACAAAATCAATAACAAATAGTGGTTAAGTTCCTTTGATTATATCGTTTAGATGCGATTTAGTAGAGCTTCGCTGAGTCACCGTGTAATGTCTACGAGGAAAAAATAACAGCTTCTTATCTCGGGAGCATGGCTATGCTCCAGCCAATCAGGTGAAAGCATCATGTCACAACCCTCATATGCAGATATTCCAGTAACCCTAGGAAATATATTTAAGTTTATCTGATCAGACTTTAATAACATGTTAGTTATTTAAAAATATATTATTACTTTTTTAATGGTAAATGCAATCGTTTCCTAGTTTGTTTACTAACAAAATGCAAATAGGAAGATATTTTGCTATATAGAACTTTTTGTTAAAACCTAGGTTTGGTTTTGGGTTATTCCTGACCACGTGTAAATATAAACATTTTTCGAAAAGAATATTGTAATTTTTAAAATTGCTATTTAGCTACAATTGGCTTGTTTCAAGTGTCATATAATGCATTCATGCTTTCATTCATGGATTCTTTTTCCAAAACATAGAACATTCTATAGAACACAATATAACAATAGAATATCAAATTTTCTCTAAAAAAAATAGAACATTTTGTGCTCTGAAAGTTCAAAAATCATAATCTAAGTATGAATACATATTTGGGCCAAGTTGCGAGTTAGTTACCTAGTTTATAGTCTATGTGGAACATACCCACAACCAAACTTCATTTTTATTATTATAGATACTTTTGGCATTTCATGTTTCTCACATTATTGCTCATAGAAATATGGAATATACTTTCTTTTTCATTGTAATAAACTTATATGTGGCAAAGAAATATCTAATCTTTTAAATAATTTATGGTAATATTTGAATGTAGTATATAATAGTTTAAATGAAACAATTTATATTAACTGGATTTTTTAACTTTACGTTTGATCAGTGGCTAAGAGGTTTAACGTGCCCGTCTCGTAAGCCTAACATAGCGGGTTCGAGCCCCGGCTGAGTCGTCAGATTTTCTGGATGGGAAAATCCTGGGCACGCATGTCATATGATTATGTGGCATGTAAAATCTAGTCATACTTTAACATCCACAGAGAGCTCAGATTCATTGTAATCTGTGTGTCAAAATTAGTAGTAGTGAGAGCTGCCTAGATGGTGCCACAAAAAAATGGCTCTAAAATTTTGGGAATATGCCGAGTCTGCAAAGGCTTGACAGCCAATATTGCAGCCCCATTGGAGAAAAAACCCCATTTGAATGATATTTTTTATGCCTTTATTACATTCAATTTTACATTGGACAACTATTCCTATGATTAATCTTCCTTTATTTTGTGTATTTTGTAGCATGTAGCCCATCACAGTGGCAGTGTGACTTCGGCCAGTGTCTTGACCGAAGCAAACTGTGTGATGGCACTGTGGATTGTCCAGATGATAATTCGGATGAAAGGGAGTGTGGTTAGTATGCATATTTATTTTTGTAATGAAGTTCTAGATATGTCTAATTTTGGTTGGTGCAACTCCACTTTGGAACCTTTTCAACTGGCTCGATCTTCTGTTCTCAAATCAATTGTAGCGCTTGTTCTGACTGGAGCCACCTATCGTGCCGTTCACCGCAAACTTTTCTATTTATGCAAATTTTAAAGTTGATCGTTCGTATATATACTGATGTCTTGTTGCATAAGGCATGCTGCTCACTTTCTGGCTACACATAGCAGTTACTCTTTGGCTCTTAAGTCACATTATTTCTGAAGCCTTTTTATTTCTTGTAGCTTAAATTTAATTCTAGTTGTTTCGGCCGTAATAAATTTCCTTTGGTTTTTAAATCTTTTTTTTTTATTTCGTCTTGATTTATTTTACGCTTTACGAGGGTTTCGACTCTCATGTTGAACACATTTAACATTGCAACAGGAGCAGTCATTAGGAGAAAGGCCCTACGTTGTGGCTTGGGTATTAAAAAATAACCAACCTATAAGCGACTTGTGCTGGTAAAAAGTCTGACTAATATTGATCCCTGTAGAGATTACTTTATTTAAGCTCTTTACGTCTCGCTGGCACATAAGAGCCTGTAGAGAGAGTGCACATTAAATGTGCTTCAAAGTCCCCAAGGGGCCATTAAAAGTTGCATTGTGTGCTTACTCGGGTGTTGGCTTGTCCTTTGACTGTGGTTCTCAATTACTAAGCCCGTCCCTGTATTGCTTTAATCTTAATAAGAGCATGATTTTAGATAAATTTCATTTTTAAGCCACTTACTATTTTTAAAATTTGATTATGCATACCTTTGGTCTGTAAATGTCTTTAAAAAAATGGTAGGTTTACGGTTGTATTTCTAACGACTTTTTTTTGTAAGAAATGAAGTTCTGATTGTTATAACTTGTTATAATGACCTATAATATTATATCCCCAGGAACTTAAAATTAAACAATTTGTTTGGCCTGTTTTATAAATGATAACACATTGTATTCCATGATTTAATCTATACAATCGCTCTGTATCAAGTCATTTTGGAACAACTTTATTTTTAAAGGTATACCAGGTTGTTCGGCTGACAAATTCCGTTGCAGTGACGGCACATGCATACCTTCCAACCAAAAGTGCAATGGCCGTCGTGAGTGCAGGGACGGATCTGATGAAAGAAGTTGTCGTAAGTAAAAAGTGTCAGAATCAAATTATTTGTAACTTATTAGGATTTTGTTTTAAAATTGATCTTTTGATTTATAAGTTGTATTTGAGCTGTTTATGAACTAAATAAACATAACATTTGAAAATTTTCTTCGATTGGAAGGTCTTGTGTGTAAATACACATGTATTTGGCAGATTGTTGGTCATACTATTGGACATGTGTACTACACTCCTTGCCTACCTAAGTTGGGTAAATGGAAATATGCTATGGAATAGATCTTTCCGCACATGTAAAGAGTTCCATAACTTATTTATGAATCCACCCACAAAACATGCTTAAAATATTAATTTCCTTTAAGGTCTAACAGATTTGACTATTATTTGTGAAAATTTGGCAATTTTATCAGAACGAAAGTGTATTTTGGTTAAATTGTATTCAGATAATTTTGTATGTAAATATTACTTTACAAGAGTTTCCAACTAACAGAAAAATCGTGCTTATCCCTTTGCCTTTTTACTTTTTGTTTTTACCCAAGTTAGGTTGGCACAGAGTGTAAAGTAGAAAAAATCTAAAAAATAAAAACGATAGAATTCTTATATATCAAGCATTCTTTTCACTTAAATTTTAGTGAATTAAAAAGTTTTTCTGCTTTTCGCCCCCATAATTGGTAATTTTACTATATTTACAAATCTGCTGCATCCTACTTTTACAGTTTTATAATAGTTTAAGAATAAGCTTCTGCTTAATTTATTTATTGTGATGCTTTTTTCGGAGGCTATTTTGTAAAATATAAAATTATTTCGTTAAAACTGTTTTTGAGACTAACAATTCAAATATTTTTTTCTTTTAATGCTAAAAGGTAGAAGTAAAGGTAAGAATTTCAGTTAAATGTAATGATTTGAATTTTTTTCATAAAATATTATATTTAAAACAAAATTTGTTTTTTCATACATTTATAACTTATTTTCTTTCCCTACATTAATAAAATTTTACCTTTTTTTAATGCTTCTAAAAGGAAAAACCCACAAACGTAAGTTGTATAGATATATTTATAGAATTAACATTTTTTGAAAATATGAAATTAATTTATATTATTATTTTAGCTTGTTCTTCTGATAAATTCATGTGTGAAAACAAGTTCTGCATTGATTTAAGAAGAAGATGTGATGGTTACAATGATTGTCAGGACAGTTCTGATGAAAAAGATTGCCGTAAGATTTAATTATTGTTTTTACTAGGTTGTAAAAGTTTTGTTATAATATGTATTACAATCACAACCCTCTAACTCTCTGTAATTTAACTATGACCATTTCTAAACTAGGATATCTAAATGTATATTTAGCAGTATTTGTAAAAGATTTATTGATGATAACTTAAATGCAATAAAACAGCTATATAATGTATTCCACCTAATCAGCTCAGCTGAGAGGTTAAACATGTCCACCTCGGAAGCCCAAGATCACGGGTTCGAGTCCCGGCTGAGTCGTCAGATTTTCTGGATGGGAAAATCTTGGACAGGCATGTCATATGATTATGTGGCATGTAAAAGATCCCTGGAGGGCCTATTTCGCTTGGGTTCTCTTAGCAAAACTATATCTCAGCATATTTTAGCATCCACAGATAGCTCGGATTCATTGCAATCTGCATGTCAAAATTGGTGGCTAGAGTCGCCTAGATGGTGCCGCAAGAAAATGGCTCTAAGTTCTGGGGAATATGCCGAGTCTAAGAAGGCTTGACCGCCAATATTGCAGCCCCATTAGATAAACTAGGCGGATTAAACATTTTTATCTGTTAGAGAAAATACTAGTTTAACAATTAGGCAATGTTTTTTTTAGAAAAGAGGAATGTTTAAAATAAATACACTATGAATTTAACAAAGCTAAAATCTGCTATCTCGTATTTTATGCAATATTTTTCTAGCTTAATCACTTCATGAGCTGCCTCATAATTCTTTTAGTTTTTAATATTTGAGAAATATTTTTTTAAGCTGGAGAATGTGAAGCTGACCAATTCCGATGTGCAGATGGAAAATCCTGCATTCCTTCGTCAGCTCTATGTGACAGGAAATATGATTGTGTGGACGGATCAGATGAAGTCGATTGCCGTAAGAAAGCTTTTTTCGAATTAAACATTCTAATGGAAATAGAATCATTTATTACATCCATTTAGAAAATGAATTGCATCCTAAAAGTTTGTTTTGTACTTCTTATATAATTCAGTTCAGAAAGCATTATTAAATGTATTTACTTGTTTTCACTGCATTTTATTAAATTTTATATTTCTAATAAAAAAAAACTATTTCTTAACTTTTTTGAATAGTTTTGTAAGTACTCCTCTGTATTTCAGATTTTAAAATGTAATAAGGTTATGAAGTTTTAAATCTAATTTGCAAAAAAATTATGTTCCTGAAATTCTGTCAGTCTTTCGAAAATAACTACCCTGATACCTTAAAGTTTATTAGTTAATAGTTTTTTTTATCATAATTTACACAAGGTTATTGAAATCGAAATACACGCAAATCGAATCAATGCTTGAAAACCAAGAAAAAAATTAAACCTAAGCAAATGAAAATAATTAGTTAGAGCCTTTTAAACTATATTTGTTATTATAACGGAAAATCAGTTTCTTTCTTAAAGAATACTCAATGCCCCTTTCCATCTCTTGCTGTTTAATTAGATTAGCATCTTTATAGCTAAAATACAAGGTACTTTGAAAGTTACTGAGCACTGTAATGGAAAAATGCAAACCCAAAATAGGTTAATTTCCTATCTTGTGCAAAGTAGAAAATATGAACTTTGTTTTGCATTACAGTAAATAAATGCAGTGCTTGAAGATATAAAATCTCTACAAAAAAAATGCTTGCATCAGTTTATTAATGTCTTCTTGACAATTTTAAAAACTTAGAATTTTTAGAGTTGTTTACATAAAAGCTCTAATATCTTGAATTTTGAATTTCGACTTTTATTGTTGTGATTAAGTTTCATGTAAAACTTAAAATATGAAATCTAAGTGCAGTTTAATTATGTTTTTTTGTACAGGTAGGCCTACAACTCAGTGTCGCTTTGATCAGTACAGGTGTAGCGATGGTATGTGCCTGAATATCGCTCGACGGTGTGATGGCAACTTAGACTGTCCCTCTGGGGAAGATGAAGCTGGTTGTGGTAAGTTATAGTTTTATAAGTTCATAAATTTAATGTGTGTGAAGCTTAAAAATAGACAATAGGGCTGGTAATTCTAACCTTATCTTGATTTTTCGCTGTATTTCTAAGTTGCTTGATTTGAATGCTAGAAGTGCAGGTTTCTATTTTGTAACTGATAAATAAAATATGATATTTTACTGACTAGAAAAAATGATATTTTACTAACTGGAAAGAAGGTTATTTTACTAAATGGAGAAAGGAACAATATTTTTCAGGCATGGCCCTATTCAAGTATGTCATTTTTTGTTGATGCTAAATTGTAAAAGAGAATTTGGCCAAGCATTTGCTTACAGCATTATAAGACTAATATATATATTTTTAAATACATTTATAAAATATATAGATCTAGAATAATATTAGAAGATTTGTTAAAATTTTGTTGCTAATATAAATAAATGTTACTGATTTTAAAGTGGCACTAGATTTTTTTTGTGAACTCTAAGTTTCTAAAGTTTTTTTTTTAAAGTTTTTGTTTGGGGTTCTGGAGTAAGTTTGTGATAGTGGGCATTATACAACTTTTGTTTGAGAAAATATTCTTCAAAAAATATTCTTTTTGATAAATGATCTTTCTTCATTGGTATTTTTTTTTCCTTCTTCAACTGCCAGCTAATTCAATTATCTTGCAACTATTAATTATAATCCACTAATTACAGCCAATCTCACCAAACTGTAATTCTTTTGTTTAACATCCAGGAACCTGCCCTGACAATCAATTCCGCTGCAGCGATGGCTCCTGTATCAACATCAAATCTCGTTGCAATGGTGAATTCGATTGCAGAGACGGATCAGATGAAAACAATTGCGGTAAATCAACTTTCTACATTTTATTTAAATTATAATAAACCGAATTAGAATATAAAGTTTAACGTTTGAAAAATATCGTTTTAGAAATAAAACCAGTTTGTCGAATCACCGATTTCACGTGTCGTGACGGAACATGTGTCAACCAGACTATAAAATGTGATGGAGTTGTCCATTGCCAGGATGGTGATGATGAAAGCATATGCAGTAAGTTAGTTAGATTTACTATTTTCATTTAATAGTTACTTTTCTTTTGTTTTAGTACTGAAGGTTTGTATGCAAACCTAACAATGGGTCAACTTGGATTTCTTATGTCACCGTGAATGATCTTTTAGGTCTGATTTTCCCAGTATGTTGATTAGGGTGATCAGACATATTGCATTTCGCAGTCATTGAGCTAGAAGGGAAACAGGAGTGAAGTGACAGTGAACCGAAAACCCACTTGCACCCTTTTGAGCGAACAGGGCAGAAAAGGACTATTTTCCCTACGCTTGTATGCAATGCTTGTATGAGACACCTCTATAATATTGACTTGGGCTCCTAAATGTATTTTTACATTTTTAGTTCGAAAGAAATTAACTTTCTTTAACTTTAAATTTCAACTTTTTTAAGAAATAACCATGTGGATCACTAAGAACCAGCATAGACGAACCCAATAGCAAAATAGACAAGTTTCTAGCTTTTCTCTCCCGTTCGTTTCTGCTGCAGTGCCGTGTATTCCTCCGTGTTTCGTTATTGAATCGGCTCATTTGCTGCCCTGTTCTGTACCTCTGTTCGCAGTACAGTAGTATTTCTTCTCTTCTGTATTTGTGCTGTCTGCTTCAAAAGGTTCTAAAAGTGTAAAATGTCTGGCTTTTTGGATTTGTGCTGCAAAATGTAATGTATTTTGAGTGATGATTAAAATTTCTTCATTAAAAAAACCATATTAAGCAAAACATTTTCTTTGTCAACAACTCACTCTAATCTTAATCCAACCAGAATAATGCAAAAGACTATGATTTCAAATTGTTTCATTTAGTTATTAAGTAATTTATTAAAGGTTTTACTTCAAGCAGTCTATATGATTCGCATCTTATAACAATACTCAAGTTGTTTATAAGTCTGAAATCACAATAATATTGTTTAAAAAAATTAATTCTACCAGGATCTGTGGAATTATTTTTTGGAGTGCTTCTTTGTGCACAGATATTTTCATTGGCTCTTTATGACTTCTTTATGCATTGATAGCATTGGCTCCTTATGGCTCTCTGTGGCTTCTTTATCATTGATATTATAATTATCTGGTCACCCAGCATTGATTATTGAGTATGGATTATGGACTATGAGAATCAAAGAAGCTATGCGTCATTACTAATTGCAGACTAATGTAATAAAGTTACAAATAATAAAGGGTTTAAATATTAAGTTTACTTATTAAAAAAATATACTATGTTATTGATTATTTGAAATGAAATTGCTTAGTTAGTTGTTTGATAATTTAATAGGTCGTTGCGGCGTTGGAGAATATGTCTGCAACAATGGCCAGTGCATTGAATCACGCCAACGATGTGACGGTCGAAGCCATTGTCCAAATGGAGAAGATGAGGCTGATTGTCCAGGTATCTGAAATGAAATTTTAATGGGGTTGTTTCACAGCAAATCTGGTAATAGCTCTGTGGCTTTGTTTTCCTTACTCTCGAATGACTTCTATTTTAATTAAATTGGTTGGTAGGCAGACCTATGTTCAGGTTAGTGCTCTTGGTCAGCACACAAGCCTGATTATCTCTACCAACAAACCAATAACAAAAGTAATTCGATTTCTTTCCTGTCTCTTTTGAGAGTAAGGAAAACAAAACAGCAGAACTATTGCCAGATTCACAGTGAAACAACCCCATTGTAGGGTGTTTATAGTTATCTACAGTAGGTTTTGATATTAACTTTGTATATTTTGGCCTGTTTTAATTTCTGTATATTTGTAATAAGTTTATTGGAAGAATCTTTAATAATTGTTTATTTTGTAACGAAATGTGATTGGTTTATGCCACCTAACACAACATTCAAAAGCTTAATTATAAAATATAATTTTAGGGTGTTTAAAATGTCATTTTTTAAATAATTCTTGAAACAAGTTTTATTTTTACACTTTAGGAAAAAAAAACCTATTTTGTTCAATTAAATTTTTTTTTTCACCTAAACAAAGATTCATTTCACTAAAATCTTTCTGTGTTATAAAAAAAAATCCTTAAAACCCTTATTGATTGGTATTTGTGTTGATGCAGCCTTCAAAATATTAAAGTAATACCGAGAAAATATCTTAAAAAGATAACCATAAGCTTTTCTAAAAGTTGGAGTGAGAATCTCTTGTTAAACTACTTGATTTTCTGACTTATAAGAATATTTACAATGCTTTCATATTTTTTCCCCTGCAAATTCTAAAGGGACTTACTATTTTTCTTTATGGGACATCAATTAAATAATATTTGTTTAGTACTTTAATGAATGTTAGTCTAAACATAAATGTATAAAATAATATTTGCACTAACCCTAAATAATATTCTTGATTCAGATTGATTAGTATTATGTTGGTGAAAAATAGTCTATGAGAAGGTTTACAATAACTTCTTAAATTTTCACGACTTTTGAATCAGATGTTGAGCAAAATTACTTTTATTTTTATAGTGGAATGCCAAGGGGACCAATTCCGTTGCAGAAATGGTCAATGTATCAATGAAAGACGAAAATGTGATGGAAGATCTGACTGTGCAGACAGTTCTGATGAGTTGGACTGTGGTAAATACACAAACTATTAATTTTTGTACACTATTATTCAGTGAGATGTTTATAATGACTGCATAAAAGGTTTATTTTATTGAATTTAGTTTTTATCCGTAATGTAAGCAATACTAAACTTAATTTTATAGTTATTTTAGTCTGAAAATGATAAAACTAATTTCGAATGCCTTTTTTTAAAAGGTGTTTGTAAATCTGGTGATGTCATCTGTCGAGATGGAAGTTGTGTCGACAGCAGTAAAAGATGTGACGGAAAGAGGGATTGTCCAGAAGGCATTGATGAAGAAAATTGTGGTAATTTGAGTGTTTATAAATATGTACATATTTTTGGTTACGAGCCCGGGGCACGCTGGGCAATATAATTTTCAAGCCCTGATTCTAATTACCATAGACATGTCATCATCAACATTCACAAATTTGTTGTAATAATTGTTTAAAGCGTAAGCACTCCCTCTCGTTATATTAAAATATTATGTCTGGATTTCATACTTGTGTTATTTAGTATATTTAGATAAGCGTGCATTGTTTTGATCAGAAAGAAGTTTACTAACCTTGTGAAATTGGTTTTTAGAATGCCCAGCGGGTGAATTCAGATGTGGGGATGGCACATGCATCAGTGAACGAAGGAAGTGCGATGGCTATCCTGATTGCAGAGATAGGACTGATGAAGCTAACTGTGGTAAGTTTGACTACAACTTAACTAAGCTCAGCACTTATTATCTGGAATAAATCTGAATTAGGGAATCTAATTGTTCCTAAGTCTGATGCAAAATGAGCATCCTAAAGTTAGTATTCTATAAAAAAATTTTAGAATCAAATAAGTATTATTTTAAAACTTGTTATTAAAAAATTCTTAAGTGGGACGATAACTCAGAATATTTCTTCATATTTTTTATATTTCTGCGTGTGGTACTAGATGTATGTTAAAAGTTTCTGATTTATATCTGTACTTATATTTTTCTTGATTGGATTGTTTCACATAATGTAAATCATTCCTGCTTTTATATCTGAATTTCATTGGTGGTTTCTGGAATTGGTGGTATGACATGGTAAGCTTCACTCACTACATCAATTAACCAATCAAGACCTTATATTTATTCCTGTGAAACTGTCGCCACTCAAGATGTGAAATATGCTAATAGGATTTTCAAGAAAACATAATTGGCTAAATTCAGGAATTCTGATATTTCTAATATATAAATTATGTTAAATTTGTGTGTTGTCCCTAGTAGCAATTTTTCATCGACCGATAATCGAATACTCATCGTTCGCCGGTGAGCCGATGAGAATTCGAACATCGGATTTTAATCGAAAATTGCCCGTTTCCTCGATAACTGCTCGGTTATGTCCGCTCGATAGAGGATCGATCGATGAGTTTTTCCGATGAGTTTCCGATCAAATGTCAATAAGAAATCGATGAGATCCGATGAGCAGTAATCGAAATCTCATCGTCCGATGGAATATCGAGCACTTTCCGATAAAATTCCGATCAGTTTACGGCATGTTAGTACAAAATTTCTAAACTAGAGGGCAACACTAATTTTTCGATTTAAGCTTTGATTTTTCGGGTTTATTTGGAATTTCGGAATTCAGGGGATTCGAACCGCCGATCTCGCGCCCCGCGCTCTCCTTGCATCGGGAAACCGGTACTTTACCACTCTGCCATTCACGCTTGCCGTGTGTTAGCGTGTAAATAAAGAGGTGAAAAGGATGTTTCTTAATGAAGTTGTATGTTATTGATTAAGACATTTTTTCCTTTGATTTTTATTTTGCAAGTTGCAAATTCCTTTTAAATATTACTTTATTTAAGTCGACAACACTAATAGAAATATGTTAAATTTAAAAATAACTTATGGTAATTCACGTATTTAAGTTTTTTTTGGTTCATAATATTTGTTCCAAAATCTATTTTATTTAAGTTGAGTTTATCGAAAATTAATCATGGCAAAAAAAGAGATAAAAATTAATTTTGAAGTAAATAAAAGAAATAAGTTATCACACAGTAAAAATATTTATCTATTTGCACGCAATCAAAAATGGTGTGTGTAAGTAAATGAAAAATAACTATTACCAGTTGGAACATGATATTTTTTGGATATGAAGTTTTCGAAATAATTCAAGGCAATTTGTATGTACTAAAATGAAAAGAGTCAAATTCTTCGGGTTCTTATCGTTGCGATATCGATTCGATATAATTTTCCGATGAAACGTACGTTGATTGAATTTTCACCTTTGACCGATATCGAATCGATGACTTTAAACGATAGGATTTCGATCACCGATTGCCGATCTCGTCTCGAGCACGTTCCGATAAAGGACGCGATCACCGGTGAGTTTTCGCTAAACCGATGATCGATTGATGACCGATCGAGCAAATTTCGAGAAGCAATGCTACTAGGGGTATGTTAAATGCACATATAATTCTGTTTACAGAAAAGTGTGCTGATAATATGTTCAGATGCACTGATGGCACATGCATTGACTCAAGAAGGAGATGCGATGACAGACGAGACTGTTTTGACAACTCTGATGAAGAGAACTGCGGTAAGTGCATGACAAAAAAAAAAAAAATAACAAAGCAAAAGCCAGCCTTTGAACCCCAATTTCACATACAATACCTGGAGTATTAAGAAAGAATATTTGCATAAGTAAAAAGTGATTCTACATGTTCCAGTCAACTCCCAAACTGATTCGTTAACCCATTGCCTTGGTCCTGGAAACTATTTGATAATCTAGGAATAATACCAAAAAGCAATTTAACTCCTGGAAATTAAATACTTCTGAAAAGTTTTATATTAAAGGATGTCAATGTATATTTAAAATCCTATTTGAACTTGTGACTTTAAAAAGGTTGAGAAAATCTTATGATTTGGCATAAATTAACTAAAAATAGTTATTTATTGCTTAATAATTATTTTTGTAATGCATTTTAAAACTATTTTTTGAGTTAAATGCTGCGAGATTTATTTTTGTATTTTCTCGAGAAAAGTTTTTTATTTCCACTGAAAAGAGAATTTGCTTTTTAAAACATGTAGTATGCAATAAAGTGAAGTGAGGTGCTTTTATTACCGCTTTGATGTGTTTTAATTTCTTCTGAAAACACCAGGAATTTGCTTTTTTTTAAAACTTACTATATCTTTAGTAAATAATTTATTGAAGTTTCCATTCTTTTAATTTGCATTTTAGCGGCTAAAACTTGTAGCACTGATGAATTCCAGTGCGACAATGGTCAGTGTATTGAATTATCACTTAAGTGTGATAGAAAATACGATTGTCAAGATGGGTCTGATGAGTTGAAATGCGGTAGGATATTTATTGTTCATTATTTTCCTTTTATAATTTTATTTTCTTTTATTCATTTACTTTTATTTTCCATTGTTTTTTAAACCAAATTTTGTTTAGTTATTGGATTTATAGAGTTCCAATAATGCAGACTAGATGAGTCTAAAACTGTTGAAGTGAAATTAAAAAATTCAGCTCAAACTGAGTTAAATTTAAAATACACATAAAAGTTCTTGCAAACTATAATAAGAAATAATTTCCTATTTTCCTCAATTTATTTATAGTGTACACATTTATAACCAGTTTTTGTGGGGAAAAAATTCAGAATTCATATTGTGCATTATAGAATTGAACTACATCATATTAAAGACAACAGTTCACATCTTTAAATTCCCTCTGTTAACAGTAAAGTCCGGATAGCCTGGGGAGCCCAGTCAATTAAGCACTCGCTTAGCATGTGGAAGGTCCCAGGTTCGGGTCCGGGCATTGCCAAAATAGCTGCCGACCTATAAACGGCCCGTGCAACCAAGAATGAATGATGAATAATACCCCGTGTAAGGGAGTGCATGTTAAATATCCATCAAAGTCCTAACGCTGCGTACGATGTCGCCCTTAACGCTTGCGTTGGGTGCCTATTCAGGTGTTGGCTTGTCACCTGACTGTGGTTCTAAAATACGACGGCCGTCGCCAATAACCCTCGTGTAGCTCTAGTGCGACGCTAATTCAAACCTAACCTAACCTCTGTTAACATTAAAGTCCGGATAACCTGGTTTAAGTTATTGGAACTCTTTTTCTTTATTTTTTACATTAGGTATGGTTTTTTATTATTAATTTTTGTTATCATTTTAATTTGTTTCTAAATCCAATTTATTTTGCCATTATTAACGGATTTGGGGTATTCAGGGCCTGGAGCATGTCAGCCCGACGAATTTAAGTGTGGCGACGGACAGTGTATTGAGAGCAATCTGCGATGTGATAGGAAGTATGACTGTAGGGACGGCTCAGATGAACGTGAATGTGGTAGGTTTTGTATTTAAAAAGCAGCCTTTTTTATTAATCTTTTGCATGTATTTAGTAATTTTTATTTTGTATTTAATTTATTTTTAAAGAAGGTGGATTGACATTTTTATAAGTAGGTACTTCAGTAGTTTATTTTTAAAAAAATGTTTTTTTGACGAGTAAATCTATTTTTGTTGAGGTATACTATCTTAAAGAACTGTATTTTATAAAGCAGTGTAAAAGATTAATGTACTGATTGGAAAATCATAACACTGCATACAGTCTCATAGTTACATTGCGTTAAAGGAAAGTGAATACTAATTGCTAAATCTGTTACATTTATTTTATGTTATACAAATTAAAACTTAATTTGCAGCATTTGCCTTTATATACTTCTAATTTACAAGATCTCAATGCTCTAGTAGAAGAAATTGCGCATTTATTTCGAGATAATTTTTTAAAATAAAATTTTCATATGAGAAATTTAATTAAATCAATTTACTTTTATTCAGTTTTTGAGAAATTTATTTAAATTAAATTATTTTGTTCAGTTGCACCTACAACAGCTCCAGTAGCATGTGAAGCCAATCAGTTCCGTTGTAGCAACGGCGAATGTATTGATGCTAGTTTGAAATGCGACAGAAAGTATGATTGTAGGGATGGCACGGATGAATTCAGCTGTGGTACGAAATTTTATCCTTGTTTTGTAATTTATTCTTTTATTTTATAGTTTTATTGATTGTATTTTTTTATTTGTATCTATTTTGTTTTATTCAGAGGTTTTATTTCTTTTTAAATTTTACTTTATTTTGGAATAATTTTTTCAAAAACCCTATAAGTCACAATTCTAACAAAACTGATATTTTCAATGTTAATCAGTTCATCCCATTTAAGCACACAATCTGTGAAAAAACATGATATCCCTTTAAGACTGGCCATCAGATGGCACCGATTTAAGTTTATGAGACTAAATTTTAGAGTTGTATCGAACAATGCCTTAAACAGCATCAGCAACTCCTTAAAAACAGTAATGTTTTATACAAATAAAAAATGGTGCAAGTCAGCTGCTTCGGTATTGATATGTTCGAAAAGCTTGAACATTCCTTTTTATACCCGCTTGCCGGTCCACTGGCGCAATGGTTAGTGTACTAGCCTTTGGAGCTGCTGGGCTCGGGTTCAAATCCCGGTAAAGGCATGGATGTTTGTGTTTGTCAATAAATGTTGTTATTTGTCTATGTGTTTGTGGCGTCCTTCTTTGTGTGTCTCTTGTGACTGTCTCTTCCGGCGAGCGGGGTAATGGGCTATATAGCCAACTCCCTTCCCTTCTAGAGGGCGCAATCACTGTCATTTGTCATACCCGCTTGATCATGATAGCTTGGTCTTAAAGGGTTAATCCAGTTGTTTTGCACAGCCATGGGAAGGAACTGAATATTGTTTTTCAGGAAAAAGCCCTATAAGTCACAACTTTTCGAATTGCCACAGAAGATGCGAGACAGAGATAATTGTTAGGTTTTTAAAACAACATAAAACCAGCAGTTTTAAAATGAATTAAGAATATAAAACTATACTTTTTTTATCCTCTTTAACTTTTAGTAAAGCATCCCACTCAAAAAATTATTGTTACATCTTTTGTTCAGTAAATTTGATTGCAAGATTGTTGTGGAATTTTTTTTTTCAATTTCTGAAAAATGTGGTTTGTGGACTTGTAGGTTTCTGAAAAAAAAATGATTCATTTGTTATGATTTTTTTTATTTGCATCTATTTTGTTTTGTTCAGATGCTGTTGAACCAACAATAGCTCCAACAGTTTGTGAAGCCAATCAGTTCCGTTGTAGCGACGGCCAATGTATTGATGCTAGTTTAAAATGTGACCGAAAGTACGATTGTAGAGATGGCACTGATGAATTCAGTTGTGGTATGACATTTTATTTTGAGATGTAATTAAGATTTATATTTGTTTTATGGGTTACATTTTTTTATTTGAATCCATTTTGTTTTGTTCAGATGCCGTTGAACCAACACCTCCAACAGTATGCCTTGCCAATCAGTTCCGTTGTAGCAATGGTGAATGTATTGATGCTAGCTTAAAATGTGACCGAAAGTACGATTGTAGGGATGGCACTGATGAATTCAGTTGTGGTATGAGGTTTTATTTTTATTTGGCTAGTTGTTTAGTTATTTTGCTTTATATTTGACGAGCTTAGGGGAAAAAAGTGTCAAGTGACAAAAAGCTGAAAACGAAAAAATGTGCTTTAAAATTTTTAGTTTGCAATTAGATCTGTTGAAAACAGTACTTTCAATGGTAGAAATTATACTCTTAATTTATAGTTTATAAAAAAAGGGAATCTTATTATATTTAAAGTAGGAAATAACATGTTTATTGACACAATTTTTTTCCTCCTTTTATGGCAATTAGCACGTTATTCCACTTAGCTCTTATTTTTTTATGGTTTATTTAATTTGCTTTCATTTTGTTTTGTTCAGATGCCGTTGAACCAACAGCTGCAACAGTATGCCAAGCCAATCAGTTCCGTTGTAGTGACGGCCAATGTATCGATGCTAGTTTAAAATGTGACAGAAAATACGATTGTAGGGATGGCACTGATGAATTCAGTTGTGGTACGAGGCATTTTTATTTTTTATTTTAATATTTTACTTTATATATTTTTATTTTGTTTCATTCATAGGTTTTTTATTTTAAAATTTTACTGCATATTTGAATATTTTTTATTTTTAAAAATTTTACTTTATATTTGAATATTTTTTAAATATTTTGCAATTTATTATTTCGTTTTATATTGGTTTTATGATTTATTTTATTTTTTATTTGCATCCATTTTGTTTTGTTCAGAGGCTGTTGAACCAACAGCTCCAACAGTATGTGAAGCCAATCAGTTCCGTTGCACTAACGGGCAATGCATTGAATCTAGCTTGAAGTGTGATAGAAAATATGATTGTGCTGATGGGACTGATGAAACTACTTGTGGTTTGTGGCATAGAGTTCTTATTTTCATTTGATTTTTATTTATAAATGGGTTTATATAAATATAACATACCTGAAAGCTAAGGAAATGCTTAGTTTCTACAAAATTTAGTTAGCCCAGATCCTGTTATTTTAGCTATGTAATCACCCATGTTTTCTAGCCTAGGAAATGGGGGGAAAGTGAAGAATTTTTTTAATAATTTATTTCGGAAAATTAGGTAATGAGGTATTTTCATTTTTATCCATAGTTTTCTTTTTTTGTTTATCCAGAACTATGTAACTTTTGCATATTCCGCGGCAACTACAGAAATTTTATAGGGGTTGGATGGTGTGTGGATAGGTAATGTTAAAGGTTAAAATAATAAGCAAAAGCAATATTTGTTTTTAAAACCAAAATATGAAATATTGGTTCTAAGTTGTTACCTTTACCAGGTGAGCAAGAAATGTGTGCTTTGAAGATCACGAACCAAATATTTAGTTTAAAAATTTCCTTTTTTTGCAGACATTTATCAAATTTTGAAAGACTTGTGATTGTGGAATGGCAAGTTTGTTTAAGGCCAAACTAATTATGTTATTCTTGGTTGGTTAAAGCAACTTAAACAATAGTTTTAACATCAGCTATCATTTAACTATCATTTTCTTAAAATGACCCATATAAATTTTGACAAAATTTGTTTATCATTGATTTGTATTTTAATATAGTAGAACACAAGTTTCCTTTTATTTGGGGAGAAACACATTTGTACAGTTGTTGAAGGGATTTTACAAATCTAACAAAGTTCAACCTAAAGCGTTAATTTTCGTGTTTAAAAATTTTACTACATTTAATTTTAATTATTTTCATCCATTATCTCTTTTAAAAACGTGCAGTTCAACTTACCCTTTGAAGGATACAGACATATAACCCATTATCTGACTGTCAGGTTTTCCAGCATAGTTTATAACTGTTTATAAATTTTTTAATTTTACTAAAGTTTCAAATTTAAAGTATGGAGCAGTCATTTATAATCGTCTGCTACTAAAAATTAAATTTGAAATTTTTTTAGAAAATTATATTTTCAATTAAAATTGTAACTGATATAGTGAAAACAAGACTACCCTTAAAAAAATTGTACATATCCTTCAGAGGGTTAAATTTAAAGTTTTACTGTTACAATTGAAAGGCTTAGTGGAAGAACATGCTAAGTGACAAAAAGGAGAAGTCGAGAAAATGAGTTTTAAAGTTTTTCGTTTGCACTTAGATACGTTAATAACAACACTTGCCAAACCTTAAAAAATATACTAAACTTCAAATTTATGAAAAAGTTAACACTTGCTATCGTTTAAGAAGTTATTGATGTGTTCATTAACACAAAAATCCCAATTTTTTCAAAAATATCACTTAGCATGTTCTTCCACTAAGCCCTTCAATTATGTTTGGCTTTAATTAGACCCAAATTTAACTCGGCAGATCGATGCAAGCCCACTGACTTTCAATGTGGAGATGGATCATGCGTGGATTCTCAAGTTTTCTGTGATGGCCGAAATGACTGTCCGGATCGCTCTGATGAGAAAGATTGTGGTTAGTTTTCATTTTAATTATTTGTCTTTGAATAAATAATTTAATGAAACAACAATAATTTAATGATTCAACAGGGTCAAATTTCTTTTCTTTTTTCTTCCTTTCTACTTATAATTAATAAATTACACTAACTATGACATGAATTTGTATTACCTTCTTAGTCTTCAATAGTTGAACGCATACTGCAATAGAATATGAAAGGGTAAATACAGTTAGGACATAAAATGCACTTTATGTCGGGGATTTTCTTTTTTCCTCCTTTCTACTTACTAAATTACACTAACAATAACATTTTGTTGAATGAATTTGTTTTACCTTTTTAGCCTTTAATGTGTTGGAACCGCATGCTGCAGTAATAAAAGCCTACTATCATCTATTTTCAATTAAACTTACAATGAAAAGTAAAGCAACTGCTTTTTAAGTGGTACTTATAAGAACTGTCAGTGAATTAAAGTAAAAGTTGTAGTAAGAATTCACTTTACATTTCTAGATTTTAATGTGCTAAAACCGAATATATGAATAAAAAAGTTCTATCGTACCGTTCTATTAGTACCGTCATTAGGTAGAGCGTTAATAAACTTTATAATAATATGGGGACTATACCATTTGCTTTTGAATAAATGAGGAATTTGCCCATCATTTTGAAATTCATGCAACTTTGTCATTTAATTGGCCCTTAATAAAACCAGCATGTAATCATTCTTGCATGGAACTTTTGTAGGTTGCACGCCAACACAGTTTCAGTGCAACAACGGGGAATGTCTGGACAGTAGGTCCCGTTGCGATGGTGTGCCAGATTGTGATGACGGCTCAGATGAAAGGGATTGTCGTAAGATGATTTTAACAATTGTTTAGGATCGCTCTTCTAGATTTAGTTGTATAGCGCTTTAGTTCAATATATATGAATATCAAATAGTCAATTTTAGATTTAGAAGAGAAGACTATTTAAAACTTGTTTTTCGAATTAATTTGAATCCTCTTTAAAAATTTGTTTTTGGATTAATTTTTTTTGTGATGGTAAGAAATAAAATAAATGGCTTTTGCAAAGGCTCTTTTTCTTAAAAGGTATTAACAATAAATTGATTGCAAAATTTAACTTTTCAAACATAAGTAATTATAATACGATTACCTTATTTAAAAAAAAAAAAAATTCTCAGGAACTTTAATAAACATATAAATCGTTAAGTTTAAATACAAGTTGTGTGCTTTTCTTATTTAGCTACATTCCTTTGCCTATATTTTATATATAACACTTTAAAAATGTAATCCTTCACTTTAACATTTTTGCATGACTCTTTCTAACTTTTCCAATAAATAATACTAATTTTTCCTTGCTGTTCTACTAACTCTTAATCCTTCCGGCCTATTTCCTAAACAGAAGACTGTGATTCCGATGAATTTAGGTGTGGCGATGGTAAATGTATCGATGACACATTCCGTTGTGATGGGTTGTATGATTGTGCCGATTATTCTGATGAACAAGATTGTGGTAATTTTCAAGTATATATTTCCCACCAGTTAATATATGCCATTAAGTATTTAAGTTCTTTCGAAAGATGATTAATATATAAACAAGTTAATCATATTAAGTTATGTAATTATTTTTTAACCAAAATTAAAATTCTTTTGAAAAATTTTCTTGAATAAAAATGTCCATAAATATTAAAAAAAATAATGAATCATATATAAACTTTAAATAAATAAGTTTCTTATATTATAATTAAGTACAGTTTGTGCATCATAAATAAAATGCTAAAGCAGGTACCTGAAAAGTATTTTGAATATTTTGAAGTCATTGGTGTTTTGTTTAAACTAGTGCGATTAACATTCCATCAACTTAATAACAGTTTTAAATGTTTGTTACTCATTAAATATGTTTATAGATTCTTACCTTTAACAGAATTATTTCACTAGCTTTAAGGTTCTGATTCCTAAATGAACTCTGTAACTAACTTTTTAACTGCACTCTTTTGCATGTCTTTTTTAACATTTCTATCAACATAACCTCTCTTGTTCTTTCTCTATCTCTTCCCCCTTAACAGAAACTCGTCTTTGCCGACCCTCCCAGTTCCGTTGTGTGACTGGTCTGTGCATTGACAGAGCAAAGTATTGCGATGGTCTACCTGACTGTCCCGATAGATCTGACGAGTTAGACTGTTGTATGTAACATTAATCTGTAGTTACTAATGTAGAATTGTAACTAAAGAATTTAATATGTTTTGATTTTTTTTTCTCTCAACCCATTAACATCTTTGTGGATACATTAATGCCTTTATTTTCTAATAACCTTAATTTAAGTTATTTTATGTTTTTCGTGTAACTAATAATTTTTTATACAATTTGTTCAGGACTATGTATGGTCTTCATTTTTCTTATATTTTGTTTATTGGATAAATGTGAGCAGAAAGCTCATTTTCGTGTTTCAAATTTTTGGCTTATCGTTTGTGATGGCTTAAAGCCAGGTGACCTGACAGACATTATTGAACCGTTTCAGTCCCAGTGATGCCATTTAGTGTTATGTTTCTGATTATAATTCTTAAAAAATATTGGGATTTATAAAAATATTTTCTAACCGAAAAAAAGTTTGAAGAATCAGAATCAAATGTTGTGCTTTTTGATATCATAAATGGGTATAGACGATCATAAAAAAAAATTCTAAAATGATGGTGCCAAATTGTCATTGGGACTGAAAGGGTTAAAAACATAATTATTATAATTTCAGGTTATCTTTTTTTCTTACAAAGTTAGGATAAGCTTATAATGTTATTTAAAATCCTGGTTATTTTTTGAACATTGATGTATAGTTATTTTAAAAGTACTTATTATTTTACTATAAGCGAGAAATTTATGTTCGACATGAATCAAGATGATTGTAAAGACAATTTTGAAAAAAAAAAACTGTTACTTAGCATCTTTTTAGAATTGAATAACTTTAAAAATGTGCTCTTTTTTAAACAATTCTTTTGTATCTTAATGCTATCCTATATTCATACTGTTAATACATTTACGAGTTTAAAGCTAGTGCAGAATTGTATTAATGTTACAGAAATGTTTTGTTTAAATTTTAAAAATTTTTTAATGAAAAGTTATGTATTTGAATCCTGTAGGAATGCAATTATAAAGTAAAACTTATTGAAAGTTATACTGGGAAGCGTTAAATTCATTAAACCCTTTTTTTCAATTATACTTCTACTTTTTAAATTTGTTGTAAATATTTTAAACTCCATTTGCTTAACCATTTTTTTATAACTAACTTAACTATTTTTTATAACTAAGTAAATTAATTTTGTTGAAATGGATTGTATGTCTTATTACTTCTATTTGATTTTTGTAATTAAATAATTCTTTTTTTAATAATATTTTTCCTGTTTAATTTCTTTTAAAAGTTTCTTGCCTAAAATTATTTTCGATACTAAAATATGCAAAATACGCAGGGGCTTGTCAACCTGGCCAATATGTGTGCGCTAATGGACAATGCATTGAAAGAACTCAAAGGTGCGATGGAACATTTGACTGCAGTGATTATTCCGATGAATCAGATTGTGGTAAGTTTTTTAGGCTAATACCATCCAGAATTCCCCTTTCTGTTGTGTAAGTCACATGTTTAAAAAAGTTTTTGTCTTTATAACTTTTACACTCCTTGCCAACCTAAGTTGTTGGGTAAATAGAAATATGCTATGGGGAGGATCCTTACACTCATGTAAAGAGTTCCATAAATTGTGAATCTATCCAGAAAACATGTTTTAAACATTAATTTCATTTAAGGTCTAACAGATTTGAATATTTTTTTGAGAAAATTTGTCAATTTTATCAGAATGAAAAGTGTATTTTGGTTAAATTGAATTAAGATCATTTTGTTTGTAAAATATTGCCTTGCAAGTGTTTCCAACTAACGGACCAACCACGTTTTTCCCTCTGCCGTTTTACCCTTTGTTTTAACAAAAGTTAGGTTGGCAAGGAGTGTAATATTAAATAAAAAAATTAGTTGAGTAGTTGATGTACACTCACTGCAGCTAAAAAATTCAACCTGTTGTATTTGATTGGATTTTTTTCCAATTAAAATAAAAGCTTTTTTAACTGGTGACTTACACTAAAAAAATCTTTATTTAGATATAATTAGTTTTTAAATGTGTTTCCTTTTCCAATTAAATAATTTAGGTTGCATTTATTATGCTAGATTTTGAATGTGTATGTACCTTTTGCATATTAATCTGTGCATTGTGTTTTATAAAAGTTATATGTATGCATGTTTTGTTAGTCAAAACTATTTCACCTGTGATTTTGCCTTGTATTATAAAATGTATTAATTTTTTAATTTTGTTTATTTAGCTCCTGAAGGCGGTGTCAACATCAAAGTATATCCTGAAAGACAAAGTATTAGACAAGGTAGTTTTTATTTAATAACTATTTTAAGAATATTTAAACTTTTTAACTCTTCAAACTTGCATATGCCTTTTCTCTAAAGAAAATATTAGCATTCAGCCGAATCGGATTGTTCTATCAAGGGTATTTTTCGGATGCAATTTACATTGTATCATTTTTTTTAAAGCTATATTTTATTTGATATGTTATCTGTTGATAAGTTTCAACATTCAGTTTTATAGTAACTTGCTAGGTGTTTAGCAAGAAATATAATATTTGGTTATCCACTTATCAGAGTATATTTGGTATATATGAAGTTATTTGAATTAAAAATGCTATGGGAATATTTCTTATGACGTCACACTCTCTAAACTGTGATTTCATTGATTGTTTTCTTTGAAAAAGTGTTGAAACAGCTCATTGGTTTAAAAAAGGTCACGCAATCTGAACTGCGATGCTATTGGTTGTTTTGATTTTTGTGGCTAAGTGTCATTTGTAAAGCAACCATTTAAAACTCCTAAAACTTCCACCACACAATCACCTCATTATCTATGACTTATAGCTAATGAGGTAAACATTTACTTAAATATAAACATGCAATACTCAACAAATCAACTATAAAGTTGAATAATTTTGTCTCATTTAAGTAAATATTTATAAACTCTATCACTTATCCTCCCATTAAATGTGCATTTCCACTCTTTATATTTACACACTTGACTTCTATCTAAAACCATTTCCCAATCACCCAGGCCGCGAAGTGGTATTCCGTTGCCGAGACGAAGGCACCCGCCGTTCCCCGGTCAAATGGATCCGAGCCGACAACCGGGCATTGCCGACCGGCACCACCGACCGCGGGGGCCGTCTGACGATGCCCAATATACAACCCGAGCACAGCGGAGTCTACATCTGCACCTCGGCCGGCACAGCCCGAAGTCCTTCCAGCAGTTCCCAGAAGGCGGCCTTCCTCACGGTTCAGCCATGTAAATATGCTGATTATTGTGACCTTGCCAAAATATGGGGGATTAGACGGAGGTATAGACGGAGGGTTGCTAGGAGTTTGAAGGAGGGGTCTAAAAGAGTTTAGGAGGGGGTTTTTGGTACTGTCAAATGGCATAATTTTGTATTGTACTAATTTCGAACAATTCTATTTATATTTTTACTGGCAAAAAATGAGTTTGGACATTTAGATTGCAACAGATACATGTGGGTTTTAATAAATATTGGTTGTGTTATCATGTAGCATGAAAAATTACTCAAGAACTTGGTTTTAATTTCATTTCAATATTCTTAATTACGGTTCCCCATGGTTCAGCCATTTAAATGTGCTGATTACGGTGACCTTGCCAAAAAATGGAGGATTAGGCAGGGGCCGTCTGATGATGCCCAATATAAAACCCAAGCACAGTGGTGTCTACATCTGCACCTCAGCCGCCACAGCCCGAAGTTCTTCTAGAAGTTCTCAGAATGCAGCCTTCATGGTTCAGCCATATAAATGTGCTGATTATTGTTATACTGCCAAAATATGGAGGATTACGTGGAGGGTGTATAGGAGTTTGAAGGAGGAGACTACAGGAGTTTAATGGATTTCTGGAGGGGTTTTGGGGGTACTGTGAAAATGCAGAATTTTGTTTTGGACTAATTTAGAACATTCGGAAGCTTGAAGTAAAGAAGTGGGTGTGAACATTTGGAATGTAACAGATGCATGTCTGTCTAAACAATTTAATAAACTTATGTAGATATTTGGTACCGTGAAGAGGCATTTTTTTTTGTAGTAATTTAGGAAAATTAGTAGTATTTAGGTTTGACGAAAAATGAGTCTGAACATTTGGATTGCAACAGATACATTTAGACCTTAGTAAATATTTGAGTTACATTCTTAATCAGTAGAAGTTTTAATGTGTTACCCAGCCAAAATAAAAACAGGAAATTTATCCACTTTTTGTAAGAAAAAATACTGCATGTACAACTAACAATATATTAAGTATCTAATATACACTATTAACTTTCATAATTTTGTTCATAGTTCGGCAATTAAAATATGTTGAATATTGTCATCATTTTGATATATAATATTAAAATAGTGTACCTAGTCATGCAAAGTTATGCCATTTGACAGTATAAACCTGAAGTCAATGCCTCCAGTAACAAAATGGAATACTCTAAACACCTGCAGTACCATAATTTTAAATTAATAATATATTAAAACATTAAAATGTTGTTATCTTTATATGTTGTTTGATTAAAATATTTTACCATTATACTCATTTTATTGCTTAATACATATTATTTGTTATTTTTATATTTCAGAATCTACGCAAAACAATAAGTTTGATTTATTTACATTTATTTTACTAAAACACTGAATGCTTTTAGATGTGCATTTTTTATACCTAGCTTGATGGTTTGTTTTAAGAACTGTGCATATATAAATGCTTCGTTTTGAATCTTGCCAAGTTTTTAAGATTTCGGGAAAGTATATTTATAGATAAGTGCCATATTTTAAATATTTTACCTTAACGGATTTGGTTCCTGCTTTTTTGCGTACTATTGCGGATTGCACATCTGTGATATATTTAACATTTGCTGTATAATTTCTTATTTTCTAGTTTAACTTCATTAAAAATTTTAGAAACATCTTTCCCATTTTAAATTTAAAAACTGAATGAAGCTTTGAGTAATTTGAGGTTTATGATTTTAATACATGTAAATTTTTATTGTTATTATTGTTTAGCATACTTTAATTTTTTGGTTTACCTTTTATTTATTGCAAAATCTTATTTTATTACTCTTTAGGTTGTTTTTATGAACAGAGTTGCGATATTTTTTACATTGTGAAAACATGTTCATATTGTTTGTACATTTAAAATTTAATCCTTGAAATATAATTTGTATTGTTTGTATCTTTGTTTAAAAAAAACTAGTTTTAATATTTTAAAAAAAATGTGATAAAATCTATTCATTCCATCATTTAAATATCAAAGAACTTTTATAAAACCTGTTTTTAAAGTACGATTTTAAATGCTACCATTCTAAAAAGTTTAATATTTCAGCTATTTAATTTCCAACTTCATAATCAAATAAATGTTTTTTTATAATGCTGGGTATTTTATAAAAGGAATTAAAGCAATCTCGTTTGTAAAATTCAAATAGTTTAAAATAGCATAACGGACTTTAATAATAAAATACTAGATTTCAAATCTCAATAATTGGCTAGTTAGAAGTAAGTGATATAACACTCTAGTCAAACTCTTAGCCTTAGTACATGTTGTCCTTCTTATTTAGGATTAGTTAAACATACTAACTACTGTATTAAACACAAGAGTTTGAGATTTTAAGTTAGATTGGCTTTACCTGCAAACACAAATTACAATTTGACCTATACTGATTACTAACACTTGTACTGTATAAACTGGTACCGTTTGAAAGAATTGAAGAGTTTATGAACTATAGCTTCCAACTAATAAATAACATTTGGCTGTTTTTGCTAGTTTCATTGCATATTAACATTACTCAATTTCTATAGCTGTTCCTTTCTATGGAACCTCTTTTCCTCATGTTGAGTCAAGTAATGTTGGAGGTATGACTCTATTTCTGAAAGTAAGCATGTTTTAAAAGCATGCCTCATGTTTTTGTACCTTGCATGCTATGTGTTTTAGATGTATTAGATGCTTGACATTTAGTGCCATTTAATAAAGTATTTTTTTCAAATGGTTTCTTTGTCATTGATTTGACTTCTTTCATTTTCTAAAAAAAAACCCCACTAGTATTTTAATATTTAGTTGGAAATTTAGTGATCCTACCCCCCCCCCCTCCTTTCCCATTCAACTAATCTAGTATGTAGCAAAATAGTTGGTTAGTTTTTTAGAGGCTCTTAAGCGGTTTTCTAAGGTAACAATTGTTAATGATCATCACACTCGCAATACATACACAGAAATATTAATATTTAGCAATAGTGAATTGATGGCAATTTTTCAAAAGCAGCATGTCTATAATGGCAGGATACTATGATTACGATGGTTGACAATGACAAATGACAGTGATTGTGCCCACTAGAAGGGAAGTGTGTAGGCTTTATGGTCCATTACCCAGCTCGCCAGAAGAGACAGTCACAAGAGACACACAAAGGAAGACGACACAAACACATAGACAAATAACATTTATTGACAAGAACAATCATCCAGGCCTTACCGGGATTCAAACCCAAGCCCAGCAGCTCCAAAGGCTAGCACTCTAACCATTGTGCCGCCAGGCTTAAAGAGGCACTTAAGAGAGCATGTATTATTTTAAACAGATAATTTCGATTTGTTAAAACAAAATTATAATTATTATGAATATCAAGGAGATATTCCAATGTAAAACTGATCTAAAGAGGATGTTTTTCAAAAAAAATTATAGCAAAACTTTGCCTGGTTAAGTCTTGCTATCCTTCACGTATGATTTTACTCTTCAGTTACCTAAATATATAATTCTTTTGCGAAATTGTTCTGGGATATTTTTTTTTCCATTGACTGAATTTTTATCGTATAGTGAGGAGTGAAACAAGCTAAGTACCTTGGATTAAAAAAAATGATAGCATTGCAGATAAATGTTTCTAGATCATAGTTAAAGGAATTAATGGGAATCGTAAGATTATTATTTTTTCATTTATAAACATTGATAAAAAAAGTTTATAAATCCTTTTTTTTGTAATAAACAAGCTACTAAATATTAGTATGAAGCAATGACCTTGACCCAATAATTGAAGTACAAGAAATAAACTTCTCAACATAAAATTTAATGACTGGATAGTTTAACTCTCATTAAAGAAAAAAGCTAATGTAATTGCAAAAAAGCTCATTATATTCAATTTTTTAAATTATGTATACTTATAACTATCTTCCATCTTGGTTCAAAACGCAATCTATAATGAGCTATTTCTTGTTTATCCTTTCAAAAATAAATCTTTCAATTTTCAAAACACTTTGAATAAAAGTAATTTAATATTGATAAGGAAAATGCAACATCATTTTATATCATTATTAACTTTTAATAGAATATTAAAGTATTTATGAAACCATGAAAATTTTTTTTTATCAGTAGTAAATACGTCATTGGACAGTTAATCACTCTGAAATGAATTCTTTAAGCTTCAATTATATGAAAATCGCCCTCTGTAAATAGATAAAATAATGATGTATTGTGTCATTTGTTTATTATGGACCTTGAATTATCAATAGTAGTGCAATGTTAATGAACTAAGTAGACATATTAATTTTTAAAAATTTTCAATGTATTTCACACTCACCCAAATCCAACACACTTTTGATAAAATTAATTCTACAGCGCTATGAATAAAACAGAAATTTTACAGTAGACTTTTTAATAGTATTTTTTACTTATTAAAAAAAACTAATATTTAGATTTAGCTTGTATTTTCTGTTAAAGATTCTGATATTTATAAACTGTTTTTAAAACAACCTTGTATTTTGTCTGCTGCATTTCTGAATGGATGTTTGGTAAGCTTTTATCTTTTAATAAAATAATTAATCTTTAAACTATATTGACAGAATTTTCCGTTTGTCTACTTTACTCTGAAATCTTGTTAAATGTATTTTTTAACGGATAGAAGTGAAATTAAATTATCAAGGACAAATCAGAACAGTAGATAGACTATGCGACGGTACTTAGATAAATTAATTGAAAACAAGTCTGAATGAGTTTCACACAAAACATATAATGTAAACTTTCAAAATCTGGTAAATGTACAAAATATCGTTTTGGGCGATTTAAAAAATATTTCGGATGTTCGCCACCAACACATGTGTATAGCATTTAACCCTTTCAGTCTCAATGAGAATTTAGCATCATTTTAGAAATTTTTCTGATCGTTTATAGTCATTTATGTAGTCATTTATGATATAAAAAAGCACATCATTCGATTCAATTTTTTTCTCTTAGAAAATATTTTTTATTAATCCCAATAGATGTCAACCTTATTATTTTATTTAATTATGATCAGAAACATGATGATGCCAAATGGCATTACTGGGACTGAAAGGGTGAAAAAAATATAGTTTAAAGTTTATAATAAAAAAGAAAATAGCTTAAATGTTCTACAAGATCATTGTAAAATTTTCAAATCCAGGTTTCTATTATTATTTTCTAGCCAAATTTAAATATTTTATATTGCTTTGCAAAACATGTATGAACAGGGAATTGTATCTTAACTTCTTAAAATTAACACTTTGAGTGCGATTTAAAATTAAAAAATTTCTAATATTATGAAAGCACATTTGTCGATTAAAATAGTACAAAAAGATAATGGAGGAAGGGAAAAGTTTGAATTTGAATTCTTCAAAAGACTATTCTAGTATTTACGTAGAAGATTTGTGCTGTTCAAAAGGCAAAATCCTTTGCTCCTATTTAAAAATGTTTGTTTCAAATTGTCCTATGTGGTCCAGGTATATTGGCCAAACATTTCGGAAGAACATCCACAAATAATAAGCCATAGTTGAATTTCAATTGGGGATATGAAAAACAATGCAAATTATTTGACCATGATCCGTTTCAACAGCAATGTGTCTGTGTGAGAAGAATATTGGTATTCGAAAGAGAGTAAGCTATGTAATTTGGTAGAAAGGGTAGTTAAATTGAGACTGTCATGAATAATCAAATTTTTATTTCTGAATAATCAAGCCGCACAAGACAAGATTCTACATTTAAAGAAGATTTCCAAACCACTATTTATTGCAATATCTGCAGGATGAAATTTTTAGTTAATTTATATAGTGTTTATTTTACGATATATGGTAAAAACATGTTCAACAAATGTTAAATCAAAATACAGTGGAATCTTGATACAACTAGATGGATCCAACAAACCCTTTTGTACTTAACTTTGGTTTTTATATATTTTTAAATAAGAGATTTTGTATGATCTGTTTATCCTTGCACCTTTTAACAACTTTTTTTTCAAACCACGTTGATAAAAAAATAGTTTTACTTACTTTTATGAATGAATTTTAAAATTTTGATTGTTTATTGCTATTAATTCCAAAATTCATTTGCATATGATTATCATCCAAAAATTAAATTACTAATAAATTGCAACATGTGTTGAAACCATTATTGTAAATCAAGTTTCTACTGCATAAAAATGTGCATTTACAATCTACAATTTGTTCTAAATAAATACATTGTATGTGAAATTTGTTATGTATATAAATATTTTTGTTCTAATGATGACCATTAAGATTGTATAAGTTATAAAAAGTTGTTTTAAGTGTATACATGGCAACAACATGCCACAATATTCTCAAATATACAAGATTAAGTTGGTCAATGGGTTTCAGAAGGCGATACAATATTTTATTCTATGTACTAGTATAATAAAATTACAAAAATCTCGGAAAAAATTGTGAATCACTTTCTTGCTACATCAATCTGATTCTTATGCAAAATAAAAAGCTGCATTATCTTTACTGTAAAAATAATTAGGTGATGCCAATTATTTCATGATAATAAACAATATATATTACTGTTGCCATCTATTTGATAATAGTAAACAATACATGTTTTAATGTTCCAGTTGTTCCTCCCACTGGCCGTCCCACTCGCCCTCCAGGATCCTGTTCCAGAACAGAGGCCACCTGCCAGAATGGGGATTGCATCCCTTGGGAGTATGCTTGCGATGGAGATTTCGACTGTACCGACCGTTCAGATGAGTTAAATTGTGGTATGTACTCAAATTTGTTTATGTATCTTTGTCAGTACACCAAAACCCACCTTAAGTTTGCAGCATTAAAATGTTCTACGTGGAGGAGTCACACATAAAAAAACAGAATTCTGCCTCTCTGATTGGTCGCTCCTACGCGATAACGTCTGCCCTGATATTCCTTCGCCCTGTTACGTCAAAATCGAGGAAAAAATATTAATATTACACTCTAACTGAAGCAAAAACGAATAAAAAATAATAAAAATATGTATTGAAATTACGATTAAACTTATTTATTGAATGTGAAAACCTTTTTTTATTCAATTCTCGCTCTCGGAAGTTAGAACTATTTACCCTTTTTCCCATAGAACATTTGTATACTGCATACTTAAACTGTAGTGACGTATAGTTAAGTTAGAAAGTAAGGGGTTGTTTCACGGAGGATCTGGAAATAGCTCTTTGGTCTTGTTTTCCTTTCTCTTGAATTACTATTGTTTTGGTTAAGTTGGTTGGTAGACCTATATTCAGATTAGTGTGCTTGGTCAGCGCACAAACCTGATTATCTCTACCAACCAACCAAAACAAAAGTATTGAGAGAAAGGAAAACAAGACCATGGAGCTATTGCCAGATTCTCTGTGAAACAACCCCATTAACATACTAAGAATGGAATTTTGGATCTTAGTTGAAATAAGAACAATGTCCTGTATAGATAACAGGGTTTCCTTTAAACATTTTTACATGATATGATACATAGACCTTGAGAAGATTTAACTTGTTAAATCATTAAGTTTTTTTATAGTCCAGATCTCTATAGTCTAATTTCAGTTGCTTAATTATCTTTTATTACTAACAATGTAACTGTAATATTACAGTAGATTGCTAAATATCTTTTGAACATATACAAAATGAAATGAGAAATTAATCTTTACAAAATAACCTGTTGGATATGGATATTAATAAATATAACACCATGCGTGTGCACTTTATTTTTGCAAAAATGATTTAAATCATGCACCTTTAAATTATTTTTACAACAATAATTTAAATCATGCATCTTTAACACCATATATTTAAAACTAAACTGTTTATCTTAAACCGATTATAAACTTCTTACCATACCAAACCTAACCACTCAATGATTATTTTAATCTGTAATTTTAGACTATCAATTCCAATGCCAGCCTAATGAATTCCAATGCGACAATAAGAAGTGTGTACTGAAAGTATGGCGTTGTGATGGCGACAATGATTGTGCTGATAACAGTGACGAAAAATCATGCAGTAAGTTCCATTTTTATTAGAAAAATATGTACATGTTTATGTAAACTAAACTCCTTGGTGCAACAGCCCATTAATGGGCCAAGGCCTGCTGTGCCCATTTCAGCTTTCGTTACCTAGGGTTCTGGGGTGCTTGGCATATGTCACGGTAAGGTGGTCAGCCTCACATGGAACCACCAAGTATTTAGTTCCCAAACATGCTTGGTACTTATGTTATCGACCCACCCACGGGATGAAATGGTGGGTCAACCTCGCTCAATCCGGGATTCGATCCCCGGACCTGCGGCAAGGAAATGTGAAGCACTACCACTAAACCACTGGGCCTCTATATGTTTATATAGGGTATACTAAATATTATAACTATATTGAAAAGTCAGTCAGACAGACCATTTCCCTTTGTGGCAGTACAATATAAATTAGCCTTTGGAGTAAAAATTTTCAAGAGATTAAAAGTTTACTGCTTTGTCTGAAACAGCTTTGTCTGAAACAGAATGAGTCAGATGTGTAAAAGTCATGTTATCTCCACTTGAACACAAGGAACACACATTACTTTTTTTACACCCTGATTCCATAAAGTTTTTCTTATAAATAGTTGTGCCATGTTGAAATTCTAACCTTCGCTGAAAGTGTCCAACAGTGTAAGTTTATTACAATAGCATTCCTCAACAGACTTTCCCTGAGAAATATTTTTATATGTTTGATGTACATCACTGCTCAAGGAACATATAACTTTGGAAACAGCCTGGCTACAGGTATATATTTAATACTTATATAAATGTTATAATAAACAACTTATTAACTTTGAGGGTTTCTTTTTTTTATTCAGGTCCGAACCCTGCTGGTTCGCCTTGCCGTTATGATGAATATCGTTGTTTGTCTGGCGATCAATGCATACCTAAAAGTTTCCAATGTGATGGAGAATTTGATTGTCAAGATAAATCTGATGAAATTGGTTGTGGTAAGTATTTATAAAAACATAATAATGCCATGGCAGAGATAATTAAATTTGGTGAAAGAGATAATAAAATAATTTTGAGATGTTAAATATGGCGTTGGGAATAGCCCTCGTATAGCTCTAGTGCGAAGATAATTCAAACCTAACTTAAAGTAACCAAGTGCATCATTTCCTTTTTGTGCCCTAACTTCAAGTATATGTGATATAACGCAAAAATCTCTATAAATTTATAATATTAACCACACAAATAACAGCTCTTTCTTAATAACTCTCAATTAATGTCTTGCCGATCCATCGGACAGTTCCCAGGTTTTAATAGGCGTCAATACATTCTTTCCCAGAGAAATTGCAGACGCAGCAGAATTGGTTTTGACTTCTGATCCAATCTTGTCACAATCATTGAAAATACAGTCACTTTTTAATAAGACCTCGACATGTGAGGTTCTGTGAGCTTTGGCGGCCGCTCTTGGCCCTCTCTACTTGTTGTAAAGGCTTACACTTTAATGCTCTAAATATTGAATATGAATTAATAAAATCATCGTTGGAGGTCCAATCTGCCTTCCATTTCTGAATTTAACTAAATGCTCATGAAGTAGATGTTATTCTATTTCATATATTCCATTATCCACATTAACTAACACTTAAACTATATTTACAGCATCACCAACTATAACCCAGCCACCCCCAGAAACAATGACAGTCGAAGAAGGCGAAACAGTGACCATAGTCTGCACGGCTGTCGGAAATCCTACACCAATCATCAGTTGGCGTCTGAATTGGGGCAATATCCCGCCAGGCCCACGTGTATCAGTCACAAGTGAGAATGGAAGAGGAACTGTTACCATTAGAGAGTCGAGACAGAGCGATCAAGGGGCTTGGAGTTGTGAAGCTATTAATAGTAAAGATAGTGTTCTGGCGATTCCTGATACTGTTTTGGTTGTCAAACGTGAGTATAATGTTTGTTTATTGTCATTGCCTTGTGCTGGTGTAGTGTTTGGGAATTAAGCAGAGCCCAATCTAGGAAAACTCGGACTATACACTCCGTGCCAACTTAACTTGGGTAAAAATAAAGAGTAAAAAGGTAGAGGGAAAAGCGCTATTGGTCCGCTAGTTGGAAACTCTTGTAAAGTAATATTTACGTTCAAAATGATCTGAATACAATTTAACGAAAATACACTTTTCATTCTGGTAAAATTGCCAAATTTTTTCAAATAATATTCAAATCAGTTAGACCTTAAACGAAATTAATGTTTTAAACATGCTTTCTGGATGGATTCACAAATAATTTATGGAACTCTTTACATCTGCGGAAGGATCCTCTCCATAGCATATTTCTATTTACCTAGCATATTTTATTGATAGCATCTTGATGAAATTTCAACAAATTAGTGACTCCTTCTTCAAGAATCTTTATTTGAACAATTGCCTACAGATTACTGAAGCTTTGTAGATCACACATGACCTTATTGGATTTCAGAATTTCTGTCCATAGGCAAACAACTGTCTTGACAAACTAACTCAATGTTTGTCATTTGGAATGAGAGGTTTTTTGTTAAAAATACACTGTTGATGACAACTGCAATAAAATCATATTTGAATTTATTTTTCATTTTTTTAAAATTAATTTTTTTGTTCAAGGCATTACTAAATATATTAATAGATTAGCGTAAAAAGATGATACTAGCATATGTCTAGATTTTCTTGACATTTAAAACTTTGGTCTTATTTGTTAAGATATTTTTATTTCAAAAAGGATAAACAAGAAAGCAGTATAAGCAAGGTTTAGTATCAAGGCAAGAAAAATATAATTTAACTAGTTTTTGTGTTGCCAATTGTGTTAATTTTATTTATTTGATTGTTAATCAATTTAATCTTTAATTTATTTCTATAGCTAAAGCTGGCGTATGCAGACCACCTATGTTCAACGAGAAAGCTGCCGTTTCTTCAGACTGCTTGAGATGTTTCTGCTTTGGTGTGACAGAAACATGCTACAGTAGCAGTCTACATGTAGTCACTGTGAGTAATCAATGAAATTTAATACAGTAAACTCCCGATTATCCGCGGAATTGGGTGGCGCGGCATCCACGGATAAGCTAATTCGCGGATAATCCGCAAAAGTGAAGAAAATACATGTCCACAAAACTCTTTCTGGGTTTTATAAAAGTAAATTACAGCAATCGTATAGTATGTACACATTTACTTACTTCAAAATGTATCTCACTGTCGTTTCTCCTATTCAACGCTGCAAACACAATTGATTTTAAAAGGAACCATTTTTTATATTTTTAATGAGTACTAGTTCGTCTTGAATTGTCAAGACAACTTTTTTTCGTTTCTTTTACTATTATCAAAATCATGTAAAGAGTTCAATTAAAATAGCCGAAAGTTTTTTTTGCAAATGACGCTTTTTGACAAAAATTTGTTTGTGATAAGCACCTGGCAGTACACATTTAGGCACCCACCAGGTTTCCTACAGTCATTCTTATTTTAATGGATTTGGTGTTCTTTTTGTTAAATCAATGTATTCGTCGTTCTTTGAAAGTATTCGTCGTTCTGAAACGGAATTTGTTGTTCTTGGAATGCATTCTTCCAAAAAGTTTTGAAAAAAAAATAGAATTCATTTATCACGTTTTATTACATTTTTATCTTTGCACTGAAAAAAGAGGGATCAATACTGGATAGTGGCCCGCGGCGGGAGTTTACTGTATAAAGTTTTTCCATTGACGATTTCAAGTTTTAAGATTACCAAAAAAGTACAGCGATTTCAAAGTCAGGGGAAGAATATTTTTAATTGAGGAGTACACTGAAAAAACCCTTTCATTGCATAGGAATCTGTGTGTATCAGGCCTTCTTGGCAATAATAGCGAGTCATCACCTAAACTTGTTTAAGGAAAATCGTTTCTTACTGGTTCTTTTGTGGCAACTCTATTTCTCGCCAGACACGAGTTCCATGCTTGTACTGTGAAAGAAGAAGCAGGGGAAAAACTGGTTTCCTGTCACCAGCATCGGCCAAGCAGATATGATTACAGGAAGATTCCTGTACAATCAAGGGATTCTTCCTCTGGGCGGTTCAATTGTGTTTCCCCAATTTCTGCCAGCAGTTTGGTTGCTTAAAGGATATATTTTCAAAATTTCATGATATGACAATGAGTTTTTTTCACGCTGAATCTGGCAATATTTCCCCGGTATTGTTTTCCTTACTCTCGTTGGTTGGTAGACCTATATTCAGGTTAGTGTGCTTGGTCAGCACACAAACTTGATTATCTCTACCAACAAAAACAAAAGTAATTCGAGAGTAAGGAAAACAAGACGGTGGTGCTATTGCCAGATACTGTGTGAAACAACCCCATTGGTTTATTTTGCTTTACATAAATTGTTCATGGTTTCATTCCTGGATTTTACGGGTAGTTTTGATGATTAGCGGTTTGACACGTAAGCTGGGCCCACCACATTTATTAACCATTCAGGACCTTATTTTCATTCCTGTGGAACTTGCCTACTCAAGCTGTGAAACATGTACAATGGATATTAATTGTATTTTCTGACGTTCCAAGTCGTATCAATTTAAGACCAGTCAATTTAATCTGCTTGATTATTTTTTCTGTTCTGAATTTAATAGCTTTTGATTTGTTAAAATGAGACAATAATGTACTATAGTCTATATTTGTATGGTATGTAATCTTTATATACATGTAAAATAAGTTGACAGGGAAGTGTAGTTAAAAGTGATTCTTCTTTATTAACTGTTACGCATTATTAAGAGATAAATTGGTCGTCTGAAGATGGCTGAAGATGGAATGCTCCCAAAGATGGGGAAAACATCTATGACTCTATCAGACCGATCAATCAGAAAAAGGAATTTGAGAAAGGTTTTAAAAGGTCAACATGTAGGTGAATGATTCATGAAAGTTCGTGGGAAACCGATTATAGACTGTTTGTTGCAACAGGGTGCGGTTGGGATGTTAAAGTACTAAGTGATATTATGGGTATTTGAAAAGGTAATTAAGTTATGAAGTTTAATTGAGGGTAAAAAATGTTTTTGAGGGGTTTTAGTCAGGATAGGTCATACATAACTAATATTATTGCAGTACATCTCAATATTTTGCCAAATAAATGAAAAGACCTTAATTTATGTAAAATTTCTAGGTACCTCTTCAAACTGAAATATCCATAGTTGCCATGCAGAAAGATGGCAGAGGCAATTATGAAGATGTTAGTCAGAGGTATCCACCCAACCAAAATGCCATCCAATACAACTCCGATAACAGGGAATACAAGGTGGAGGGAGACGTTAAGAACGACGCACCACAAGATGTGTATCACTACTGGAGCTTACCACCGGAGTTCCTTGGAAACCAAGTAATTATTTGCTTCCATAAGTATTGTTTTGTAAATTTATTCTTGATATGATATTATAATTGGGTTCCTAGGAAAATCTGAAAACATTTATATATGTTTGGATTTAAAAAAATATAATTCTAATAATAAAGAATATCAAGTTGAAATTTCAGTTAAAATTAATTATTTGGGTGATTTATAAGTAGTGGACAGTTAAAAAAAAATCAGGCAATCTTTTTATTCCAGCAAGTTAATATAAGCATAATTCTTTTGTGTTTCAGTATACATTTAAGGAAGTTTTTTGTGTTGAACCAAAGTTGTTCTGATTTTTTAGTTGTAAAAATATATTTTTTTGTAAATTATGTTTAACATTATTTAATAATTATGTGTTCAAGTATATAGCGCACATTTTCTACTTAAAGTTCAATGCACTTTTTTATTCTCAATAAAATTTTGTATTAAACATTCCTCTAAAACAACTCAAAGCAAGAAAACCTATTGATAATTATTTCAGCATTTAAAAATTTTAATTTTTCTTTCAGCTGAATAGTTACGGCGGCTATATCCGCTACTTGTTCCGATACTCTGCTCCATTCTTGCCCAATCCAACAAGAATTGCTGACTTTGTGCTGAAAGGAAATGGACTAACTTTATACCATGTTGTGAAACAACCTTATGGACCTCAACGAGACAACAACATTGAAGTCCGCATTTGGGAGGTATTTACCGAATAATTTATCATACATTTAAAAATGTTCAATAAACTTTTGGTACTTGTTGATTTTAACAGGGTGCGTACGCGATTTGGAAGCTCTTGCAAGTGCTTGAATTTCAACTTTTGTTTTCAAGGCCTTGAAAAGTATGGAAAAATAAGCCAATTATAAAAAAAGTTTGGAAAGTCTTTGAATTTCCAGTTTATGAAGAAGAAAAAAGATTTGTGTGCTGCTCAATTTTACCCACAGAATTTACCGCCTTATAGGATCCTCGCTGTAAATAATAAAATAAACCAATTCGAAAACATAGAGATGATAAACTAAAACCAGTTTCTCGACTTGGGTTAAACTGGTTTTTCATTCGGTTAAACCGCACTTTTTTTTTTTTTTCGGTCCTCAGTAAAATCAAAAAAATTTCGTTTCGAAAGTGTTGCTTTAAGTTTTTCGTTTGAGGCCTTGAATTTGAATGTAAAATGTCCTTGAAAGTGCTTGAATTGCACTCTCAAAATATTGTACGCACCCTGTTTTAACCCTTTGAAGAAAAGTAATGACCTTGTTATTGCAGTATGTGATTAAAATTTGGACTGAAAATTCAATTTCTTTAACTCTGTGAGAGAAGCAAATTGGCTGAATTGTAAACTTGTGTTCACTGTATGAGATTAAAATTGAAAACTTAAACTTTAATCTCTTCAAATTGTTTTAAATTTTATTTCCGTGCAAGATGAATATAAATGATGATTCCATTCTTAAAAATTTTATAATTTAATAAAATTATTAAATCTGTAAATTTTAAAAAATTGTGTGTGTTGGCTGGAAAACCTGACAGTCAGTTGAAGGTCTAATTTGTTGGTTGGTTGTTAGACATATATTCTCAGGTTTGTGTGCTTGGTCAGAGACCAGCTTATAATCCTTCGTCAAGTAAGACAGTAACAACACACTCACACACACATACGCGACAGATGCTGCCATCTATCATGCGCCACCTCCACAATTTAGACATGTCTCTAAAAGGGAGGGAAATAGTCTCCAGGGACCTGTACCCATGGGAAACTGCACAATGACCGCCCACAGGACTTTCGGACCCAACAGAAGTACTGAGCACGTACTCTGCATACATAGTACCCGTCTGCATACGTAGTACATATCCGAGCATGTACTCCGCTTATACTCAACTAACACAAACATCCATGCCTTATCGGGATTCAAACCCCGACCCAGAGGCTCCAAAGGGCTCTCTAACCGTTGCACCGCCGGGTCGGCATTGGTTCATCAGAGTGTTAATTAGTTTTTCAATAATGATAGTTAAAAACTATGCATGTTAATAATGAAGCCATATTAATAATAAAATTGAAATAAATGGTAGCAAATTAATTAGGTATTCAAAACATTATTTTTTTTAAAAGGGTGAATGGCACAGAAGTGAAGCCCAAGGCCGTGGAGATCTGCCAGCGAGTGAGCCTACAACTCGACAGGATATCATGATGGTCCTTCAGAATATCGAAGGATTTTATGTTCGTGCCACCTATGACGATGAAATGATCCACTCTAGGTAGATTTATTCAATGGGGTTGTTTCACGGAGGATCTGGCAATAGCTACACAGTATAGTTTTCCTTACTCTCTAATTACTTTTGTTTTGGTTAAGTTGGTTGGTAGACCTATATTCAGGTTAGTGTGCTTGGTCAGCACACAAACCTAATTATCTCTACTAACCAAAACATAAGTATATAGAGAGCAGAGACATTTAGAGAGTTGTTAGAGAGTAGGGAAACTAAGGACGTATAGCTATTGCCAGATCCTCTGTGAAACAACCCAATTGTATGATTGTGTTACATTTGTGGTAGTGTTTGTAAAATTATTTTTTTTGTGTTTGCCTGTTTGTTTTTAGTAAAAAAAACCTTATAAATACTGATAGGTGGACTGTGTGACAGTTTTTCATTAACTCGTAACACTCTTTTAAAATTATCACGTAAAATTTAAACTGAATTAATACTAATGTGGTTCATAATTTTTTTAATCTTGATAAAATGGTCTTTTATAAAGTTAATAACTGCACAGCTATAGATACCGCAATTTATTATTCATTTTCTGAAGATCTTTAAAAGTAAAATAATTTTTTTTTGGAATAATAGTGATCACGACCTTATGAAGATTTTAATTTTTAAATGTTTTAATCAACATTCTATATTTTTTTAGCATTCTTAATTTCCGAATGGAATCTGCATCTTTGGCTGATCCTTCTGCTCCACAAGCAGTGTACGTGGAAAAATGCTCATGCCCCCAAGGATACACTGGAAACTCTTGCGAGGTAACCCGACCTCTCTGTATAATATATGCATGTGTAATATAAGTCGACAGGGAAACTTAGATAAATTTTAGTCTTCTATTGAATTACTTAAGCATTGAGAGGATTAAGTTAACGTCTGAAGTCGACGACAGATTAGGACGGAATGCCCACAAAAATGGCAAATGATGTCTAGCGCTCCCCAGACTGACCAATCAGAAATTAGGATTATGTTTATAAGAATGGTTTTAAAAGGTCAAAGTGTAGGCAGATGACTTAGGAAAGTTCATTGGAAACGATTGCTGGAGGCTTCTGTTTAATCCCCGACAGGGTGGTTAGGATGTTAAAGTTCAAAGTGATATTAAGGGTATGTGAAAAGGTAAATTTAAGTTATTAAATTTATGTGAAGTTAAAAGTAGAAGTTTTTTAGGGGTTTATGTCGGGATATGTCATATATATATCATGTTACGAGTAACTCCTTTTTGGCATTTGCTTATTCATCAATATAACTTAACTTCTCTCTTTGTTTGATCATCTCCATGCCAATGATCAGTCGAGGGAAGATCTCTCTGGAAGTAAGTGCTTGACAAAAAGAAAAATCCAAATGTATCCCTCAATTCATTTAATTAAATCTTAACCCTTTCTCTACAAAGGATTTTTGTTTCCTCGTAATATATGATAGGATTATCATTATCGAATAGTTAATCATATGGCCGCTGTGGGCCATTTCAGTAGTAAAAGGGTTAAAGGTGAAATATTTACAGGGCAAATCCCAACATTTATATCAATGGATTCATTGCTCAACATTATAGTTTTATTTCAAACAAATATAACTAATAACTATTAAAAAATCTCAGTATATATACATATATTCATTCAAATAAATCAATTATCAACCACTGATTACCCCATAATTTGGCAAGTTCCCAGCAGTCTGTTTTCACATTAAGAATGCAAAATATTCTTTGGATTATTTGAAAACAATATTCTTTATTAATTTTGTTCACTTTTTCATTAACTTTCTGACTTTTTAGGAATGCTCTGACGGTTATTCGAGACGAAAAACTGGCAACAGTCTTGGTGATTGTGTTCCTTCTAGAGTCCCATGCAATTGTCATGGACATTCCAGTCTTTGCGATCCTGTCTCTGGAGAATGTTTGGTAAATTTGAGATTTTCTACATAGTTATTGTTTGAAAAATAGTATAATTATTAGGTACATAAATTTCAAAAATTCTAAGATATACATAATCTAAAAAATCTAAATTATAAAAAAATCTTGTGTTTTCATTAAAATGTGTATTGTTCATAGCATTATGTTGGATCCAACTGTTGACTGCTGAATCTAATTTATCCCACACTATTTGTGTTCTGTTTTTACATCAAAATTTATAACTTTCTTTGTTATAGTTTTTTTTATTGCAAGAATGGTTGAAGCAAAATATGACAATTTAGCAGGTTAAATACTCTACACAGACACTTAAAAACCTTTTTGGTGTAAATTCTTTTATATGTCACAATTATCTTTCTTTTTGCATAATAACCAAATGGAAAGTTTTAAGAAATTTTACAGTTTTGATTTTAATCAAAATAATTTTCAATAACTATTCCTCATTTACCTTTCACTTGCTAAGAATTATACAAGGTGTCCCAAAAGGTCTTTTACAAACTTAACATTCTGGTCTGTCATATGATGATGAACAAGATTTACATAGGAACTTGTGTCCGAATATTCAAACTGAGACTGCAAGAGAGCGATAAGGGCAGGTTTGGATGAGGAGCAAAAATGATATCGAAAGCGGTGTTAATATGATTTTAGCTTCCACACTACGTTTATAACGTTAAAAGTGGAAGGTTTTATAACCGTGCAGTCCGTCCGTCTGTCACCCACTTTCACAGAACGAACCGAAAGTCTCACAAACAAGTGGGATACGTCATTTTGAAGCAAAAAATCAGTTTAGGCCACATTTCAAATTTAATTAAAAAAAATTTAATAAGAAGTTTATTTAAAATTTAAATAACTAAAAATTTAATCTTCATTAAAATAACATGCATTTCCATTTTTATTCAATATTTTCACTGTTGCCATTACATCAAACGCCTCTACATTATCCTAAAACATCATTACATCACAGCAAATGTTCAAAATTCCTTCCAGTCTCCACAATGCAAGTTTCACAGCATCTGCACATGAATTTATGAACTGGTTCAAATTGGCGAGAAGTGTCTTGGACACATGCTGCCTTGATACTGGCGATAAGATCCATGTCCGATGTAACGGGTGTCTTGTACAGTCTGGTGTGTGTCACTCAGGTAGAAATCCAGGGGAGTCGGTTAGGCCATTGGTCCGCCTCTACCGATAGAAAATTCAGTTTTAATTTTCACGCACAAGTTCCTATGTAAATCTAGTTCATCATGATATGACTGACCAGCATGTTAAGTTTGCAAACGACCTTTTGGGACACCTTAATTATTAAAATGACAAGCTACAAATTTCTAATTTCTGTCTGCAGAATTGTCGCCATAACTCTGAAGGCCGCCAATGTGAACGTTGCAAGCGAGGTTATTTCGGAGATGCTAGACGAGGTACACCAGAAGATTGCCAACCTTGTCCGTGTCCACTTATAACCACACCTAACCAGTAAGCATTTTTTTCTTTTGAGTTAATACATTCATATTACTTTGTTGTTTGAAGATCTGTTTAGTTAAAGTTTTAATTTATTAATATTGTTATCAAGATAATGTCATTGATTGTGGTTAGATTTTAATATTTTTTGTAATAAAATTATGAATATTATTGATGACAGTTTCACTGTATATATTCTTGTAGCTTTATATACCCGGCATTGCACGGTATACCTGTAGTAATGATGATTTGGATGTTATGTAAACTTTTCTTTTGTGTTAATCGATCTCCCTTCCAACTGGTGTTTTATTACTCCTTATTGCCGCAAACAACCAATCTATTGGAGCACTATATATTGTAAAACAATCAAATTTTTAATTTTTTTCTTAAATGTAATGTTATTTTACAAACTAGTTTTTTTATTCTCTCTAACGCTCACATGCATATTCTATTTTAATATGCTTTTATTCATGATGTACAAAAAAAAATTAAGTCAAATTAATTTAAATTCAGTTAATTTTTTAAAATAATTTTTAAGCATTCGTAAGTTTCTTTGTGACAATTTCTGCATAAAACCTTTTTTTCCCTATGTATTTCAAAAGTTACCTTTAAAATACTGTATTTTAAAACTTTTTTGTTAATCATGTGACCCTATTAAAATATTTATTTGAAAAATATTTGTTAAAAATGTATGCATAGATTCTCATTGTGATTCTTTAAATATGTATTTGAATTAAAAATGGATTGCTGTACGCATAAGTGAATGTTAAATAAGTTTACTTTTTCCTACATTATATCAGTCTAATGGACACCAGAAGCCATGCCTTGCTTTCCGAATGGTAACACTGATGCATCAATATAAATGTTTTATTGTGCATGGTATTAAATTCAACCTTCCAGCATGGTTGTTGATCCCTCCATTCAACCATAAGAATGACATTTTACTCAATCTACACCCTTGACTCTAACTTTTCATATAATTGTTATGTTTAAACATCTGGGGATAAGCTACAGTGCTTAAAACAATAGGGGAGCACACGATTTTAACATAATTACGCAAAGTGCTCCCCTAATTGTTTTGGCCAAATTGTAAACTGTTTTTCCCTGCTTGACTTTTAAATTTTAAATTTTAACTCATTAACTGAAAAGACATATATTTAAATTTGGATTTATGTAGATAAAGTTTTTTTAAGAATTAAAAAAAATCTTAAGAGGACTCTCTTAAGAATTCTACATCTTGAAAATCCTAATGTTATTCCTATGGAAAACATTCGCAAGTCAATTATAGCCACAATTTTAATGAAGGTTTCTAGTTTTTTTTGTATCATTGTAAAGAACGAAAGGAGTATATTAAAAAAAACTGATTTGTTTTTATGAAAATCACATATTTAGTATTTTTAATATTTTTTTTGAGTTAGAAAAAAATGGAGTACGCATTGAGTTCTAATTAAAAAAATACATATTAAAAATACTAAATATGTGATTTTCACAAAACAAATTAGTTTTATGAAATCTACTCCTTTCGTGCCTTACAATGATGCAAAAAACTAGTAACCTTTTATTATAATTGTGGCGGTAATTGACTTGCGAATGTTTTCCATAGGAATAACATAACGATTTTCAAGATGTGAAATTCCCATGAGAGTCCTCTTAAATTGAAAAATTCATTAATTGTTATGTTTGTTGAAAAAAAAGTAACAGATCATAGGTTGATTTATGCATGTTTATCCCTCAGATGGTTTAAAGGGCTTCAAATTTGTATATATTTACCCAGAACTTGTTGACAATTTATCTTATTTATATACAGTGGTTCTCAAAATACACGATTTTTAAACTGCTTGACAAAATGAAAAAAAAAACATCTTAGAAGTAAATTTAACAATGTAACTATGTATTAAACTTAAATAAATTCTAAGAGAATACTAATCAAAATGGAAGAAACTCAATTTTTTTTTTAACACTAATGTATATTGATAATAATAAATGAAGTTTCAAATATATTTTTAGCTACTTGGTTTTATGATAGAAATTGTTTTTTATCTATCAAAATGTGTTTTCTAACAGTTTTTAATACTTTTAAAGTTTTACTGTTTAATGTTGTGTAAAATTATGCTTATATAAAAGTGCTACGTAATATTATTGTTGTCCACATATATTTTATTCTTTGGTGTAGATTGAGAATTACTGTACGATTTTTAAACCCTAAACAATGCATGTTAATTTAAAATGGTATTAAACCTATGCATAGTTCTTATTATAATATATTATAATCTAAATAATAATAAATTTAATAACATCATATTTATTATCAAAGCTTTTTTTATTATAATTATATTATGATATTAATTACAGAAAAAAAATGGATAAGTAAAATGCAATTTATATTTTGTGCACTTAAGTAACAAAGAATACATATATACATATTTAAAACTTTTTGCTTCATCTACATTTCTTTATTTAATTATCTTCTATAAAATGCATATTTGAAAGCATTGTGGAACCTTGCATGTTGAATTTAAAATATTTATTCGTTTTGAAATAATTATTTTAATGTAATCATTTTAAATGAAAATTTATCAATCATGATCAATGGAATATTTTTTTTTTCATTGTAATAACTAAAAAAATGAATTTAAGAAAATGTGAATTGGATTTTAAAAATTTTTTTTATTTATGTAATGAAAAACCAAGCTGTTCATGTGGGTAATTTCAAAACTAAATTAACTTTGCTATAATAATGTACACAGCTTGACTAAAAATTATTTTTTGTTTTTCTCTAATTCATTGGTTCTCATTTTGAATGTAGGTGAAAATTAACATTAAACAATTCTTATACTTTATTAGGTAACTTATCTTTGTTTACCTGAAATGATCATCAACATGACACCCCTTGAGTAAAAATGATTTTTTTTGCATTTTAACCAGTAAAGAACCCAAATAATAACAGAATTTTTAATCTTGAATCCTATGAAAACCTCCATTACTTGTTTTAAACGCAACTGTAGCGATATCTTGCTTTTTTATTAAAATTTAAAAGATGTGCAGCAACATTGATCATAAAGCACTAAAAAAGGCATATCTGGATTTTCCCTTTTGTAAAAAAATATTTTTAATTCAGTCTTCTCAACTATATCAAAGAAAAATAATGCTTTTTAAAGATATTCTTGTTATGGACAAAAAAAAATCGTTCCAGAATTCAAGTTCAATATTTTTGTCGGTTGTCTTTAAAAAGTTTAATTTTTTCTGCAATATGCAACAATCAGTTAAAGCTAAAATGTCAGTTTCAAGCTATTAATTTTATTTCCAGGTTCTCCCCAACATGTATACTGGACACAGACGGTCAAGTCACATGCGATGCATGTCCCATTGGCTATGAAGGCAGACGTTGCGAGAGATGTGGACCGGGCTATGATGGCAATCCCAATGTTCCTGGGGGCAGTTGCAGAGTACATGGTACAATTTACGAGAATTTGTTTTGAACATAAATTAAATAATATTTGTAACTATTTCAACAGCATTACTTTGATTGTTATGAATATTGTAATTGATGTGTTGCTATCTTAAAATAATTGACTCTCATTAAAAATAAAAATGTTAATTTCCAAGCTATGTATTAGTTTGCTTATATGTCACACAAAATTTGGGTCTTTCGTGCAACATTTTCGGGAAAAAAAAACTGGTCGTAGGATAAAGATTGGAAGAAATTGTCAAGTTGTTCTTTGACACTATAATAACCAGAAGTAAGTTCTGTACTGTACCAGATTTTTTCAATCTTTTCAGAGCCTTACCCTTGATATCTGTCTGGCTTTCAGACAGAAAAAATTTTATTGCTGTAAAAGCATATGTTAACAAAGCATTTCAATTTCATAACTTTTTTCATGCTTTGTTAGTTGTAATCTAAACATAATCTGTGGCCGCAATGGTATTCGTAGAGCTGTTGGTCTTCTTACGGGCCATTGTACTCTTTGAAGGCATCTTTCTATTATGAGGGTTTCTGATGATCCTGCATGCAGGGGCTGTAGTTTCAAGGAAGAAACTGCTGCTCATATTCTTTGCGAGTGTGAATACTTCTCTGCTTATAGATTTGAACACCTTGGTCGTCATTTACTTGAACCCTGGGAGCTTCAAGACATTCAAATTCGGTCCTTGCCGAATTTTTGCTTCAGCTACAGGCCTCTTTCCATAAAGTGGCAGGGATTCATTCTTATTTCCAGGGGATAGTACAATAGACCTCTGGTCCCAGTGCTCGACTTATTTAGCCCGCCCTACAAATGTTATAAGTCAATAAGTCAAAACATAATCTGTATTTAGAATGTAATTACTTAGAATAAATATTGAGCAATATCTTTTACAGGTGGCTTGCAATGCGATCCTGTCGGAAGCCTAACTCCTGACCCCAGCCGAAACACTGGATTATGCCAATGCAAGGTAAAGTACATTAGTTTTAATTATGTGAAATGTCATAATTTAAAATAAAATGGATATCCTTAATCATTAACAATATACTATTTTTCTAGTCTTATGTCACCGGAGCCCGTTGTGATCAGTGCAAACCCCACACTTTCCATTTGAATTCCGAATCACCATTAGGATGTATAGATTGTTTCTGCATGGGCATCACTGAAACATGCTCAAGTAGCAGTTGGTACAGGGACGAGGTATGTATGAAAATATCTTCACTGTTTATAGAACTGTTATGTGTTATTGTCTTTATAAACCTTTTGGTTTCTCATGACATACTCATTTTTATCGTAGTATTTATTTAAAAGCAATAGGATTGGAATATTTTTATATACATCATCATGGATGATTCTATTTCTATTATGTTTTGACTTATGACTTTATGAAGCTAACCCGGTAGCACAACAGTGAGGGAGCTAGTCTTTGGAGTTTAATTGTTCGGGTTTGAATCCCGGTAAGGCATGGTTATTTGTGTCTGTCAATAAATGTTGTTATTTGTCCATGTGTTTGTGTCCTCTCTTTCTATGCGGTCTCTTGTGCCTGTGTAATTTCTGGGATTGAGTACAATAGACTTGAGGTCCCAGTGCTTGGCGAACTTGCCCGCCACCAAGAAAGTCATAAGTCATTCTATTATGTTATAGACTGCTGAAAATTTTTCGAGTGTGTATTTAGTTATAAAAATGGAACAGATATAAAAAATTATATTACACATGTTTATTTTTTATACTGGAAATGTTATCAGACTAGGACACTTGAGTAACAAATATTAAAACTGTATTTTACATTTTGTGTTCAGTTGGTGGGAAAATTCATATATTTTTAGCATTTACTCACAGTTAAAATAAAATTGTTGCACCTTATAATAACTCTTCCAAACCATGAAGAATGGCAACATTTCTTTACTAGAATTATCTTTTTCTAAAATGAAAATATTTTTTCTTTCTAATTTTAGATTGTTTTGAGTTTTACAACAAGTACCCAAGGAGTGACTTTAACAAATATTCTTCGAAGCTACAGTATCAGTCAAAATCTACAAGTTGATGCTCGTAATAGAGAATTAGTTTTTAGAAATTTTGCTTCGCAGCCAGCTCAGACATATTACTGGAAAATGCCTCCAACATTTTTAGGTGACAAAGTATGTAAAATTGATTTATTATTTTATAATAAGAAAATAAATAGCTAAATATGGATTAAATTCAGATTCATACAACAAAACCATTTGAAAACCTTAAAGATTTATTAATATTTTTGTTAATAAATTGCTAGCTTAAAATTGTAAAATTAATCTTTAATTCGAAATTTAAATGAATATTTGTAAATTGTAACTAGATTGAGTGCTGAAAACTAATAAAAAATTTCATCTCTTTTAACAGAATTCAAAATTTTGTGGCTTATAAATACAGAAAATTTCTAATTTACTTTTCAAAATTTAGCAACTTTTAATAGTTTTCAGTTGTTAAGTGTTGGGTTTTTTAATTATTGCAAATTTAAAAAAAACAGCTTTATTGCAACTTATCTACTAAAACTATTTATTAAAAAAAAGAAAATTGCAATAAATCAGCAATACAGCTGTGATGTATTATGTGCCTGCCTCCTCGCAGGTTGGAACCTCTGCTGAGTCGGTGGAATTTTAGGAAGGGAAAATCATTGACATGCATGTCATATGATTATGTTGCATGTAAAAAATTTATTTAGCTTGGGTTCTCTCATCAAAGTGTTCACGCTGCAGATACTTTAACAATAACAGAAAGCTTGGATTCATTTCAATCCAAGGTCAAGATGAAAGCTGCTTAGATTATGGCACAAAAAACCCAGTTATGAGTTTTGAGGAATATTCAGAGTCTGCCAAAGGCTTGTTCCATAAAAAAAAAGCAGCTAACTGTAGAAAAAAATAATAAATATTTAAAGAATACATCTATTTTAATTTAATAGAAGTGAGAAGCATTTTATATTTAAATTCTGAATTATTTACTTACAGGTTACTGCCTATGGAGGTAGACTTAATTATACGGTAATGTATGTACCTGGAAGTCGTGCCGATCCAAATCTTGATCCTGATGTGCAAATTATGGTAAGTATTAGATCATAGTCGTTAAAGTTTTAACCATATTAATAAAAAATTTTGGCTTTAGTTTTAATATTAATATCCATGATATTTCAGGGTAATGGCATTGTCCTGGTGTACAGACATCCCGAGCTTATTCGCCAATCAACACTCAACTCAATTTCTATTCCTATGTATGAGGTAATTGAAGTTGCATATCTTTACAATTCTTTTTACTCAGATTTAAAACTATTTTGTGTAAGTCATGTTTTGTCAATGTGTTAAAATTGTTCTCTATTAGTTTTATGTTTAAATCTGTGCCTTAGTCAAGAAAGGAAAAAAAAACTGTTGAGTTTGCTATCTTCCTGAAGGTTTGTTTTTTGTCGGGCTTCCAGTAACTGGTCCTTTACTTCGGTACTTGTAAACCATTGAGAACTTGTACAAAACACTGTTTTTGTCTGATTTTTGCAGAGTTATTCTGATCAATCTACTAGTCGATTCATTCTAATATAAATAATATTATAAAATAATTGTATGACTGGGTTAATTTAAAAATGAATGATCAAGTCAATTTTTTTGTATAGCCCATTCTTAGACCCGACTCATTTCTAGAGTTTCACATAACTTAAAAGTGAATCCAACTTATAGCTTTACTGAGTTAATACTACTTCATATTACTTAAAAATGAATAAAGTACAGGTAAACAAATTGCACGAGTCCTTTTCTACTAAGATTCAGAATTCAATGTATAATTTCATTTGTGAAAATTAAAAAAAAATAATGTTATTTAGACATCATGGCTTCGTTCTGATGGTCAACCGGCAACAAGAGAACATCTTTTGATGACATTAGCAGACCTTGATGGTATTTTGATTAAAGCTACATATACTGGTGGCACTACTTCTGCAAGGTAATTACAATTTAGTTATGATTGAAATAAAAGTTTGTATTTTAAGAATCTATTGCTGGTCTAACGTTTGGTTTAAAAAATAATAAAATTGAATTCTATATTTTATGATCCACATGTCAATATATTTACAATGAGTAAATCAGTAATATTTATTCTAACCATCACAAGTGAATTTTGTGAGTGTAAAATTGTTGAACTTGTTACAAATATGGATATTTGTATTCAACTTAAAATTTGCCATACAAATTTGTTTAAAGTATCTTACATAAAAAATGTGTCCAGCTTTTTTATATTTTTATGTTGCATGTCAATCAAAATTCTATTTAAAAAATCCATTACATTCTTCTCAAAATTTGAATTTTGTGTTTAATTATTATTTTTCATACATGAAAAAAATATGTTCAAATTATATACCATTGATACTAGAGTTTCTGATTTTTATGTCGATTTCTTTTTATTTATCTTAACAAATTGCTAATTCCCAAAGCACACTAATGGCATATAAAAAGTTTCTCAAAATAACCTAAAACTTATCCCTTTCCCATGAAACAGCCTTGCTGATGTTTCCTTCACGATTGCCGTTGACCGTATTACTGACGGTGTACGGGCCCTTGCCGTTGAACAGTGCCGTTGCCCAATCGGTTACTCCGGTCTGTCTTGCGAGGACTGCGATGCCGGTTACACACGATCTGGCGCCGGTCTGTACCTTGGGTTGTGTGAACCCTGTTTCTGCAACAGTCACTCGAGTGACTGCGATCCTGAAACTGGTATTTGTAAGGTAAGTTTCTTTTTTTTTTGCTGTCTCTGAGTGTAACTAAATGCATAAATGAATGCAAAAAGCTTTTAAGTTTTATATGAACTATAAAAATTATAGATTTCTTTCATTCGTTCCCTAGAAAACTGTTGCATAGTTATGTTTGGGTAGTTCCAAATATCAACCTAATTAATGGTTCGAGTTATTAATATTCACAACAGTAATTTCAACTATTAAGTTAGAGATTGGTATTTACAGAAATAAAAAACTCTAAACTAATTTACACATAAATTCTAAACAAGTTCCTAGTTAATTTGGAAGTTAAAAAAAATCAGGATTTTCTGTTCATCTGTTATATAACTTTTAACAATCAAACTTAGAACAAATTCTTCTTTATATGCTCTTCTCCTAAGTATTCCAGACATAGAAATTATTTAATAAAATATCTTATCAAACTTTTTTCTTAATCTAAATTTTTTCATTTTGTATATTGGGTTCAGACTACAGTTCTACTATCTAAGTTAGAATATTGTAAATTTTCCTTACCATTGTACTGTGATGCTTCGTTTTTTTTTTTATATTTCCTTTCTAGAACTGTCAGCATAATACTGGAGGAGATTTCTGTGAAGAGTGTCTCTCTGGTTACGTTGGAGATGCAAGCGGTGGAACACCTAATGATTGCCAACCAGCTATTGGTTAGTATATTTTAGATAGCAATCAATAGAATGATACTGAGTTAACCCTTTCAGTCCCAGTGATGCCATTTGGCATCGTCATGTTTCTGATAATTTAAAACAAAAATAACAGGGCTGACATCTATTTTGATTAATAAAAATATTTTCTAATCGAAAAAAGTTTGAAGAGAACAGATGATGTGCTTTTTGATATCATTAATGGCTGTAGACGATCAGAAAAAAAATTTAAAATTGATGATGCCAAATTGTCATTGGGACTGAAAGGGTAAACAAACAAAATGGAGTTATGTTTTATTCATTACTTTTTAGTTAACCTTTTCAAGAGACCTGCTTTATATTTTATAATTTGATTAAATCTGTAATACAAATAAGGAAAGATTTTAAATTTCAATGAAAGTTGTGGTTAATCTAAGCTATTACCTCTGGTAAATCATCTTTAATTTTTCAAAGTTTCTATGCTGCAATTAAAAGTTAGTGTCATTCCGAACCCTGGTTCTTTACTGCCTTTTGAGAATACTATAAATATTTTTAACTGTATTTTTTATAATTTGTTTTTATTATTATGTAAAGCTAAATAATTTTAAAAAAATGGTATTTATGATTTCAAGGTCTATAGTACTGGTTTAGGTTCTGTTATAGAGGTTTTAACGCCTTCATGTAAAACAGTTTATTTATAATGTTAACTCTCCAAGTCTAAAATAACTTAAAATTTCTTTATATTTTAGAGCCCACTTGCCAATGTGATTCTAAAGGAAGTCTTGGCTTGGAATGTGATTATCGAAATAACTGCCCTTGCAAGGTACATAACATGAATTGATTTATTATATTGGGCTGGGGAGGACAGTTGGTTAGGCACTCGCCTACCATGCGAAAGATCCCTGGTTCGGGTCTGGCCATCGCCAAAATAACTGTCGACCTATAAACAGTCCATGCAGCCAAAAATGTCCTATGAATAATACCCTGTGCAAGATATTGCATATTAAATATCCTTTCATGTTAAAAGTCCTAACGCTGCATACGAAGTCGCCCTTAAAGGTTGCATTGGGTGCCTACTCGGGTGTCGGCTTGTCACTTGACTGTGGTTCTAAAATATGACGCCTGTCGCCAATATCCCTTGTGTAGCTCTGTACAAGGATAATTCAAACTTAACCTAGCCTTTATTATATTAATTTAATACTGTATAACCTGGTGATAGCATCATTCAAGGGACTGTGATGTTTATGACATTAAAAACGAGTCATTATAAACAATGTTGAATGAGTAGAAAATCATGTGAAATATATGTTACATATTCAGATTATTAAAGTTATTAAATAACATCTTTTAAATTAGTTTTAACCCTGGTGCTATAAGTAGCAGTTTAATTTCTCCTTTCCCCATTAAAAATTTTTTTTGGAGGAAAATAAATTTAAAATTTGGCTACTTATTACAGCATTTGACAAGTAAGATAAAATTTAAATAGTGAAAATTAACCTTTAAAAAAATTCTTTAAGAATGTTTTCTATTAAGAGGATATTTAGGATAACATATAATCATATATTTTTAACATTATAACCGAGGAGTCAATAAAACATTGCTGTTATAAGCAAAATATTATAACATTTAGGTCTATGGGCAGTTTAAGGGACTGAACACTTAAGCCATTACAAGTTTAACGATGAAACATTTGAAATGTGATGCTCAACTCAAGGATTTTTTCAGCCAAATGTTCAGGGCAGAAATTGCAACCGTTGCAAGGAGGGTTTCTTCAATCTTGAATCTCGCAACCCAGAAGGCTGTGCGCCTTGCTTCTGCTTTAGTGTCACTCAGCAGTGCAGTAGCAGTTCTTACTACAGAAGCCAGGTAAATATGACAATAGTAAACATTTAAAGATTAGTTTTAAAGGTAGATATAATCTGCCATATAAGTTTAAAAATCAAGGTATGAAACACAACTGAAAAGTTGAAAGATCGTAGAAAGTATATAGAAACTTAAAGTCTTGTCTTTAGTGCATGAAAACAATGAATGAAAGAAAAGCATAAAATGTCAACACAACATAATATACAACACACATAAAAGAATTTATAAACAAATGTTGTTAAGGGGGGATCATAGTAAGCGACAGCAAAAATGACCAATTCTTAGTATTGATTTCGAAAGGCTCTAAATCATTTAAAAATGATGGTACAATAAAAAAAATTGTATCAAATTATAAATTGTACTTTTATTATTATATTTACTCCTAAGAATCTTATTTTCAAAAATTATTATTTTTGAAAAAAGACATCTTTTGAAACATACAATTACGAATTTTCAAAAATACAAGTACTTTTTCGGTACACTTTTCTCCAAATCTATTAAATATTTCTGAATAATTTCTTTTGTGTGTTATAAAACCATTTTAGATCTAATCAAGTCACCTATTTTTTTGCCTCAAATAATTTTTAAATTCTATTTTTAAAACATTATATTCAACATTCATAAAAATTCTGATTTTCAACGAAGAAAAGTGTAAAATAATAAAATATTTATTTTAATTTGTAAGACTAAATTAGGTGACTTAAATAGATCTAAAATGGTTTTATAACACACAAAAAAAATTATTAAAAAATATTCGATAGGTTTGGAGAAAAGTGTACCTAAGTGTTGAAAATTATAGTTTTGAGTAAAACGCGAAAAACAAATACAGTCGATCCCGTTAACACGAACTCGAAATGACCACCGAAACATTTCTTGTTAACCGAATTTCATGTAAATCGTCGGGAATTTTTTTTTACATTGAGCCAGTGGTTGGTTTTCAAATATCAACACAAAAAAATCATATTTTATAATGTAATACATAAATAATACAAGCATACAATTAGTAATTCAAAGGGGGCGTGGTACATTTGTTTATTTTTATAATTTTAATTTTTTATAAGAAATAATTAACCGATCTATACAAAATTGGTCTCATTCGATAGATTGGGTTTCCATCTATCAGAAAATATTGGTTTCAAAAATTCGATTTTTTGGTTTTTGTTTACTATGATCCCCCCTTAAACGTTTTTATTTTGTAGCTTGAATTTTGTAATTTAGAGTTTGTCTTTGTAGTTTGAACACATATTTTAGTTAACAAATCTGTGCCATGATTTAGGCATTAGTTATAAAAAAAGTGAAACAAATTGTTTGAATATGTGTCTCATTAACAGCTCGTTAGCATTATCCCTTAAAAGAGTTATTGTTTCAGCTTTTTTTTTAATATCTGCATAAAACTTTTCTATATAGGTAAATAATTTAGCTAACCTCCAGAGTTCTTTTAAGTTGATTTTTTTATGTGCCTAACTTATTATTTTGTAGATTGCAATGCGCTTGGAAGATCTGACCGACCCATACAATCACAACTTCCAACTAACATCCAGATTTAGAACTCGTACAATCACAGAGGGAATTGTAGTCAATCCTAGTCAAAATGAGGTCAGCTTTACTTCCTTCCCAAGGGAGCCTGAACAGACAGAAACTCTTTTCTGGTCTCTTCCAGCACAATTCCTTGGCAATAAGGTAATTTTTATTATTATTTTAATTTAAAATTTTTACTTGTGATGTGTTAAAAAAGCCTTTTATTATTTTAATTCAATGTTACCTACATTGTATTTTTGAGTATCTTGAATAAGCCTGGTTTACAAGCGGGGGATGGGGACTTCAGTTGGTAGAGGACTTTCCTTGCCTGCAAAAGGTCCCAGGTTTGGATCCAGGCTTTTCCGAATTATCGACCTTAACTGATGAATAATAACCTGTATACAAGAAGTGCATATTAAATATGCTCCAAAGAACCTGACGTTGCATACAATGTAACCCTTAAAAGTTACATTGGTGCTTCTCGGGTGTCTGCTTCTAAATTGCTTTGCCAATAGCCATCGTCTAACTCTAGTGCGAGGATAATTCAACCTAACTTTGCTAGCCTAATAGTATACTAAAAAAAAAATGTAAAAATGTAAAACAGGATGTGGTAAAGTATAAACTTGTTTATAGTAAGAATGTTTTCATGATCTTGCATTTTATCAGGCTGAGGTAATGACATCCTCACTTGACCATGGATCAAATTGACTTGGAAATAATATTTAAATTTTTTTAAAAAATATACTATGATATTAAGCATTACAAATCACTAATGATGTGAACCTATTGTTTTTTAGCTTGCTTCTTATGGTGGTAAACTTCGATACACTCAGCAGTATTTAGCTGGAGATGGGGGTGACTTGTATGCTGATGCTGACGTAGAAATAACTGTAAGCTAATTTGATACTTTTAAATTTTGTACATGATGAACAATTAATAAATTCACTGTTTCCAATATTTCCTCTTTTATAGGGCAATGGAATTTCAGTGTTTTATGTTAACATTCCAACATTGAATCCACAAGAAGTTCGCACCTTTGAAATTGAACTAAGAGAGGTCAGTATTCAATTAATTATAAAAACAAAGAATAAATTTAATGTTGCATTAATATATACTTACATTAGCTTGACAATGCTCATATTAATATTTAAAATTCTTAATTATACAGATCTGTATTTTTTTTTTTGTTTCCTACATTTTAAAAATGTATTTATGTAAACTTTTATCTTTTAAAAATTAATTTTAAATGCAAACTTTTCTCATTTAAAAATGTTTAAATGCATGCAAACTTTTCCTTTTAAAAACAATTTTCAAATGTATTTTTTTCTTTTCTACCAAAAAAAAAACTGCATAAGAAAGGGTTTTGGAATTTGTTTTTATCTAATTGCTAACATTTTTTAATACAAAATGTTAACCTTCTGAATTTAATGAATGAATTAATTTTTTTTATGTTAACCTTAAATGTTTGCAATAATACAAAATGGAAACCTTAACAATATTTTAATATCTTTATTTTTATAGACAAATTGGCAACGCGTGGACTCGAGAGGCCCTACATCGGCAACTCGGGAAGATTTCATGAAAGTTTTGGCCAATGTTGAAGCCCTCCTTATTCGCGCCTCTTTCCACAATCGAATGCATCAGACCCTCTTGCGAGATGTGAAAATGGACACTTCTGTACCACAAAGCACTGGTCAAGGCTTAGCAACTGAAGTTGAGCAATGTGTGTGTCCACCTGGGTACATTGGACTTTCTTGTGAGGTAAGATATTCATGCAGTAATACTTTATGACACAAGTTTATTTAAGATAGGTAAAAAAAATTTTCAATTTGTGTAAAGTAGTGCATAAAAAATAATGTCTTGAATTCATAAATGATAATACTTATAAAATATTCTTGGACGGTCCTTCTTAGAAGATTTAACTGAATTAACCTTTTAAGAATGGTTAACTATTGTTAATTTGTAGGTATTTCTTTTTATAAAGTTAAGACGGTTATTTTTTTTATACACTACTTCACAAGTTGGAAGTTCTTAGATTTCTTTTTGGCTTTTATTGGTTGATAAATATACATTTGCAAAAAAAAAAACCAGTGTCAAAATTGTGATTTTAGTTTATATGAAGTTGTTAATTTAAGTAATTAATATTTTAGTTTTTATTTAAACCGGAAGTTTTTTAAGTAAAATTCATTTATGTAGGTAAAGTTTTATAAAAAGTTTAAAAAAAATTATTTAATGTTGATATTAATATCTTTAACTATTTATATGTTCTATAATACTTGAGATTTCTTTTTGTGGTGTTGCCAATGAGACAACATGGATCCACACAGAATATTTTAAAATAAATAAAAAAAAAATTAAAATGAGTGAAATTGAGAATGACAATCAAGTGGATAAAACCAGTTACAAGAATTTAATGCAATTACAATTATGAAAATCAATTACTGAGTTTTGGAATAGTTTAAAGTTGGATTGCGAGTTGCACAATACATGAAAACATGTAGAGATCAAATTAAAATAGAAAAAGGGGGCAAGTAAAATTTAATAATTTGGCCAGAATGATCGTTAGTGAGTGAAGAAACACACTTACAAAAATTTCTCAAGAATAATTCATGGTAATAAAAGATATTAAAGCAATAATCAGGTTTCCTGATGATCATGGCAAATAAAAGGGATTGACGAAATAATGAGAGCACACAAGATTCAATTTAACATAACGTTTAGCATTTATTATCGTAACACAGATGAATCATTACAAGTAAGTAATCAAAAAAAGAAATGGAATTTAAGTTACAAAAATACTCTTTTCAAAATTAATGATTTAATAGAAAAAGGATTAATAAGTGATGCAATTTTAATTTGAACCAATGATAATTTAGAGTCAAATTACAAAATAGGCAAATACACGTGCTGTTGAACATGGAAATAGGGTTAAGCCCTTTCTTGCATTTTTACTATGTGTTAGGATTTCACCTTAACAATAAATTGGAGTTTAACTTTTAGTAAGCATTTGGTAGAAAAGTTCATAATTAAGTCATTAGTCTGGAAAAAGTCTTTACATACTGTCTTCGTTGCTGAATACATTCTCATAAGTGAACATGATAATGCAAGGCCTAATTGGCCTAGCCTGCATGACACAAGATATAAATTCAAAATACCTTAATTAATTAGTTAAATCTTACAAGAGCACAAAATAACCATTATTAAATAAATTTCAATTTACACATCATTACAATTCCAAATATTTGCAAGTCGGAACACAAACCCCAAAAATAAAAAAAAAAAACATTAAAAAAAAATATCATACGTTATAAAAAAAAATTCAACCGAATTAAGAGAAATTTAAGAATTACTATTTTATGAAATGATTAAGGCCATTTTTGCTTAGAGCGGATTACGATTTTTAAGACACATGGCAGAGCACCACGGCTTAGGCCTAGCGGAGTTAATTTATTCTTTTAGAAAACTCGCTTCGCTCATGCGTTTTCGGCGATTAAGACAGATTAGAGGGAAGAGTTAGTTAGTGAGGAAAATATGTGGCTTATCTGGTTAGGCATTTTAGCCTATGAAGATTTGAAGAGTTTTTGCAGGATGATGATTGCAGTTCCACGAGGCATCGGCCATCCCGGCCGGGGCGATGTCTAATTCGGCATGGAATTGCCGACCTCGGCTGGAGTAGGAGAAGACCCGAGCGACATCGTCTTCGGCATGGATTTTTGCCGATTTCGGCTGGAGTCGGAGAAATAAACAGAGCACCTTCTGGGCTCGATTTCCACGAGAGAATGATCGAGATTTCTCGGCGCGCTTCCCCACACCAGATAGAACAGTTCTCATTGGTCACTCCCGGTCACGAGGGTTGCTGACGTCACAGATGATCGTGACGTTCATAGGCTGGGAGGGAAAGGGCGCCAGTCGTGAAGAACGAAGCTGTTTTTTGCAAGATGGATGCCAAAACACCTTGAATAAAATGTCCGTCCTGTAGTTTACTTGTAGAACAGTCTAAGAATTTTGAGCTTTCACTTGGCACATAGCAGTAATGTTAAAAGATATGGAAAATAGGGAAAAAGATCGCAAACGAAAAACGGAATTAAATAAAATGTGTTCCCACTTGCAAATCTGTTCCAACTTGCTGTAAACCACTAAACAAACCCAAATTTTAATACATCCAATACCAAAGCCAAAGTAAATCCTTAAAGGCAATTAAAAAATCAAATTACTGACATATATTTTATTATGCATCACAAAAACCAAATTAAGTAAAAGTTCTATGAAAAAGGGGGTTTTTAAAGGGAAATTTAGGTATATGGATTTTTGCTTTATAGGAAATGGGGTAGATCATTTACAAAAGTCGATCACGACATATGTTCTCCCCTCGGTGAAAAAAATTTTAAGAATTAAAATTTTTTATAGCATGCAAATTACTAAAATATACACGAAATTGAATAATTCTGTTTACATATTTTTAGACAAACACATTTTTCTAGCTTCCTTTGGAAAATCAAACATATATGCACAATACATATTTACTACAAGAATTTGACATATCTATCAACTCAGCCTCTGCACAAGGCAAGGAGGGGAAAAAAAAAAAAAAAAAATTTAAGCAAGGTCAATTACCCCAAATAATTTTACCCAACAAAAGTAACAAAGTTAACAAGAACTCCTCCCAATGAAAAATAACAAAATTCCCAAAATCTTCAAGATCAAAGTTTTCACAAAAAATCACATTAGTAAAAAATTTATACGGCATAAAAGAAACAGTTTACAAATGTAAGCACAAAATTTACGTCCCTACACTAAATAAATGGCAAAATGAAAGAAATATTTCCGAAACTGTATCAATAAGTAAAAATCCTATCCCCAAATTTTGAATATAGCATCCTCTCCAGGTGACAAGTTTTAGGAATGTTGAGGTGAAACAACTGGTAATGGCAAAAATACACATAAATAAAATAACAATTTTGTCTAAGGATTCCAAATTTGGCTGTGTTTGGTATGTCCAAAGAAATATCCAAGTCGTGGTTGCTTGGTTTGTAGAGAAATTCCAAGTCGTGGATGCTTGGTTTGTCGAGAAAAAAAAATAAAAAAAAAGTACACATATATAAGCAAAAGAAGTGCCAAGTATTTACCTGAAATCAAATTTAATTGATTTGCAACGCTGTTTTTTAGTTCTCGTGAAATTCCACATAGTTTTCACCAAAGAGTGGACGAATTGATGGAAAGAGAGAGGGATTGGCTGGTAACTCGGGGGGTTGAAGTCTATTTTACCCACCTAACATTAACTGAAGACATTTAAAAAAAACCTGGCATAAAAACCATATTAGGAGGCGGATATATGTGTTGCATGGGAGGAACACTTGCAGGGGGAGGGGAATATGAGCACCCGTGCTTAAATCTATCAACCTATCCAACCTTTCAGAAAGCTCCTCAACCCTTCTCTCCAGCGCCTCAATAGAATCATTTAAACCGGACGGATTTTGTCCATTAGGGGGGCCAATTAGACTTGCAGCCTGTGGGAGAAGTTGGGGAGGATCATCCCAAACATGTCTATTCAGGAGTGGGGGAACTGATGCCAAGGGAAAAGGGTCCGTTAAAATCTCAGGGGTTTGTATTTGATTCGGCATTACAGGCCCAATGGGGTTCTGTATTTCCAACTGAGGAGGTTCCTGCCTTTCCAAAAGAGGGGGAATTTCAACGTTTTGTTGAGGAATTTGTCTGTTATCCTCGGCCATTTTTAATTACCAAAATCGCAAAATAGATCCCAATTAAAAAAAAATTACACAAAGAAATAATGAATTATGCCAACCTTGTCCTGTGCAGAGTTGAGGAATTATATAACATAATAATTTACATGTCAATTAAGTCATCAATCCCATTCACTACCAAAATCTCAGTTTTTACACGAAATGGCTCACGGCACCAAAAATAATCTATGTGGTGTTGCCAATGAGACAACATGGATCCACACAGAATATTTTAAAATAAATAAAAAAAAAATTAAAATGAGTGAAATTGAGAATGACAATCAAGTGGATAAAACCAGTTACAAGAATTTAATGCAATTACAATTATGAAAATCAATTACTGAGTTTTGGAATAGTTTAAAGTTGGATTGCGAGTTGCACAATACATGAAAACATGTAGAGATCAAATTAAAATAGAAAAAGGGGGCAAGTAAAATTTAATAATTTGGCCAGAATGATCGTTAGTGAGTGAAGAAACACACTTACAAAAATTTCTCAAGAATAATTCATGGTAATAAAAGATATTAAAGCAATAATCAGGTTTCCTGATGATCATGGCAAATAAAAGGGATTGACGAAATAATGAGAGCACACAAGATTCAATTTAACATAACGTTTAGCATTTATTATCGTAACACAGATGAATCATTACAAGTAAGTAATCAAAAAAAGAAATGGAATTTAAGTTACAAAAATACTCTTTTCAAAATTAATGATTTAATAGAAAAAGGATTAATAAGTGATGCAATTTTAATTTGAACCAATGATAATTTAGAGTCAAATTACAAAATAGGCAAATACACGTGCTGTTGAACATGGAAATAGGGTTAAGCCCTTTCTTGCATTTTTACTATGTGTTAGGATTTCACCTTAACAATAAATTGGAGTTTAACTTTTAGTAAGCATTTGGTAGAAAAGTTCATAATTAAGTCATTAGTCTGGAAAAAGTCTTTACATACTGTCTTCGTTGCTGAATACATTCTCATAAGTGAACATGATAATGCAAGGCCTAATTGGCCTAGCCTGCATGACACAAGATATAAATTCAAAATACCTTAATTAATTAGTTAAATCTTACAAGAGCACAAAATAACCATTATTAAATAAATTTCAATTTACACATCATTACAATTCCAAATATTTGCAAGTCGGAACACAAACCCCAAAAATAAAAAAAAAAAACATTAAAAAAAAATATCATACGTTATAAAAAAAAATTCAACCGAATTAAGAGAAATTTAAGAATTACTATTTTATGAAATGATTAAGGCCATTTTTGCTTAGAGCGGATTACGATTTTTAAGACACATGGCAGAGCACCACGGCTTAGGCCTAGCGGAGTTAATTTATTCTTTTAGAAAACTCGCTTCGCTCATGCGTTTTCGGCGATTAAGACAGATTAGAGGGAAGAGTTAGTTAGTGAGGAAAATATGTGGCTTATCTGGTTAGGCATTTTAGCCTATGAAGATTTGAAGAGTTTTTGCAGGATGATGATTGCAGTTCCACGAGGCATCGGCCATCCCGGCCGGGGCGATGTCTAATTCGGCATGGAATTGCCGACCTCGGCTGGAGTAGGAGAAGACCCGAGCGACATCGTCTTCGGCATGGATTTTTGCCGATTTCGGCTGGAGTCGGAGAAATAAACAGAGCACCTTCTGGGCTCGATTTCCACGAGAGAATGATCGAGATTTCTCGGCGCGCTTCCCCACACCAGATAGAACAGTTCTCATTGGTCACTCCCGGTCACGAGGGTTGCTGACGTCACAGATGATCGTGACGTTCATAGGCTGGGAGGGAAAGGGCGCCAGTCGTGAAGAACGAAGCTGTTTTTTGCAAGATGGATGCCAAAACACCTTGAATAAAATGTCCGTCCTGTAGTTTACTTGTAGAACAGTCTAAGAATTTTGAGCTTTCACTTGGCACATAGCAGTAATGTTAAAAGATATGGAAAATAGGGAAAAAGATCGCAAACGAAAAACGGAATTAAATAAAATGTGTTCCCACTTGCAAATCTGTTCCAACTTGCTGTAAACCACTAAACAAACCCAAATTTTAATACATCCAATACCAAAGCCAAAGTAAATCCTTAAAGGCAATTAAAAAATCAAATTACTGACATATATTTTATTATGCATCACAAAAACCAAATTAAGTAAAAGTTCTATGAAAAAGGGGGTTTTTAAAGGGAAATTTAGGTATATGGATTTTTGCTTTATAGGAAATGGGGTAGATCATTTACAAAAGTCGATCACGACATTTTACTAAGCATACATTGAGAAAATCTTATAAGTATAACGAATAATCCTCTTAGTTTCTTCATTAAGAGGACATCAAAGTCTTTTATTGTTAGTAAACGTTTTGCCGTTTAAGAAAACATTACAGAGATGATTTTAAAAAGCAAAGAAAGGAAGTATTTTTACCTTTATTCAACAATCATACTCATGTTTGATCTTCATTATATCAATTACACAGTTCCCACCTTTTTTTACATACACATCAGAAGAAATACATCTAAGGATACATGTTTTTTTCATAATACAGGTTATTGTAGATTCAAGGCTTTGTGAGGTGGTCAGGGCCAGATTTTTAAATAGGCTAAGTAGGCTGTAGCCTAGACGGCAAATTTACAGGGGCGGCAAATTTTGCTACCAATTAAAGCGGTATTCGGCATTTTAAAAAAGATTCTAATATTTTTAAGAAAGAAAACAAATAATTTACATTTATGCGTAAATGGTAAACGTAGTACTAATATTTAGTAGTAAACATGGTAGCTGCAAGGCCAATTGCACCCTCGGATTTGGAAGATGAAAGAAAAATAGAACAGTTTCAAAAATTCGTATATTATAGCTAATTTTAATATGTAGAAAGAAAAAAATATTTATGAAAACTATATCTGGTGGCAAATCGATCAAAGCCTACAGGCGGCAACTCTTTAAATTCGTCCATGGAGGTGGTTGTATCTAAATATTTAATAAAGGAGTTCATAACAAAGGGAAATAATACAGATTACATAATTCTTTATTTCTTTTAAGGAGTGTGCACCGGGCTATATTCGTGATGCCAGTGGCCCTGGGCTTGGCCGTTGCACAAGATGCAACTGCAACGGACATTCTGAATCCTGTGATGCAACTTCAGGAAGCTGTGTGGTATGTTTATTTGTTTAAAATTAAACTTCGGGATTTTTTGTTAGGATTGAAAGTTATTAAGTTTTATGAAATAACAGGATTTATGTCAGTAATTCAGATTTTAGTTTTATGTTTTTTAAATGCGGTAGAACCTTCAATTATCCGACCTACTCCGGTCCCAATCAGATCGGATAATCAAGGTTCTACCGCATTTGAAAAACATAAGGATTAAGGAAGCTGTGCAGTATGTTTATTTGTTTAAAATGAACTTGGGGGTTTTGTTAAGATTGAAAGTTTGGGATTAAGTTTTCGAAATAACAGTATTTATGTCAGTAATTCAGATTTTAGTTTTATGTTTATTAAATGCGGTAGAACCTTCAATTATCCAATCTAATTGGGACCGGAGGTAGGTTGAATAATTGAAAATTCTGGATGATGGAGAATTGTTATTCAGTAGTAAAACTACAGAGAGCTGAAAGTCTGCAGACTTCAAATTTGGAATTTCCCAATATATACACACCATAACTTCCCGATTTCAGAATTGCCGGTGATTCCACCCTTCAAAATCGACGAGGACTTTTGAGACTGGTTTCTTTTATGACTTTAACTAAGAATGACCCTGGTGGACAATTTTTTTTATGTTGTATTTAGTTATGGTTGGTTAACAGAGTGTTTCAGATAAAAGAGGGGCAGATAATTGAAGTTCTACTGTTTGTGACAACTTTGAATAAAAATTGCAAGTCTGGTAACTTGTAAATTGCCCTTGCTTACCTCTTGCACTAATTTATGTGCTTTCATCATTAATTTGCAGTGGGGTAACTTACTGAAGTTCTAAATAACAAAATTTTGCAATTCAGAGTGAAATGAAAACAAATTCTGTTTAATTCTTCCCCTAGCGTTGCCGCCACAATACCGTTGGTGACAGTTGCGAAAGGTGTGCAGATGGTTACTATGGAGATGCAACCAGAGGAACTCCTGAAGATTGCAAACCTTGTCCATGTCCATTAACATCCGCTCCAAACCAGTAAGTTAATCTTTTTATGTGTAATCAAAAACTCGTACAAAGAAACATTACAATGTTCTAGTTTGGTGTTTTGTTGCTTAGAAATACTGCTAATTGGAACAATCAGGAAAAAGTTAGGAACAGGGAAATTCATTGTTTGTAAAAGTTAAATTTTAAATAATTTAATTTAAATTCAAACACCAAACTTCCAAAAATATATGTGAAGAGTGGTGTTAGAAGTAACAAAAAAGTGATAAAATTTTAGTAAATTTGTTAGCGCTAAAAGTAACTAAGTTACCGTTACTTTCGGGAAAATCTAACGGTGTTACCTAAAAAAAGTAAATGTTACAAGAAACACATTACTGAAATCCCTGGTTAATGGTACCTTTATTAATGGGTTAATATTTTTGTATTTACTTATATAACTAGAAAATATAAATTGCATTATTATTTTTAGGTTTTCACCAACTTGTTTCCTCGACAATGATGGACAGCCAACTTGCAACGCTTGTCCACCAGGATACATTGGTCGAAATTGTGAAAAGTAATTTTTATAACTCTATCTTTTAAATAAATTTTTGTTTCAAATATTTACATTGAAAATTATTGTGCTGATCGTTTGTTGACCTCGTCTTAACAAAACTGTTTAACACTTAATTTTCTTGTTCAGGTGTTCATCTGGTTATAGAGGAAACCCAGTACAGCCTGGTGGTAGATGTGAACCTACAGGAGGTAAAAAAAACTAATTCAATTTTAATGGATAGCTTTAAGTTGAATATTATTTATTTTTAGTTTGTAATTTTTTATAATGAAGACAAGCTTTTTTAAGTTATTTAACCCTTTCAGTCCCGATAACAATTTGGCATCATCATTTTAGAATTTTTCTACTGATCGTCTATAGCCATTTATTCTTCAAAATTTTATTCTTCATTTATTCATTTAGTCCCATTTATTCTTCATTAGATTCTTCAAAATTTTTTATCTTAGAAAATGTTTGTTCTTAATTCCAATAGATGTCAGCCGGCTATAATTTTTAAAAATTATGACCAGAAACATGAGGATGCCAAATGGCATCTGGGACTGAAAGGGTTAATTGGATTTCCGGTGATTGTACACTTGCCATTTATATTTATGTACAAGCCATTTATGCAGTATGTATGTGTAATTTTTATTTTTTATCTGTATTGTTTAATAATTGCTTTCATGCTTTTTTAATATAAAATTTTTCAGAGTAAAAATATGGCTTTTTGAAATCAAATATGTATGCTGTACTGATGAAGTTTATAAAATATTTGGTTATAATTTTATAATTACAGATATTTCAAATTATATGTAATCATTTGTGAATATAACACTTTAAACATTTTCTTTACTTGCTTCAAGAATCTATAATTTGTAATAATCTAACATAATTTTTGTAACAAATGCTAAAAGTTACAACATTGTCTAACTCAATTTTTATAATGTGCTTTTTTTTACACTTTCTTTTTTTTCCATAACCATCAATGTTCCTAACTTTCAATGTATCCATGTTTTCATAATAATGAAAGTAGCATTTCAGGCCTTTCTCTCGATTTAAACATTGAACCAACAAACATTGTGAGAGACATTGGAGCGCAAGCCGTATTCCACTGCCAAATATCTAGCACGCTACCGTTCCGCGTGGTCTGGCTCCATAACAACGATACGGTCCATGCCTTTAGATCGGGTGGAAGCATCAAAAACACCGATATCGGAAGCACTCTAACCATATCTAATATCACCAAGCGCCATCAGGGGTTGTATACATGCAGAGCCATATCGAAAAACAGGAGCATACAGAAGGTTGCCAAGCTGATTGTTTTGGGTAAAGATTCGAAGGTTTCCTGGAATTTAGAAGAAGACTTTGGCACTGGTGGCTGATGCTGTAGAACGTGTCTGCTTTTTTTTAACCAAACTTCTTCTTTTCATTCTGCTCTGAAGACTGTAGTTGGATATAGCGTCGTGTTTATCTCTCTTGTGTACTTTTCTCATATTAGGGCCCATTGTACTCTGTTCAGGTGAAATTATCATGAAATGTAATAAATTTACTTTGTCTGCTTGAACACACCAGGACTTTTAAGGTCATCTTCACCAAAGCTACATACTTGGTACAATTGGTTTGTTTCAGGTAATGTAATTCCTTTCAGCTTTTGGGGCTGGAGAACCCAGTCAATTAGGCACTAGTTTATCATGCGAAAGGTCCCTGGTTTGGGTCTGGGCATTGCCAAAATAACTGCCATCTATAAACAGCCCGTGCAGCCAAAAATGTCCGACGAATAATACCCTGTGTCAATGAGTGCATGTAATATATCCTTCAAAGTCCTAACGCTGCGTACGATGTCGCCCTTACCGATTGCATTAGGCTCCTATTCAGGTGTCAGCTCGTCACTTGACTGTTTTTCTGAAATACAACGCCCATCAAAAATAGCCCTCATGTAGCCCTAGTGCGACGATAATTTAAACCTAACCTAACCTTCCAGCTTTCAACCTTTGATTGGTGTTCTCTTAACATGACAGGGATTCATATCAATCAAGGCTCGAGAAAGAATTTTTTCATTCATCATTTCTGTTGCTAGTCAAGACATGAAGCATACCTATTGTGGTCATGGTAGCTGGTGTTAGGAAATCTCAGCTCTTCATTTTTTTTTCTTGGGTTAATAAATGAGTACCAAGCTTACTTGAGGCATTCTCTGCTGTGTTCATTGCTAAACTAGTCACTTGGTATAGACAGTCCTTAATAAGTAGCATTAGAGGCCAAGGCTTCATAAGGAGGAATTGCTAAAGGCAACAGTAAACGTGTACACCATAATATTTGTTCATCGAAATAATCTGCATATATTTTATTTGAACAGAGTACTCTTGGTCCAAAATCTTTTACATGTTTTAGTGCTTCAGTGTACTTTTCTGTCCTGTGCATTGAGGACCTTAGTGAATGTTTATGTCGTGAAAAATGTTCATGTATTTGTGTTTTATTTATTGTTTTATGATTTTACGTTTTTATTGTTTACCCCCACATTTTCTATGATTCCATTTCCTTATTTGTTTATTTGATATGATTTTAATTGTTTCATCCTTAATTAAGAGACCTTCTAACAGTATAGTTCATAAGATTTCTTTATAAACATTAAATTTTATTTTTTTAATTAATAGAATTTTACCTTCTTATCAAATGATCTTAGAAATATATCTTATATTTTAGAGAAAAGGGTGTACCACGCCTTTTTTAGTTATCAACAAATTAATAGGATATTTATACTCCATTAACATGCTTCAGTTGTTAAAACATGACATGTTTTCATGTTTTATATATAAAAAATATAGGGTAAAGAACATTGAATCAAAATGATAGATGCATGAATTTACTTAAACTGGTGTTAAGTTCCACTCATAGCAAATTTTTAAAGCACATTTGAGCAATACAACATTTTCAACCATTTATTATTACGTAAAAAAAAGCAATACATATTTTTAGTTAAAATTTCCCTCTTTTATATGCTCAGCATGTTTATTCATAGACATACTAACTTTTTTTAATAGTAGTTTAGAATGACCTTTGTTTAACATTCATTCCCTTTGTGTGCCAAGGTTTTATTTTGTTATTGATTTTTAATTAGAAATTAGTATTTTTTAATCTTTAATTTAGTTTAATATGCCTAAGATACTGTTTTCCAGCAATTATATACAATAAAACACACATATTTGTTATTTAAGGTGTTAGCCCAACCATTCGTGTTCGAGTTGAAGAACCAAGAACTCAACGTGTTCCAGTTGGGGCAACAGTAACATTTAGGTGCACAGGCGTCAGCCAAGTTAGCGATGTAAGACTTTTTTTTAGTTTAAGTTTAGTTTATATACTTTTGAAATAAGTACTCCAAAAGTTTTTGTTTCAAATTTGATTTCAAGCAAATCATGTTTCTCGCCCATGCTGGTAAACTGCAGTAACTACAATATCAGTGAATTCGACAATTTTATCCTGGAAAAATCTGTCATATACTAAACTTTCTTCTAATCTAGAGTTATTGTGCTGGCAACAATGATTCAAGTCATTAGCCTAGATCGGCGGTTCCCATCCTTTTTGCATGACTTTTTGAGAAATTAATCGTCTATTGCCATTTATGATATCAAAAAGCACATCATTCAATTCTTCAAACTTTTTCCATTAGAAACTATTTGTTATTAATTCTTATAGATGTCTGCCCTAATATTTTTTTAAAATTATGATAAGAAACACGCTGATGCCATATGGCATCACTGGTACAGAAAGGGTTAATAAACGTATCATATTTACTCTTCTAAAAGTGTTCAAAAAGAGTCAAGTAACTCGTAACAATGTTGATAACATCAATCACGCGTATGCTCGCATTACTCATGCGTACCATCTGAAATTTTCCTGCGTACCACCAGTTGTTAAGCCCTGGCCCCTGGAACCTCAATAGTTAATTGCTAGTGAAGTAACTAATAAGAGCCTCATTTCGAAAAGTTGCCCCATGAAGTTAAATTACGGAAAACTAAAAAACACATATTTGGAGCTTGATTTTGCTTATTTTTTTTAAATATTTTTCCCCCTTACAATTAAAATGTCCCTCTGAATATTTTCCAGTTTTAGTCATATTGTGTATGTGTGAATAGATCATAAATTGTTTTTGTTGGTTGTTATACTTTCAATAAGTTTGTTCAATACCTGACCATTTGCTTCTGATGTTTTCAAGGTCACTTACACCTTGGTATGGACCAAAGAAGGAGCTGCCATGCCAGCTCAAGCAACAGAGGCAAGTGGGGTTTTAGCAATACCCAGTGTTAGACCTGAAGATACAGGAACTTACATTTGCACTGGATCTGACCTAACAAGTGTTGCACAAGATCGAGCTACATTGTTAGTAGAAGGTAAGTTTTTTAATGACTTGATTTTCTGAAGAATATGTATATTTGAAATGCAAATCAGTGTTATGCATGCTAAATTTATGGTGGTTGCAGGTAATGATTTTATGCAAGTTTTTTTTATTGAAATGTTTAATAAAATTTAATATTATGGACTCAATTTTGTATATGAATTTATATATTTAAATAATTTAATTCTTAAGGTAGGCGAATACCCAAAATTCTAAAATTTTTACTATTACTTTAATCTTTTCCAAATTTGGCATAGTGATTTCAAATATAATGAACAATGCTTTTTGGGCATTTTTTTTATTTAAATATAATGTATTTATTTTAAACTGTGTTTTTCAACTAAAAAAAGGGGGTTACGCCAACGCTTCTAGCATTCAAAGTTTTACATTAATTTACCTGAATTTTTTCACAGATGCTATTTCATTATATATCTGTGCCATGAACCTCTAACATCTGGTGTAAATATACAAGTTTTTTTTTAAAAAAAATTTCCAAGTGTAAGTTAATAAAAAAAATCCTTTTTTTGTGTGGTTAATTTATAACATTTTTCTTAATAACCTTTTTTCTTGTAATTTGTACGTAACTCTAGAGGGTCATTGCATGTATCAGTTCAAAACGAAGAATTTAACGCATAATAAATGTTCATAGGATGAAAATTCAATGTGGTAGACTTGTTTTCGTAAACCTCTTTTTTTGGTAGAAAAACACTGTTTAAAATAAATAAATTATAATTAAATAAAAACAAAAGCCTAAATAGTATTATTCATTATATTTGCAATCACTATGCCAAATTTGGAAAAGATTAAAGCAATAGTAAAAATTTTAGAATTTTGGGAAATTTTGGGTATTCGCCTACCTTAATACAATAAAAGTTTATAAGTGATACTATAAGAATATAAATTGTAATTAAATGAAAGAAACATTTCTTTAAAATATTGTTATTCATTTTTGAAGAAGCGTGTAAATTAATTTTTGAATTAAATTAGGTAGTTATCATGCTATGAATTTATACAGAACAACCTTCAATTTTTCTAAAATTCATCTATTTAGCACTACTTTCCTATTGAAAATAAAAATGATTTCTTCAAAATAAAGCAGATAAACTTTCTTTTAAAACAAGTAAAATTTTTATTTTAATAAAGCATATATAACATTTCAATTGAAAAATATATTGTATTATATGTTTTAAAATCCTTGAATTATTTCTAAACTCTATCGTTTTAGTAATTTTTTAGACTTATTATTTATTTTACAAAGTATACATACTCTGTAAAACCGAAGAGGCATCATTGCTAAATAACTAAATTCGCAATTTGATGCTTCTCTACATTTCATTAAATTAAAACTACCTTCCTAATCATTTATATCTATAAACTTTGCTCTATTTCCCATTCTGTATCAGAAGTCGCTAAAAACTTTCCTAATCAGGCACAGGTCGACCCACCCCACCCCGTATCACCATCGAGCCCCACTACCAGGAGGTAAAAGTGGGCGATCCCATCGAGTTCCGATGCATTGCGGAAGGATTCCCGGAACCCCAGTTGAGATGGACTGGCGGAAGAAACAACCAGATTAACCCTCAGGCGACTTTTGTGGGAGGATTCTTTAGGATTCCATCTGCTCGGAAGAGCGACGAGGCGGAATATTTCTGCTCCGCAACCAATTCTGCTGGGTCTGAGTCGATGAGAACCATCTTGTTGGTGAGAGGAGGTTGGTATTTTTTTGTGACTGTTTAAATGTATTTTGTATGAAGTGAGGTTGGCATGGTGGTTACAGAACCTGGAAATCAGGGAAATCTCAGGGAACTTTTTAATCCTAGAAATATTTGGGAATTCTCATGGAATTTTTCAATTTTTGGAGGAAGGATCAATCTCTCACGAATCATGTTATAACATGACTCTCTGATCACGTGATTCCTCTAAACTCAGATTTTCGGAAATGTAGAAAGTTAGGTAGGCTATCCCATAATCCGGAAAGTCTTAATTCCCTCAATGTCTGGATTAAATTTTCTGTACTGCATTGAATTGTGTGTATTGCATGTTTTCTAGGTAATTGATCAGGGAATTTTTTGTGGAAGTATCATGGAAATATCTTTCAACTTTTTTTCTAGGATTTTGTGGACGCCTTGTTTGAAGAGTGTTAATCTGAAAATATGAGTTTCAGAGTCATTTCGCTTTTCCCCCAAATGACATTATTGGCATTCGCTTGGCGATGCTTTTTCTTAGAACAACCAACAAAGGCTAAAAGTCAAACTTTTACCATTTAGAGTGAATAATATCAATATGTAGATTCAAGTTTATGATAAGTTGTTTCAGTGTTTAAGATTTTTGTTGTCTTATATAAACTCAACATAATTTTTTTAACAAATTAACTTCTTAAAATATAGTTATATTTTATGAATTCTTTTTATTGATATTTATTTCCAAAAATATAATAGTCCACCATACTCAAACCAAACAACTTATAATATATTATTATACTTATATTTTAAAAAATAAAACTGTAAAAAATTATAATCCACCTGTCCAAACATAAGTAATTTGTAATTTTCTTTGATTTGAAATTTAAAAACTTCTAATAAAATTGAACTTTTTTGTAGAAGATACAGGAAAAGGTGAAGAACCACAACTAACCATATCCCCATCCACATACGAAGCTCAAAGACTTGAAACTGTCAAGTTTCAATGTCGCGTGACTGCCTCTCCAACGCCTTCCATAATCTGGTCCTTCTCTGGCGGTCAATTGCCGGAAGATAGTAGCCAAGTTGGCGGACTTTTAACTTTGCCAAGAGTTACTGAGAATCATCAGGGTGTATATGTCTGCACAGCAAGCAATGTTCATGGAACTGCCCAAGCTCAAGCCCGGTTGTTGATAGCCTCACGTAAGTCTTTGTGTAATGGTTGCTATTTAGTACTTATCACGAAGATTTTTTTTTTTAGGGTATTAGTGTGCGAGTTTATTAATTTGGTATTTTCATTGGTTATTAATTTAAGTTATTTGTTAGAAAAGATTGTAGTAAGCTTTATCATTTTGGAACTATATATTTGTGCTAAAAGAGTTTAGAAGTTACTATATTTAATTTTTCTGATTAAATTGTTATTTCTGATTAAATTCTTAACATTGTAACATTAAAAAAATGGTCTAGTAGTAAAACTTGAATTCCCCAAAGCATAATTAAGATAAGGTCGTGACTCTATTCAATTTAATTTACAATCGACAATGAATCGACCACACCCTATCTTAGTTTTACTTTGTATAATGTGAGCTTTGTCATTGAACCATTAATTTAATATTATAATTGAAAATAAATGTTTTAACACGCAATTATTATGAAAACTATTTGTCAAATCATTTAAAAATATTTTAACTGGGTTTTCACCATAAATAGTGTAGGAAATTCCCAATACAATAAATACCAACTAATATACATAAACATTGAGAAGTTTCTTGAAATAAAGTTTCTTGAAGCAAAGTTTCTAGTTTGTTGTCATGAAATGATTTATAGAACTAAAATATTCTAATGACCATAAAATGGTACCAATCCATAAGTATCTGTAAGTAAATACCAATCCATAAGTATCCATAAGTAAATACCAACCCATAAGAATTTTTAAAATTATTAGCTTTGTGTTACCTAGTATTTTCATTTTGTTTGCAGGCCGTAGTGCACCCACAGCCAGAGTAGAGCCTGAGAGACAAACCATCATGCAAGGCTCATCTGGAGAATTAAGATGCATTGTGGGCGGTATTCCTAGACCAACAGTCAGCTGGAGCAAAGTTGGGGCAGATCTGTCCAATCGGCACAAGGTACGTATAATAAGAAATAGCAAGAAATGTGTCATTCTAAAATGATGTTCTACACTGTGAGGCAAACAAAAGTTGCCCCTTTCTAGAGATAAGAATACAACAGAAATGTTGCCAAGTCTGAAACCAATACAAAAACAGGTTTGCTAACTGAAGCTATTGATCGCTCCAATATTAAGCCCAAACTAAGACTTGGCGTCTTACTTGCCGGCAACTACGCTACGGTTTTAGAAGATAGTTGAAATGAAATATAAACAAGGTTTGTAGAACTGATCAAGAAAAGTTCCCACTAGTGATTATTTTATTGTTTTAGTCGTTATTTACCTAGAGAATCGGACCTTTTTGTTTTTGGTAATACAAAACATTCTAAATTGATTGCAAGACACAAAATTTGCATCATGGGATGTCTTCATACAATACGAACTAAGATATGAAATCGCCACTACTCTATGAGTAGCTCTAATGTGAAGCTAATCCGATCCAACCAATGCAAAAACAGGTTTCAGGCGGCTTCACGAGTTTTTCTCGCCAAGCATTTCAAGGTATTCCCATCTCTAGACCAGGGCCACTTTTGTTTGCCTCACCCTGTATTAAATTTAAAGTAAAATTAAGAAAAGACTTGTCAAGGTGTATTTATTATTTGTATGTCTTTCAGATCCAAGATGACAACTTATTTATTGCTGATGTGACAGTGGAAGACAGAGGCCTATATGTTTGCCGAGCAGAAAACAGAGATGGCTCAGCACAAGCATCTGCAATTGTTGAAGTTGAGCGTAAGTACATCTGCTATTTTATCTTTCGGAGGGAGTAAATATTAATATATTATTTCGAGTTTTTGGTTTTTTATATAATGATTTCTACTGCATCGTCGTAGATCTAAGATATAAAATAAAATTTAGTTATGAACATATTGCAGTTGTTTGCAGTAACATTTTAATATCTTTGATTATTGACTCTGTTGTTCTTGTTGTCTTGTTCATTAATAGAAATTCTGAAGGTTAAATAAGGCAGCATTTGTCTAAATAAAAAACTTTGAAGGCAGAGTTACTGATTTTTTAAAAAAATTCTTGTCCAAATGACAGGACCCTAGCTCTAGTGCAATGATAATTAAAAAAAAAACCTAACATAACCAGTGGTGCAGACTAAATTCTATTTTGACGCAATTTTTGAACCTGGTATATGTTGAAAATTTTAAACCTTCCAACAGCTCTCTAAGTTTCCTGAAGACAGAAACATGTATTTGCTGCTTCTTAGATGTCTAGAAGTTTGCATTTGTTGACCCTGCTTTAACTAAATGTTTCATGTATAAGGCACTGGCAGGTTGCGTGTCCGGTCATTACAAAAGGGGCCTATCTGTTGGCCTCCTCGGTCATGGTCATCGATATCTTTGGTAGCATGGTAAAATCAAGGACCTGTAGCTGATTTGAAACTGTCTTTAATTACGATGAAGATTCATTAATTTATATACTAAACAATTCAATTATTTACAATGAGCTCAATGGCTCCATCTTCTTACGAACGTCTCGAACGACGCTTTCCCCTCGAATCTCCCTCTCTTCACTACAGTTTGCTGTTTTCTTTTCGAGGGCTCACGGGTAGCGATCCCTACAACATGTATTTTGAGTAAATTACAAATTCGTAAATTTAGACTGTTTACATTTTAAATATGTCCTTTTTCTCTTGTAAAGTTACTACATAACCTTAGTTCTTGTTAATCCTTTCTTAAACAGGTCGAGAAGTTCCTGCCATCGAGCTCTACCCAGAAGCTACCCAGACCATCCTCAGAGGAGGCAGTTGCTTGTTCCAATGCAGGGTTACTGCAGGAATCCCAACTCCCACTGTAGAATGGGTGAGAGCTGATGGTAGCCCGTTTACCAGCAGCACTGAAGTTCTAAATGGTGGTGTTATAAGGTTTGTATGGATGTTTTTAGTATGATAACTAATAGTAGGACCTAGGATTGTAATATTAGCTGTTTACCATTAATTTCAATTACCCATTATGTGATATAAGGTAATTAAAGTATTGCCGCATAAAGAACTGCCGCATCATGCATTGATAGTCTTGTGGTAGGATGCTCATCTCCCATGCAGATTTCCCGGGTTCGATTCCTAACCAGTTCGTGTAAAGTAGAAAAATCTTAAACTAAATTGTTACTTATTATTTGCCTGGAATTGGGATGATTCTAGATCTTTCTTTAATGTTCTATTTCGATTATTCTAGAGTATTCCATGTAACTGTAAAGCCTAGGTCCCACCTGTTAGTGGGCAGTTCTGTATTCTGTTGTTTATCAAATAAATTAGATTGTTAGTTTGAACTGTGTATCCATTCTAATCTTCGTGACAGTATTGTGATTGTTTCGAAAATTCTAAATTTATATTTTAAGTTTTATAAACCTTTTTGAAGGTGCTGATTCCGATAAAGGGGTTTTTGAACATTGGCCAGTCTGTCTGAAGCCACTCTACAGCTTGAACTAAAAGAAATATGGGCTTTAAATTTTGTCAAATGTTTCATTCGTCACTTATTCACATTAACTGGAAGTCAAAATATCCGCTTCATTAACAAGCTGGAAAATAATTTATAGAGAAACAAATTGTTTGATAAAATAACTAAAAAAAGCATGAAGCTTTTATAAAATTTTTTGGGTTGTTTGTAGGTTTAACAGAGTAACTGGTGATGAAGAAGGCACATATATTTGCACAGCTGAAAATTCCGGTGGAAGAACAACTGCACAAGCAGTGCTGCAGATAACGGGTAAATTAATTTCACATTAGAAAATAAATTTTAAACACACTACAGTTTTCGTGATACATTTGATTTCAAGTATATCATTCATAGTTACAAAAGGGCAGTAAATATTTTTTATCACTTTATTGAAATATATGAATAAATGAACTTTTATTCCTATTTTATTTTTCAATTAATGTAATTTTGACCTTTCATTTTACCTTTTATGATAGCATTCAAAGTTTTTAATTTAATTTTATTTTGAACACAATTGTAATTTTTCGTAATGCTGTTTTTGTTTTAAAATATTAACTTTGTATCTTATTTTTTATAGTTAAATCCTTTTCAATCAAAAAGGGCGGGAGTCTAGTTGTTAAGGCATAAGGCTTGCATGCGAAAGCTACAAGGTTTGGGTTCAGGCAATGCCAAAATAATTCCTAATCCATAAAGGGTCTTTGCAGCCAAAAAGTCTGACAAATAGTGCCCTGTGTAGAGGAAGTGCAAATTAAATATGTTCCAAAGTAATAATGTTGCAAATAATATTATCCTTAAAAAGTGCAATGAGTGCCTATTCTGGTGTCAGTTCCCCACTAGAATGGGGTTCTAAATTTTATAAATTGTAGTGCTTCGTGGAAGGACATGCTAAGTGGCAGTAAGGTGAAAACGATGAAATGAGCTTTAAAATTTTTAATAGGCACTGAGTGCCTATTCTGGTGTCGGTTCCTCACTTGAATGATGTTCTAAATTGTAGAGCTTAGTGGAAGAACATATAAGTGACAATACTAAAATAAAGAAATAAGTGAACATACTAAGTGACAATAAGGTGAAGACGATAAAGTTAGCTATAAAATTTTTTGTTTGCACTTGTATACGTTAAAACCAATACTAACAAAAAATAAAAAGTATAATTAACTTAAAGTTTATGAAAAGGGGGAGTTTTGTTATCTTTAAAGGAGGGAATTACATGTCCATGGACACAAAAATCTCAATTTTTTTCTAAAATGTCACTTAGCATGTACTTCCAGTAAGCTCTTCAATTGTAGAGCTTAGGTGGAAGAACGTGCTAAGTGACATTTTTGAAAAAAATTAAATTTTTTTTGTCAATGAACATATTACTAACTTTTTCAAAGATAACAAGTTTCCCTTTTTCATAAATTTTAAATTTAGTATATTTTTTTAGGCTTTACAAGGGCTGTTTGCAACAGATCTGAGTGCAAACGAAAAACTTTAAAGCCCATTTTCTCGTTTTCACCTTTTTGTCACTTAGCACATTCTTCCACTAAGCTCTTCAATTATGATCACCAAAAGCCATCATATAGCTCTAATGAAATGATGATTTAACAAAACCTCTATCATTAAATACATTTCGTTTCAGGTGCTCCCACTGTGAAAATCATCCAAGCCAACCCCTACCGAGTAAGACCCGGCGAAACCGTCCGATTCGAATGCCAGTCTCAAGGAGACCCGAGACCCAACGTGTCCTGGAGGAAACTGAGGCATCCTCTGGTTTCGTATGCCGCAGCTGAAAAGGCCGAAGATGGTAAAGCGCTTCTGGAGATTAGAAGAGTTTCTCAAAGTGATTCTGGAGTGTATATATGCTCGGCTAGGAACTCGGCTGGTGTTACAGAAGAGCGCATTCAGCTTATTGGTAAGCATCTTTTTCTTTAGATGTTTTGCAATGTTGCTTACTGAATGCTTTTTAAAAAGTTTTTCTCAATAGGTACTCTGATTAATAACTTGCTAAAATTTAAAAATTAAAAAAAGAGGAAGCACTATAAAAGGAGCAGTTTTTAATATGCTAATGTATTTTAAAAGTAGAAGGTTTGGATGGGCATGTTTAACAGATTGAGTGGCAACCATTCTACAGGAATGAAAATAAGGTGTTCATTGGTTAATAAATGTAGTGAATAAATCTTAACCTTGTTATACCCCAATCAACACCGTCACCAATGAAATAACGGAATGAAAGCAAGAATGATTTGACATCATGTGAAACAAGCCAATTAAACTTACATAAATTTGTTCATAATAACCTTTCCTTTATCTTTTCATGTTGCACAAACTTGAAGAATTCTTAAAGTTTTAAAAAATATTTTATTTCAAATGCATTGAATTTAACATTAGAATTTTTGTCAAAACATTTTTATTTTTGAATTTAGTTGAAGAAACAGACTCTGTAGTACCCGAAGTGATGGTTGAAGATCGAGTGACCACAGCTTCTGTTAACAGCAGTGTGGAGTTAAGATGTTTTGTTAGAGGTATTTGCTATTTAATTTGTATAATTATAAATATTTATAGTATTAAGGTATGAAATGTTGCAAATATTTAAATATCTGAAAAGCAGATATTTGCATTTACTAGGTAATTAATTTCTAATAATAATGTTTAGTTAGTATTAGGTTTTAGTTCGTATATGTGTTTGTTTTACTTTTGATGGAGGTTTGACCTATTCTATAAATACCAACTTATTTGTTTCAGTTTTTTTTGTTAGGGTCAATTTGCAAAGTCACTTTTATTTGCACTTAAAAAATCTAAACTGTCTGCAAAATATCATCTTCTTAGTGTCAAGGAATAGTGATGGGTATTTGTGCTCACCAACTCACTAATGATAAAACTAAACTTACCTTATAACTCAGTAAGAAATTCATTCAAGTGACTGGGTTGCTTATGACGCTATAAAAGAGTAACATTATAAACAATATTGAATATGAAATATATATGAAGTCATACCCTTATATTAGTTATTAGAGTTAAGTTGTTTATCATACTAACTTTTAAATAGTAGGAAAGGAAATTTTAAATTTTTTTAAGAAGGCATTTTGGATGCCATATAAATGTTTATTTCTGTGTTATAACCGAGCAGTTACTTTAAAATAGTTGTTATAAGCAAGGTAACGGTATAACATTACGGTCTATGGGCAATTTTCTGGGACCCAAAGAAGAGCTTAGTGGAAGAACATGCTAAGTGAAAAAAAACGGGCAAAAACAAAAAAAAATGGGCTTTAAATTTTTCAGTTTGCACTTAAATCCATTAAAAACGGAAAAAAATATGCTTAACAAATTTCCCTTTTTTTTATAAACTTAAAGTTATCTTTAAATGATAGAATAATCTGTTAAATCAGTGGTTCTCAACCGGTGGGTCGCGACCCCCTGGGGGGTCGCGAAGGGATCCTAGGGGGGTCGCAAAAAGTTTTTTAAAAATAAAAATAATTTTTTAAGTAACGCACAAAACAATAATTTTACAACTAGAATGGAAGAAAAATCGCCACACATTATTTTACTTTATATCTTGGTTAATTTACATTTCAACTTTTTTATGTTATTATTATATAATTTTAATTCTAGTTCGTTACGTTGCAACAAGCTAATGAGAAACTTGTGCTTGTTGGAACTTTTAAATTCGTAACGTAAATGAAACTTTTCAAAATTAGATTTCTTAACTTTAGCAACATAAACATTCGGTTTCTTTAAGAATCCATTAATTTTGTCTTGGGTTTTGATTATTGTTATATTTCGATCTTGTAGCTCGATATTTAGCTCATTTAGGTGCATAAATATGTCAGCTAAATATGAAAGTTGAAACAACCAAGTTGGGGAGCTAAAAAAATCCGGCCAATTCTGGTTTAGCATCTTGTAAAAATATCAGCATTTCGGATCGCAGCTCAAATAACTTGTTCAAAACTTCCCACGGGACAGCCAGCGCAAGATAATAATAATAAAAAAACAAATATAATAGTTAATAAAGAGTACATCATGTGTAGGTCTAAGGGGGGGGGGGGTCGCGAAGTTATTTTGTGGCATTAGGGGGTCGTCACCTACAAAAGGTTGAGAACCACTGTGTTAAATGATGCAAACATATAAATGTTTTCAAATGTGTCACTTAACACGTTCTTCCACTAAGCTATTCAAATGTTTATGGATTTATAATTGAGTTTTCTCTGGGTAAATGAGGTCCTAGTGTATAAGTTTGACTGTATTTAAATTTGTACAGGAACTGGTCGAGACGTTTATTTGAAATGGACCAGGACAGATGGTGGCCAGATTCCGGCCAACCACAGATTGCAAGATGGCGTGCTGTACATTCCTAACGTCCAACCTGAAGATGCTGGTGAATATTCTTGCTTGGGAATCGTCGAGGGGGATGTTGTGCTGTTTACAGCCCGAGCTAGACTTGCAGTCGTGGGTAAGTTCATAAATTTTTAGTTTTTATGGTTTTCCCTCAGCTTGGAACTGTTGTGGTGGATATGTAGCGTGCATATTATTTTCATAATTGTATTGGTATTTATAGTAGGTTTTAAAAAATGGGTTATTGTTTTTTAATGTATGGTCTTGAATTAGGTACCTAGTTTGGGTACTTAAGAAAATGTATTGCTTGGTGTTTTTTAAATATATTTTTTATAAAATTGATTGCCAAGTAAATAAAAAAATCTGATCTCTTAAAAACTAAGTATGTACTTTAGTTTTGAAAACATTATATACAAGTGTATGAAAGTTGTATCTTATTTAAATGGACCATGTTACAAGAGTTTTTTTAAAGTTAAATCTTGCTAATTATTGCAAAAAAGCAAATTCTGTTTAAAATTTATTTTGTAATCATGCAATTATTTACAAATAAAATTTTTTAATTGAAAAAAAAATTGAGATAGTTACATATAAGAATTGTGCATAGTGTTTTTTTTTTGCTCTTTTATAAGTTACAAAACCATGTTTCATGACTGTATTACATAATATTTTTTACAATGCTAAATATGCAATTTATAATTTTCTGCCACTCAAGGAGTATGGGCACGAGGTAAGCAACTTTTTGAAAACTTAACAAACATTTAAAGCAACCTTTACAGTTATAAACTATATTTAAACTCATAGTTTCCTTGCACAGAAGCCACGACCATGGGCGGAGCTATAAAATGCATGGAATAATCAGGTGAAAATAAAAGGGCTAAAACTTTCTCTTCATCCGATTGCTCCGCCCGTTTTATAGCTCCGCCCATAGTCGTGGCTTCTGTGAAAGGAAACTATGAGTTCAACTATACAAAGCCGGCCCGTCGGTGCAATCGTTAGTGTGCTAGCCTTTGGAGCTGCTGGGCTCGGGTTCGAATCCCAGTAAAGGCATAGATGTGTGTGCTTGTCAATAAATTTTATTTGTCTATGTTTTTGTGTCGTCCTTCTTTGTGTGTCTCTTGTTATTGTCTCTTCTGGCGAGCTGGTTAATGAGCTATAAAGCCTACACTCTCCCTTCTAGAGGGCGCAATCACTGTCATGTCATGTCAACTATACAAATAACCTTACCAAACTGTCAAAAAATATTCACATTAATTAACCCTTTCTAGCCCCTCCACGCATCCAACTAAACCCACCCAGACAAACAGCCAGACCAGGGGACATAGTCCGGATCCAATGCACAGCAAGTGGCGATCAGCCTATTTCCATAGACTGGAGCCGCATCGGAGGTTATCTATCGCCTAGCATGGTGCAGGGAGCTGGTTTGCTGACATTCCAAGGAATAACAGCGAATGATGCCGGGAGGTATCTTTGCACTGCGGTGAATGCGGCTGGGAAGGCTGAAGGGGTAGCTGAAGTGATTGTTAATGGTATGGATTTGTATTCGCTTACTATAATATATATTTTTTTACCAAGGTTAAGTTGCATTACAAAAAAGAGTTAAAGAGTACAGGGGAAGAACCGATTGATTTATTAGGCAGATGCCCGCAATTGTCTGCTTGGCGGAAACTCATGTAAGGTAATAATAATATTTACATACAAAATGATCTGAATACAATTTAACCAAAAAACACTTTTCATTTGATAAAATTGCCAAATTTTCTCAAATAATATTCAAATCTGTTAGACCTTAAACGGAATTGATGTTTTAAACATGTTTTCTGGATAGATTCACAAATAATTTATGGAACTCTTTACACATGCGCGGAAGGATCTTCTCCCTAGCATATTTGAGGAGTACACGGGAAGAAGCGATTGATTTATTAGGCGGAAGCCCGCAATTTCTGCTTGGCGGCAGAAAACCAGTTTCTCTCTTTCTTCTTTGCTTAGTCCAAGCGTCAAGATCGTCAATTGCCTGAATCTTGGTAGCTAGGAACCACAGAGATAGTAGTTAAAGTATTAGAGTGGAAGATCACGTGACCTACAACACTGACTTCATTGGGGCTCTTCTGGGAGCTCCTTGTGCGTCCTGGCGTTAATATTGGAGGTCACGTGATCTGCCACTCTATTACTTTAACTATGATCTCTGTGGTAGGAACTGGTTTTCTTACACAAGTTTAGGTGATCACTCGCTACCATTGCCTCGCTATCATCTCTACAAAATCAATCGGTTTTTCCCGTGTACTCTTCAGTTGTGTAGATTATATATTAATAAAACTTTTTTCACGGTTTGTTTTAAAGCCAGATGTTTCATATTTTCTTTTAGTTAGGGGACTGCATTATCACCTATACCAAAAATATGTTTGTTTAATTTATGATAAACTGTAAGACTAGTTATTAATTTTCTACACATTAGATATCTATTAATTATTTTAGTTTAACTTGATTACGAAAATATTCAATAAAATCATGTGATTTATCAGTTTTGTTTCACTTTGAATATTTTCTTGTTTTTAAATGTCCCTTTAATTGAACTATTAATTATTCCATCATACTTCCAAAAATATTTTTCATATGAGCACTGATATGTTTCCAAATGTCTACATGGAACCACATTTTCTTTCAGAGGAGACTCCTATAGACTATGTCCGCAAAGAAGAAACAGCGTTTGTTGGATCCAATATCCAGCTGAAGTGTGCCGTTTCTGGATCCCCAGCACCTCAGTTAGACTGGAGCAAAGATGGGGGAGCTTTGCCTGATAACTCCAGAGTTGTCAACAACGAGCTGTGGTTAGTGGCATATTATATTGAAAATGTTTGTTAATTTGAATACAAATTTGATTGTTTTTCATACATTCATTGTATATTTATTGTTAAGCTTGCTAAATGAATGTGTAATGTTTTACAAATTGTATAATTTTTTTAAAATAAAAAACGAAAACCAAAGAAAAACAACAACTGGGAACTCTAAGATTAAAAATTAAATTTTGTATGTACAACATCATTTAGGAATATTGTTTGTTTTACATTTTATATATGTAAGGGATTATATCCTTGCACACCTTGCACCTCTAAAAAAAGAAAGGTTGGACCTCCAAACATATTTTATTATAGAGAAATAAATTTAAAGTATTTTAAAGAAAGGTTGCAATAGTCAGAAGCAGACAACCTAACACTCTGAGGTTCAATCAGGAAGTGAATCTATTTTCAGTGGTTGTGAGAACAGTAAACCAGACAGTTAAAAATATTCTTTATACATAATTTCTCTCAGAAATGATTCAATCATGCACTTTTATACTTTTTGAACTGACCAACCAATTGGAAAAGCATTAACTGAGAATTATTAAAGAAATAACTATATTATATTTTAGATTTCTGCGACGCATCATATGTATATAAAAAAACTGTTAGGCACAATTCCAAGTAAATTCAGTTTGGGTAGCAATTATGAAATTAAAATCTAATTATTTTCTAATTTTCATGAGTGATTATTTATTATTGTTTTAAAGAAATGTTTTCCTCAAGGTTACAAGATGTTCGAATGGAAAATGCTGGGAGATACATATGTACTGCATCAAACAGTGCTGGCCGTACCAGGGATTATGTTATTTTAAATGTCAGAGGTAAATTACTGTTTATACTAAATATTTATTGAGGTTTTAAGAATTAAAAAAAAATTGAAAGGAATCCTTATATTCTTATAAGTTGTTATATTATTAATCTACATATTTTAATATTAACAGATGCATGTGAACAATTTCTATGTCTAAGTAATATTTTACAGCAATTATAAATGATTTAAATTTTGTTCTAAGTGTTTTTTATAAACAATTTTGACCTTTCTAGCATTCTATAGTGGGTCTGGTGGTGAAGGTAGGGTTTCTCTGTCCTAGTTATGGATATGTTTAGATTGCCTTGAATTTTGCAATTTAACACCTGTGCACCTTTGTCTATTACATTCAACTACCAAATATGTATTATCACAACTAGCTATTATATTGCCCTTGTATATTTTCTAGCAAGCACCTTATTTAAGCACATAATTCTGTACTACTAGTTTTTTTTAATAAGATTCTTAGTTCTTGTTAATATTTTTTTACTCTCTTTCCCATTTTTTCTTCCAACAATTTATACTTATAGTATTTACATAATATTTTTTATTATAAATATATTATAATATAATTATAACAATTATATTTTTCCTCTTTATCCATTCAATAAATTACTTTTTTGCTTTAGAGATTGTGAAATCATCATTTAGGGTTTAAAAAACAAGTCTTTAATTTTTTTTGTGTAAGATTTTTAGCTGATAGCAGTTTAGCTTCTGGCAGTTACAAATGTGAAATTGCATGCTTTCAACTTCAGTATTCTCAACATTTAATTGACAGATTATTTTAAAAATGTAAATTATGATATTGAACTTTCTGATAACTTGGATTTATTTTCTATACTATCTAAAAATTTTATAGATAATTTCCGTAGAATTTTTTCAGTGTAATGTTTATTTTTTAATGTTTTTCCATTCTGATTTTTATGCATTTTATGATGCACATTGTAATTGGATTGTTTTGTAATGTGCACCTAAAACAAATATATAAATTAAATAAAATCAATTTGAACTACCTTTCTCAGGTACCCTAAATACACTATAGGGGAGAGGAGGGAGGATTGGGACATTTTCACATAAATATTTTTTTATTCATTATCCCCTGCTTATTCATAGATTCAAAGGGTTAAATAATAAACTTACATGTTTTCTATTATTTTTAAAAAATACACCCCATTTAAATGTTGAAAATTTTTATAACTGTTGAGAAATTCAAATTACAAGAATTTTGTCCCATCCCTCCCTCTTGGGTGGGAGGAGTGGGACACGAGTATGGGAGGTATGGGACGCATTTTAAAATTAAAGAAAATTTATCGAATATCATAATGAGAAAGGTTAACATCAAAAGAAAAGCAAGACTGTGCTCTACTGGTCCCACCAATCAATTGTGGAGGCAGCAATTTCATGATAATATCGTTTTTTCTATTATACAATACATAGTCATCCCGTTGAGGAAAGTAAGAATTTCCGTTCGTATCCTTTCTCAAAAATTGTACATTGTAACAATCAGCATTGTCAATACTCTCCACCATTGCAATGTCGAAAGCAATTGACCGTTTGGTGATGAATTTGACAAACACAAAATCATATTTGCCTATGTTAGGATTGTCTTTTATCCTGTCAATTTCCATATCATCATCTGAACTGTCATGTAATGAAAATAATGACCCTTCGCTATCACTGTATTCAATATTCATATCTTTGAACGGTAATTTTCTTTTGAATTTTTTTAAATTTTAGGCTTGCACTTATATATTTTAGTTGGCACCTTTTTCCCCTAGTCTGGCAGCTTCTGCTTCTTCAATTTCCTTCTCAGGGATATCTGTTAATATTCTTCTTTGTTCTTTTTTCCTTTACTTTTATTCAATGGATTCCTAGGTTCTGCTTTAGGAAATGGTCGTATGGACATGAGGAAGGAAGAATGGACTGGAAGGAGGAGGAATGGACGTGTCCCATTCCTCCCTCTTTCAGTGTGTCCCATTCGTCCCTCTACATAACGCTTCTAAAAAATAACTTCTCACATAAACCATGCTGACTTTTGGCTTAAGTAAACTGCTGATAAGCATACATTGTATCTTTAAGAGTACTGTTACACTATATTATGTTTGTTTTAGAAATTACATGAGTAAAGAAATAAAACTAAAAAAAGATTAAAACCTTTCTCTGGAGGTGTGAAAATAAACTTTTTCCAAATGTAAACTGGAAGTTGAATATGGATAAACTAGAAATAGGTTACAACAAGAAGCTATACATATGCTATCTGGTGGTGAGATTGGAAATAAAATTAGGTCATTTATTTTGCTGAAATTTCAGCTGTCCCACCCCTCCCACCGTCCCAATTCTCCCTCCTCTCCCCTAAACCTTTCTATAATACCCATTCATCTATTTCAGCTGTCCCAACTCTTGAGGTCAAAATAGAATCCAACAAGGAGATCGTCAACATTGGTGACAGCCTTGACCTCAGATGCAAGGTCACTGGGGATGCCTCTGCTCGTATTTCGTGGTACAAGGTTTCTCAGGATGGCCCTCTTCCAGACAATGTCCGAATAAGGGGACCTATTTTGATCATTAATGGTGTAAAGCCCGAAAATGGTGGTGTGTATAGGTGCAGTGTTGAAAGCTATGCTGGAACATTCACGGATGACTATGTCCTGGCTATGCAAGGTATTTTTTTTCAATATTAGGTGGGGTTTTGTTTTTCATATAACAGGGTGTCTACAGGTCCCGAAAGTTACAGAAGTACCGAAAAAAGTAGAGAAATCAGAAATCGGTCACGAAAGTACCGAAAAAGTAATGAAATTGATAGTAGGGTCGCAATTTTTTTTAAAAATCGTGTGAAAATAACCCAATCATAAAAAAAGTCTGGAAAGTCCTTGAATTTCCAATTTGTGAAAAATAAAAACGATTTTTGTGTGGCGCAATTTTAGTGCCTTGTCGGATCCTCGCCATAAATAATAAAAAAAAACGATTCTAAAACGTAGGGACGATAAACTGAAACCGGTTGTTTGGCTTAAATTAAACAGGTTTTTCGTTCGGTTCAAAACCGCAATCGGTCTAAGTGGCTTTTAGCATGGAAACCAAAGTTTAAAAAAAAAAAAAAAAAAAACGCTTTTGCCTAGCGCGAACCACGTGACTTCAGTGCAATTAATCGCTTCATTGTTCTCAATAAAGAGCCAATCACAGCACAGTTAGGAATTATAAAAATAATAGGGCTGTTAGGTTTAGAAAATGAATATTTTAGCTGTTTTTCCTTCACCAAAAAACGAATGATGGTTTAGTTTTATTTTATTTCAAACAAAAACTTAATTGAAACGCTGAGTATCTTTTTTTCAAAAATTGCGTTTTTCAGCATTTTATGTTCCTTCAACCAGGATAAACAGCTAAACAACCAATTTGTTATTATATTCAGAACCGGTTTTTGTTTATCATCGCAAGAAACCGGTTATACCAGGTTTTTTGTGGCGGTTTAACCGGTAAAAAACTGGTTATACCGTTTTCGATTTTCCATCCATTTTTTTCGAAAGTGTTGCTTAAACTTTTTTGCTTAGGCCTTTTGCAAAAACAAATTGAGGTTTCAGAGAAAAGGATTAAAACAGCAATGCTCTAATAAATCGAAGAAACTTATTTTTTATTTACAGAATACGAAATGTAATTGAATTTTTTTTACTTTATATTATTTTTCCGCAATGCTCTAAGTACTGATATAAATTTTTTGAAATATTAGATTCAAATTGAAGATGCTGGTTTTGTTAATATAAGAAAAAAATTCTGCCATATAAATAAATGAATGAATACAGAGTGGTGGTATTAGCTTTATATTTTTAATTGATAAACTTAGTAGAGGAATATTTATTTTGGAAAAGGGATACAAAGTATTATTATAAAAAGGTGAGATTATTTATATTCTTTTAAACATAAACAGTGTTAGAAGATGGTCACTTAGTGGTTTGACCTGAATATTAACTTAGTTTTCATCAAAAAGTTGTGAAATTTCCCGTTCGTGAATTAACGATTTCATAAATTTGGTATTCTTTCGTGGTCAAGGATTTTTTCTATGGAATTTCAAAAAGTCATGGAAAAGTAATGGAATTTGGTTTTGGGAATCCAGTAGACACCCTGTATAAGGTTTAAGTTATGTTATATTCTAGAATTTTTTTAGGGATTCTTTATAGTTTTGTAATGCAAAGTTGTGCTGTTACATTGACAGTAGAATTAATTTTGGATTGAAACATGTTTGAAAATCCAAGCTTTTGATCTTTCTTTCTTAAGAAATTTTCTTTTTCTTTAAAGGATTTTTTTAGTTATTCTAGAGACAGTTTTTAGTAACTCTATAAATAAAACACATTTTAGTTTAACTTTTAGTATACATATGAAAATATATTCAAAAAGTTATTATTGCCTTGTTAATTAACTTATTCATTAACCTTTCATGCTTTACTTTAACTTGGATACCAACGTAAGTAAAAAAGTACCAATTCAATTATCATAATCAATAAATGTATTACTACCAAAGAAATTATAATACCAGCCCATAATAGTAAAACTTAAACCTGAAACTGTTTCTTACAGTTCCACCCACTCTTACCCATGACTTAGTTGAAACAAGAACTGTACCATTCGGATCCACTGTCCTAATGGACTGCAAAACCACTCTCGATCCACCTGTTGCCTATACCTGGTACAAACAGGGAGGTATTCTTCCTGTGGATGCTACTACCAACGGTGGTCAGTTGACTATTCCTGATGTTAAAGGAGAAGATGCTGGTACATACATCTGCACGGCTAAATCGCATGTCGGAGTGATTGATGTGCCAACCATTTTGATTGTAACAGGTGAGGTTGTGTTAAATGGCTTTATATGTAAAGCCGATTTGTGTTTTTCGTGCAATGTTTTATTAAGTGTTCTTCATATTTTAGTAGACTGTCCAGCTTTTACACTGAGCAGGATTAGACATTTTAACAATTTAAACCCATCTATTCATGACATTTTATCTCATCCCCCATATCATGCTTTGTTTTCCTTTTTAATTGATATCGGCTTTTATTCTTTGATTTGAGGTGTGTCATTGTTTTTAAATGTTATGTGTCACTTTTATTCAATCTAATTAGAAAAGCCTGTTGTTGATCTAGGTGTCTAATATTTTTGTTTTAAAACTTGTTTTGTGTACCTTTTAGAAAATATTTTTAACCTTTTTTATATAGTTTGGCGCAGTATGGCCTTAGTTGCCCTTGCGCCATAAAACCCAAACATCCATCCATCCTATTTGTGTTGTATTGAGCCTGTAATATGAATCGAAAACTATAACTTTTAATTTCCTAATATGAAATATAAGGGTATGAAAGTATTGTTATAGGGTTAGTTAAAAATTGAAAATGGAAATTTTGTTTTTACAAGTCTTGGAGTGTTCGAATTCTCGAAAAAGGGTTTTTTGGACATTGGTCCTGCTGTCAGATAAGACAGTTGCTTTAAAACTTTTGCTTCTGGGAAAATCTTTCATTTAAAGAAAGATGTTTCTTAAAGAAAAGTCAACTTTGATGACTTAAAGGAGCAAAACGGTATTTTATAGGCTGTTTCTAAAAGTAGTAAAATAGTTTGGTCATGCTTTTATTAATAAAATTCTGTTGAAAAATCAAATTTTGGAATATGAATTCAAATAATGTTATAAAAAAGAAGTTTGTTTTTCTATTTTTTTTTTAAAGCAAGAAGTTTCATATGCAATGTTGTAAGTTAAGTAAAAGTAGTCATTTGATGTTGTGTTTATGTATTGTTAAAAGTTCTAGATGTTTTCAAAGGTCTGAAGGACCACAGCCACCAGCTTTGGTGCCTCAGTACAGTAGAGGGCCTCCTGCAGCAGATCTTTATCCAGTAGAGTGATTTGAACGTTAATAAGACCAGATATACCGCCAATCTTAAAAATGTTGTGGGAAGTAGTTGCTAAGTAAAATACACTGCTCAAAACAATTAAGGGAGCACTTTTTAATTCCAACTTTAACTTCACTCCCAACTTTTTAATTTTTATCCTATAAATCTGAAATTTGTTAAATAGGTTCACCATGCATTCGAAATGAAATAGTAAAAAACAGGAGAAAAATCTTACGTTTTTAATTCTTAAATTTAAAGGGGGGAAATGGAATAATAACTTTTTAATAAATTATAACAATAATTTGTTCAAAACTTTTTTCGTTAAAAATAGTTGAAATTTATTTTTAAGCATCTAAAAATGCAAGCATGAAAAATTTAGGGTCAATTTATTTTCTGAAACTGTTTTAAAGTGAAATTTATTTTACCATACTTTTCATATTTTCATTAATATTAAAAAAAATATTAAATTCTTCAAAATACGTTATTCTTCCATATAATGATGTATCTAACGATACATAAGTTGCGAATTTAACTTAGTCAGAAAAAAATCACAAGCTGATGATTCCCAATGGAATCATTGGGAGCGAAAGGGTTTAAAACCTGTGCTTCCCTAATTGTTTTGAGCAGTGTAGATACATCTATAAGTTTCTGTATTTTGGTTTCTACACCCCATTTAAATATATTAGTTATCTAATTGCATCTCATTGTTTTGTGTCATTGTAGTTTTGAGTCCTCTCATTTATGACATTTTAGGTGTTGTACCATACTTCACCCAGACTCCACTGTCCTACATGCGAATGCCAACTCTCTCGGAAGCTTATTTAATGTTTGAGGTAGAAATTGCATTCAAGCCTGAAAGCATGAATGGTAAGTTAAGCAATATTTGCTGTAGTATGCATAAAATATGTTATTAGATTAAGTTTGAGTTATAAGTATGATATTGTCCATTAAAACAATCCACTCTTATGTTTCATGTCTGCCATATGTACTGTAAAAAATAACAGTAAAATGCAGCCATTTTAATCCTAAACAGGGTTGGCACGGTATTTACCATATACTGTTTTTACCGGTATTTACCATGGTTTTTACCACTGTGGTAAAAACACGTTTTTCCCATGGTTTTTACCACTCTTGGTAAAAAGCATGTTTTCTCACTCTTAGTAAAGGAAACATGTTTTTCCCACTGAAATAACATGTTTATTACCAAATAAAAAAAAACAGATAAATCAATAATTTTTGTTATTGTTGATGATGATGAATTCTAGTTTTCTTTTTATTCTGTCATGGATGTGTTTGAAGAACAAATATTCTATACAAATTACTATATATGCTTTTTTTCCAAAAATATTCATACCAAAGGCCAGAGGAAGAAGAAAAATATAAACATCAAGAACAACACCTAACTATTTTTACATTCTGCATGTGCTCTTCTCTAATAATTTGAATGATGACTTTGATTCCAGAACATCGATACATCCAACTGATTAATAGTTACAGAATGCTGAACTCTAAAATGTGTAATTTCCCCAAGTCTTGAACAAAAATGTAATATTTTATAATTTGATAACAATATAGAATATAATTTTATTAACTAGGAAACCTGTCCAATTATAGACACATGTGTGTCTACATATAATAAGCGTAAATTATATACAGATTGTTAAATATTTGTTTTTGAGCATACAAAGTAAATAATCGGTTTTTCCTGGTAAAAACCCAACCCTGATCCTAAAATGTATTATTGTTTGTAATATTATCTTTTTTTTTAATTTAGGCCTTTTACTATACAACGGCCAGAAAGCAGAACAAGGGGATTTCATTGCTCTTGTATTGAACAATGGATATGTTGAATTCAGATTTGAACTGGGCTCTGGAATAGCGATTATCAGAAGCAATGAACCCGTCCAAATGGGTAAATGGCACACAGCTCAAATTAGACGAGACAAGAAGGATGGTAAGTATACTATTATCTTAAACCACAAATTATGGTTTAAATGCTAGTTACTGAAGTTATTAGATGTTTTTTTTTTAAATTTATAGATTCTTTATCAGTGTCAGTGTATTTTGATGGATATCATTAGCATAAGCAGAGCTTGAAAGGGTTAAAATATTAGTATATTTCTTTCATAGAGTATTTTACCTTCTTTTTGCTAAAGCTACAGCTACATGGTTTTTATTCAAATGGAAACATCATTCAAATCTATTTAACAGTTTTATGAGTGCTGTTTAGCTGCTTGGTTATACCACATTATGAACCAAAATTTTTCATTTTGAGTTCAGTTACGGGTTTAACTTCTTTAGAGTTATACGAAAAAGAAATGTGATTTTTTCCCTTGTGTTATCTGGATATCTAACAAATTTTTCTTTTTAAGTAAGTTGGCTAATCGTCATCTTAGGGTGGACCTTCTAGATTTTATTTTAACAATGAATACTTAAAATTTCAGTTGAACAATTTTAAATGCATAGCGTTAAATCTATATTACTTTTATTTAGGATTTTTGAAAGTTGATGACCAACCTGAGGTAACAGGATCAGCTCTAGGTAGATTCCTGGGACTTGATTTGGTACAGCCCATGTACATTGGCTCTGTACCAGATTTTGGTTTGATCGAGTCCAATGCCGGAGCAACAAGGGGATTTATTGGTAAACTACAATTTCTTTACTATGATTTCTTAAATTTTTTAAAAATTAATGTATCCAATTTGTGTATTTTCAAATATGCAACAATTTTTTCAGTTCAAATTTTATTTAATTGATATTCTTAAAAAGTTTAGGATGTTTCCTAATGTTAAATATAAGTAGCATTTTGTTCCTCAGTGTTGCATTACCTTTGCTAAAGCTAATACATTTGTCAATATGTATTGGCAATTGTATTTTATAAGGTTGCTAAAGTAAAATAGCTCTTATAACTAAAGCATATACAAATTTACCTGAGAAGCATTTAATGTTTTTTTTGCTGCTTATTTAATTCCGATAATGTAGAATACAGTATCAACTAAATTTTTAATTTTCAAAATATCTATTGTCCATTTCTAATAATTGTACTTCCAAGCAGGAAAAAACATCACTATTCACATGTAAAAAAATAAGTTATAATATTTAAAAATGGATTTTATTTTACAACAAACATCTACCAACCTCAACTAACTCTAAAACCCTTTCTTCCTCCAGGCTGCATCAGCCACTACAAAACAGGAAAAGTCACCCATAACCTCCTACGTGAAGCAGAATCTTATGGCATATCCACCTGCGATTCGTGCTCTTCGAACCCATGCCTCCACGGTGGGGCTTGCCAAGAGGCCCTAACGATGGTCGGTTACAACTGCATTTGCCCGCCCGGTTTCTCGGGTAGAGATTGTGAGAAAGTTGGAGAGGCTTGCTATCCCGGTGTGTGTGGTGAAGGGAGGTGTATCAATAAGCCCGGTGGTGGGTTTGAATGCTTCTGTCCCATGCAGAGGACTGGATTGCGGTGTGAGAAAGGTAAAGTAAGACTTTTACATTATAATAATCTTGTTAGATTCTGAGAGTGAATGTTTCTTACAATGTTTGTTAGAATACCTTTAGTAAATAATTTCAGTTATGCTGGATTAGCCAGTCTGCTGTGTTCAACTAAACTGCTGTAAACTAAGGACTTGGTCCATTGTTCTAAAAACTAAATAACCTTAACCTACTAAAAAATATATTAAATGACTGATTATTTCATGGAAAAATAGTCCAATTTCTTGTGGTTAATGCAGTTTTCCTGCCCATTGCAAATGTCGATTCGATTCCAGTGTTTTTGGAATGAATGTGTTGCACTTCTATATCAATTAACTGTTTGGCTACTTAAGTCTGTGTGAATGACATGAACCACACGAAATGCCTGACCCAGTGTCATTGCAATGTTAAAACATACACACTATTTGGGCATTAAGTAGCAACAAAATTAGTGGGTACTGTGTCAAACTATCTATGTTTCCACGGTGGGGCTTGTCAAGAAGCCCTCACAATGGTCGGTTACAAGTGCATTTGCCCGCCCGGTTTCTCGGGTAGGGATTGCGAGAAAGTGGGCGAGGCTTGCTATCCCGGTGTGTGTGGAGAAGGGAGGTGTATCAATATGCCCGGTGGTGGGTTCGAGTGCTTCTGCCCTATGCAGAGGACGGGATTGCGGTGTGAGAAAGGTAAAGTTCTTAAGTCTGTTTTGTCATAATAGTATTTTTAATTTCTAGGAATGGACCTCTCTTACAATATTTGGTTGAATACCTTTAGTAAATAATTTCAGTTATGGTGAATTAACCAGTCTGCCATGGACAACTAAACTGCTGTAGCCTAATGACTTGGACCATTGTTCTAAGAACTAAGTAACTTTAACCTACTAGAAACTATTTTAAATGACTGATTATTTCAGGGAAAAAATAGTCCAATTCCTTGTTGTGATTACTGCAGTTTTCCAGCCCACTGCAAATGTCGATTCCATTCCAGTGTTTTTGGAATGAATGTGTTGTTCTTCTATATCAATTGACTGTTTGACTACTTAAGTCTGTGTAGAAAATGAACCACATGTATGAAATGAACCACATAAAATGCCTGACCTAGTGCCATTGAAATGTTGCCACTACTTAAGTCTGTGTAGATGAAATGAACCACACAAAATGCCTGACTTAGTGTCATTGAAATGTTAAAATTTGAACACTATCTGGGGATTGAGTAGCAGAAACAAAATTAGTGGGACTTGTGTCAAACTACCCATCGTGAGGCTTGCCTAGAAGCTCTTGCGATGGTTGGTTACAACTGCATTTGCCCGCCCGGTTTCTCGGGTCGAGATTGCGAGAAAGTGGGCGAGGCTTGCTATCCCAGTGTGTGTGGAGAAGGGAGGTGAAGGAGGTATTTTGAAAATTAACAATTACTTTCAGTAACGGTTTAACACACTGATTTGATTTTGGCGTCTTGAAAGTCGATGTGTGGTTTTTTCTATCTCAATCAATTGCTTAAAACACTGCTTTAGTCTTAAGTCACTGCTTTAGTCTTTAGTCATAAGTCAAGGCTATGAGACTAAAATATTAAAAGTTTTGCCGGAAAAGTTGCTTTAAACAGCATTAATGCCATTCTTCCCCACATAGCCATTCATTATCCAGTAGACATCTATAAGACGTTATTCGGAAAATCCATGATATCCATTAGAATTTGAGTTTACCATCCATAGACGTCTTATAGACATCCGTAGTTTCCGCCGAGTGATATCCATTAGGAATCTATTTGACAGCGATATTCTAGACATTACGGACGTGTTTTAGACTTTCTGGATAAATTCGTGCTATGGTGAACGTCCATTAGAGGTCATCAAACTCCATGAGCAGTCTTATGTACTTTGTGGATATCTATTAGACCAACCCTAACAACAAAACATTTCTCGACGAGATCTACAATATCTAATAAATATACCAATTCTAGACATGTTGGATACATTTTGAATTTATGGATGTGATAGAATGCATCTAGAACAAATAGCTGAAAAATGCAAAGATAGGGGGCGCCACCAATGAATTTTTAAAATGGGTTTAAAAATTATTTTATTGTTTAAAAATTATTTTTGAACTAGTTTTATATGTTACATTTGTCCTACTGAGCGTTTGACTTATTTTACGAATTTTTTTCACTATCAATGCCGGGAGACGCTTCAATCGGGATTTGAACCACGGATCTTCATGTCCGTAGATCAGTGCGCTATCCGTTAAGCTACAGGGACTTGGTTGGTAAGCGCACATTTAGGTTCTTAAGGAGAAGTCATATACTTAGCAACTGGGGAGGGTTTTTTTTAATACTATAAAGTCCCATAAAATACTTAGATATTTCTTTGAACCAATTTATTTTAAATTGCTAGATTTTTAACATTTGTTATAAGTTCAAGTGTGTTTCTTTGCATTTTCATTATTTTATCGTATTGTTTTTTTTAAATTAAATTTTTCACATATTTCATTATTTAAACTCATAATTCGTATTTAAAAATTATATATTCTTCCCTATAAAATTCAAAGCTTCTTAAAATCACAAATAGCGATGAAGAGTTATTTTAAAATTTACTTTTTTACGTAGTTGGTTCCTCTTATATTGCTTTTTTTTTCTTGAATTTTCTAATTTGTTTTTGGATTATTTAATATACATACTTTAAGAATCTCCCTTTTTATAAAAATTAGATACCTAAGAAAAAATTGAAATGAAAATGTAAAAAAACACTATTGATTTGTTCTTTTTTTTTTTATAAAAGATAATCGTTTGTTTTCCTTTTGCCCTTTTGATTTTAGTATTTTTTAAAATTTTCAGTTTATAAAATTCAATTACCATTCATTTCCATTTACCATAATCGGTTTTAATTATTTATTTTTTATAATTTTTTTTATGTTTCATTTCATAAAGTTTTCAGTTTAACTCTCTAATGCATACTCTTGTCTATTGCATTCCATTATGAAGTTTTAGTTACTAATTACCCTCATAGATGACAGTAGTAAAAGTGCATTCAAAATTAAAGAGTGGATGTTATTTTTAAATCGGGTTTACGGTTTAATTTACGTTTTTTTTTAAATTTAATCCCAAGAACAAATCCTTGGAAAATCGAAATAGGAATGTAAAAAAATAATTTTAATAAAATGATTAAAAGCTTCAATTTTATTAAAATGAAGAAAAAACTTAAATTTTATTAAAATGAAGAAAAAACTTAAATTATTTTTCTTCATTTTATTAAAATTAAATTTTAATAAAATGAAGAAAAATATTTAATTTTAATAACCTAAAAGTTTAATAAAATGAGACCTTATGAATATATATATCTTCTTCTTACAGTTCTTATTTTTCAATAAATAAAAATTTCATTTAAATTGAGTTGGTTAATTTTAACTTTTTCTTATTTCGTCGCTTTTTTTAAAATTTAAATCTGGACACATTATTTTTTTGAAATAAAAAAAAATCTCAAGAAAAAATCTCGGGAAAATTCGGTGGGAATGTAAGAAATTAAAGAAATTTTTGTATCTTCTTTGTGAAAAATACGCTGAACTACTAAAATTTAAAATTATTTTTTTTAAATTTTTTTAAGGTTTTTAAATTTTTTAGTAAGTTATTAAATTTAAGACTTAACCTAGTTTAAAATTTTCGAATCTTAGTTTATATAGGCTTGAAGTCATATTTTGCAGTTCCATAATAAAAAAAAAATACAATAGTTCACAAAAAATTCTTGATTATATTTGGATGCCTAAAAATTTACTGCGAATAAAAATGGACTATCAGAAACTACGTTAGAAAAATTATTTACAAGCAATTACATGAACGATTTTAAAGTGTTTCTTTTTAGTGTCATTTTCTCCCGATAGAGTGAGCTAAGTTTTGGGCAATTTGGCGATCGTTAAAAAGAGATATATTTGTAAATCTGGTAACAACCCCGCAAGTCTCTTTCACCCCCCCCTCCCCTCTCCCCACTAATTGCCTTGGTTCCAAGAAGCCCTGCCTTCCTATTTACCTTCAAGACACGAAGAATGCCCATATGAGTATCCCCTCCCCAAGCCCCCAAAGCAACTGAAAAAGATAATCAAACTTGCTTGTTCATGGGTTCGCGCGCGAAGGATTAGGCGAGGGTCGTTTTCGTAAAAGAAATGTTTTTCTTTGTCCTTAAAAATATAGCAATCACAATTTATTCAGTAGTCTGCTTTCATAAAAGGATGTGATACCTAACAAATAAAATTCTACTGATTGAGAGAGATTTGAAAGAATTTGAAGTATATATATTTAACATCACAGTTCTCTCGCTTTATTCTGGTTGCGTTATCGACAGAAAAAGTTTCATTTTTATAGTGTTACTAATGAAGATATTTTAAATATTGCGAAACTGTCCGGTTTTTTTATATTTGTTATGCAAAAAGGCCTGCATTAACCATCACAAAAAGTACACGACATTTTGCAGTACAAATATAAACTAATGGACTTTGGGAAGGGGTGGCAGGGTTGTATAAAGTATAACATATTTTAATTGTTCAGTACGTCTGTCTGCCCGTCACCCATAATTTCATAGAAAGAATCGCAAGTTCACATACAATTGGGTTACATCATATTTAGGCGAAAATATCAGACAAGTCTATAACCCAAATTTCATATGAAAGTAAAAAAAATTGAAGTAAAGGTAAAAATTTAAAAAGAATAATTGAATCTCCATTTAAGAGATTACAAGAAAAAAAATCATTTTTTTCTGTGTCCAGTGTTGCCACTTTGTCAAACGAACGAGAAACTTAATTTTAAAATGTAAATAATATATAAAAATCTATATTTATTCTTGTGCTATGAATCCAGTTTGAAAAAAAGCCATAGAGTGATATTGTGATAAGTTTCATTTTTTTTTTTTTTTTGAGAAGGAGGTATGTTTTAATTGGCATTTTTAAAGTCTTGAGTGGCAACAGAAGTGCTGAATGAAAACATCTTTTTTTTCTTTCTTCGATTGGTGAATGAATGCACATGCGAACAGAGCATCGATAGTAGGAAGGCAGGAATGAAATTTGTCACATAAAACAAGCTAATCTATATCGATAGCGAAAAATGAGTCCTAACTAAAAGGTTCCCGCATTAAACAGCCAGTCCAGTCAAAACTTTTGGAGGTACACATACTAAATTTTTGAATCTTATTCCTTTGGTACTGAAGGCACACATTTTTCGAAATTCGATCCGGAACGGGCCTTGAAACGCAATACGTGAGACGATTTTTTCTTAGGAATAGCATTGTATATTGTCGTACGCTTAAGATTAACAGCAATTTTATCTTCCACATTACGTTTATAACGTTAAAAAGCGAAAGGTTGTTATAATCGTTCAGTCCTTCCGACAGTCTGCCCGTCACCCACTTTACAGAACGAACCGCAAGTCTCACAAACAAGTGGGGTACGCCATTTTGAAGCAAAAAATCACTTTAGGCTACATTTCAAATTTCATTAGGAAAATTTGAATTAGAAGTTTATTTAAAATTTAAATAACTAAGAATTTAATCTAATTTGAAATAACATGCAAATTCCATATTTATTCCATATTTTCACTGTTGTCAATTGGGGCCCGGATGGCCGAGTGGTAAGCATCGCAGGCCAGCAGTCTGCGTGCTGTAACGGGCGCGGGTTCGATTCCCGCCTTCGCCCTGGGTGTATTTCCTATCTTTGTGACAGTAAAAAATCTTTCTGTGTCTGTCTTACTTGACGAAGACTTATAAGCGGCTCACTGAGAAAGCACACAAGTCGGAATATATATGTAAAATACCCTACCCCTGTTGTCAATTACATCAAACGTACAAGAAACTTTGTTTAAAATAAAAGTAAAACTCTTAAAAAAATCTATTTATTTTTTTAATATAATTCAATTTGGATTGTTGTAATAGCACAATAAATGTATTTTGATGGTTCATTATATATGCATGAAGAAGGATGCATAAAATTTTTTAAATTTGCATTAAAAAAATGAAGATTCGCTTTTATTTTTAAAGCAACCTTTTCTAGAGAAAATTAATGTAAATTTCAAATTGTGGCGACTGAAAGAAATTTATTAAATATTACATCATTATTCTTTGATCTTCAAAAAAATTAGCAAACGATAAAGATTAATTATCAAATCTGCAAAAGAAGATTAAAGAAAATTATTAATTTTGGCTTATAAACGTTTGAATTAGAACTAGCTAAAGGTCCTGTTCGGCGAATTTCTCTTTGAGGTGTTGTTAGTGTGTTACCTGATGAGCGTAAATGATGTGTGGAAGCGGTGTAAGTGACAGATTCTGTAACAAACCAACTAGTTTTTGATTACGAAGGAACTTCACGCGAGCGAAAATTAAGTAGAAGTACAAATAAGCACGTAAGTTTCATACATGAGATTTCAATATGAACTGTATCATTACCCATACAGCCACAATTGTCTACAAGATATCTATTGGTAAGCTACGTGATCCATCAGCCGTTCTAGATGTCATTTGGACATCTATTGCATATCTATCCACAAAATCTATTCTTTGGATATCTATTAGCTATCTATGTGTTGACTAATTTAGACTTAGAGATTTGGGACTTCTAATAGATGAGCATCAACTCCTATTTATTAGACATCGCTATTCTGGATATCTACTAGACGTGCACGTTGCTATATTTTTCGACTTACCAAAATTATATTTCTATTAGATGTCTAAATCAAGGATTTCGAAGACATTGGTTTTTGGTTGGATTCTTCGTAAAAAGATAGATTTTCGGGATTTTCGCAATGAATTTTCTTTTATTTTCTTTACATCCGCATATCCCGCATTTATCCGTACACGTCTATAACGTCTAGAAATGTCGTATGATGTCTATAAATATAACATAACATGGAGATTTCAACTTGTATTCATTAGTAGTCCATTTTAAATAAACTTAATCTATGAGGTCTATAAAAAAATCTAAAATTGATTACTAATAGACGTCCACGTCATATATCTAACATACATATGTATTATGTATATCGTTGGGTGCCTATTCAGGTGTTGGCTCGTCACCTGACTGTGGTTCTAAAATACGACGTCCGTCGCCAATAGCCCTCGTGTAGCTCTAGTGCGACGATAATTCAAACCAAACCAAATATTATGTATATCTATTAGTCTTCTACTGCAACCAATAAACGTCATTGAGATCCATGTTGGCCCTGGTTTCAACTTCTTATGGATATTCGGCTATGAATACCAAATTAGGAAAATCTGACGACTGATTTTTTTAAAAAAGCTTATTATTATTTGTACATTGTTAAAACTTTTTAACTAGTGTTCTAGGCTGCTTGAACGGGAATGTTCCCCTAAGCAGCAAATATGATTTTGCTTTTGTATTTTTATTTGTAGTTTCTTGATTGATATTAATAAAGATTATTATTATTATTATAAGTAATATTTATTTTATTAAATCCTACATCTGCCAGGTATCTGCATAAAATTTTGTTATATGCCTGTTTCAAAAGATTAGGACAAGAAACAATAAAGTTTGTCCAAAAATACAGAAGGGCATTATATGATATGCCGAAGATTGATAACTAATATTTTAATTACTAATAGTTGGAAAAAAATACTTTTACTTTAATATAGATGGCAGCACTGACAGCCGTTTAGGATAAAGAAAAACAAGTACGCTACTTAAAAGCGCCAAAGCGCCTAAACCTGAAAAAAAAAAGTACCAACTGTTATGGCAACCTTGTAACCATGCCCCTGCTCCAGCTAAGATTAGGGGTTGATTGATGAGAGAGAACACTGCTCGCCGGGCAAACGGCGATAGTTGGTTAGGGGTTGACCCAGTGTAATTCGAAAGTCGTTTCAAAGGGTCCGTGGTGAATGAAAGGGGAGGGGGGGGGGAGAGAGAGGGTCAACGTGAACCACCCCATGGTTTAAATAAAGAAGCCGACTTAAACAAATATGCCATGTGTTGCAGAGGGGAGGTAACCTTTAATTATAGCAATGGGATTTTTTAAAATTCAACACAAAGAAGCCGACATTCATTCATGAAGATTGAAGGGACCTGTAGGCAGTAGATTTTGACGTGTCCCCCGAAAACGAATTTCTTTCGTCTCACCCCATCATTTGATGCTTCATATAAAACATAATACGAATTTTCCAATACTAAATTTTTCTAGTACATATTTTTATATTTTTTATAAGGCATGGTTTACATTTTTTAGAAATACTAGTGATGAAATAATTTTGTGTAACAATCGTTTAATGGGCATTTGTTTCCTATTAATTATAGAGCAAAGTTCTATCTACATTAAGTAACTGAGTTTTTTTTTTAACAATTGATTAAAGGTTTTAGGTTTATTTCTCAGTTCGTTATTCTGATTTTAATTTAATGCTATACGGCAAAGTTTTTTTTTTTTTTAGTATTTTCTGTATTCATACGAAATCCTAACACAAATTAATAAATAACGCATTATTCGAATGTATAGTCAACCTTTAACTAAAATTAACAGTTTGTGGAGGTAAAATGTTTAGATTAGATTAATTAAGAAAAATTAGAACAAAAAGTTAAATTGGCGTTGGTAATATTATTCTGCTGTAGGCAGGTAAACTGCAGTAATCTCAATCAATGAGTTGAGTTGCAATGAGTTGCAGTAATCAATGAGTTGTACTATTGTTGCTCTGAAAAAAAAATAACTTACAATATTTTTTTCTTAAGGGAAAGGGAAGTTAAGTGCTTGCAGCAATGGTCCAAGTCATTATAGAAGTTACTGCAGTTTACCTGGCCACGGCAGTATTTTGTAAAATACGTAAACTTTTTATTAAAATAATTTTTTTAATTACAGCGAAAACCTATCTGCAACAAAATAATTAACACTCGGTGCCAAGCCTGTAAAAATAATTTAAATTAAATGGAATATCACCCTTTTATAAGAAACGTATCAATTAAAAATGCACAAATACTTTTTAATTTAAATACTATTGGAAATTATTAAATTTAACAAGAAGTTCTAAAAGAACTAAAATAGCCTACTTTCCTGTTACTTAAATATTTACTAAAATTCTTATCTTGAAAAAACTAGGTTCGTAACAGTGAGTGACATCAACAACCGTTTCTACATTAAATTTATATACATTAGAATAAATTTCACTAAACACAGCATCCAGCTATAATTTCAACATCTAAAGCAATTACGTATTTTCATTAATTTTCTATCGCCAATGAAATAAATATTTCTTATCGTCCGCATGATTATTTGCAGTTATAAATAAATATTTAATTATTCGCAGAACAAAAACCATAAAACTACTTCAAAATTCACTTAAAATAGGAAATGTAAATTAACAAGTAGGTTTGTAACAGAATCTGTCACTTAACCCGCTTCCACAGGTAAAAAGGCGCCAAACACAGCATTAATTCTATATTAAACATTTACCCGCTAGAAATTCGGCTAGTTTCATTTATTTTATTTCGAAAATTAAATAATTATTACTTAAATCGTTTGCAAAAAATTATATTTCAAAGAATAAATATGTAATAGTTCTCGCTTTTAAATAGAATGAAAACGTTGCATACCACTATACAAAGACACTCGAGGTTAAATATATTTGACGTCATTTCAAATTGATAGATGTCGCAAAAATAAATTTATTTTAATTTATTGTCTAAAAGAATTAAAGTTTCTCGCGCGATTGTTGCGATGGCAATGGTGATTTAATTCTAATAAAAATGGCTTCCTATGCTTTTTAAATGAGCATTAAACTTTTAAGTTTTTTAAATAATTGAAGTACTTAGAATTCGAATTCTTTTCTAAAAATTTCAATGTATTCTCATTTCAATGCGCTGAATTTTTTGACGTATCTCACTTTTCCGTAGCATTTGTAGTTAAATTCCGCGATTTAAATGACTCGAAATTGAATTTCAATGCTAGTTCAATGGGAAATTCGTCGACAAATAATAGATTTATGTCCGTCCGATAGTACAGACAGACGGACAAAAAGTATGAAAGTTGGGTCTCTGAGGTCATAGCTTTCTAACAAAAAAAGAATTTTTAAGATCGGATGGATAGAACCGATTTTGGAAGGGGGGTACGGACAGACGGACAGACAGACAGACAGACAGACAGACGGACGGACGGACATCGACCGCATGTCAATACCTACTTTTTCATTTTTTTTTAATTCTTCGAATTAAAAAAAAAGAAAAGTAGGCTAAAAATAGCGAATCAAACCGTTGTGTCTGACGGGATAAGGGACAATGTTCAAACACAGTTGCATTTTATGAATCTGTTATTACTTTTTCCTCAAGGAATTAATCTAATAAAAGTTAGGTTCTTTTCTTTGTTTACAACTTATAAATATGCTGCTAGACAAGGTGCGAAAAACTGTGGAAGTTTATTGATATATTACGAATAAAACGTACTTTTAAAAGCTGTTTCACGAATTTCATTAAATCTCTGTCCCGATTTAAAATGTATCCATCCTTTATACTTCCCGATTGAATGAAAAAATTCAAAAAAAAAATGTATCTTAAATAAAAAAAAAATAATAGTTGAACTTTGTGGTGAAGAAAAACACCTTTAAATTTGATAGGGTAGGGGCACTTGAAAGCTGCGGCGCCCTAAGAACGGAGGGCATGTAGGCCACTGCTTACTTCGCCTGATTGCTGATCCGGCCCTGGTCAAAGGTATACAACAGTGGGATCAGTTGACTTCTAAATCCCCATTTCCCCTGTAGATACGCGCCAGGTATAATTCAGCGACCTATCTTAATTTGATTATTTACGTTACGTTTCCAAGTAATGAAATCGAACAAATCAGATAAATATTCCGCTTCAACTTGAGCCTGATTTCCGGCAAGACAAACGGACACGTGGTCAGAACCGTCATTACAGGTGCCCTACAAATTTGCTTGATAAAGGAATAATATTGTGGGGAAAATGTGAAAAAATTCATTGCCACAAAAAATCCAATTAAGTGCAGCTGATTTTTTCAAAGGCAAGGTGCTATAGATAATAAACAGTTAGAGGTTATTTATTTGTACAAATTTAAAATGAAAAAAAAATCACGTTCATAGATATATCGATGTATGTTAGGGGGAGGGGGGGGACTTGTTTGTGTAATGGACACCAAAAGTTCCATGTCGGGCATTGATTTCAACAAAACTTAACTTGATACGTATAGCAAGCTATTTATATTTTCATGGTTCATTAAAAATATTCAGCAGAAACTGATCGACCCATTTATATATCTAAATTGTATCCAAAAGGGAAACAACCGCCAAATATCAATTTCGGGTCGAATGAAAATAGGATCGTTATAATATATCTTAATCTAATTTGTATTTTTTTAAATTTGTCATATAAGAGCCATGAAGCAACTTAGTATGGTTTTTTTTTTGCTTATATTCCGGAATATTAAACTGTAATTTGTCGTGACGAAACACTATACATATAGTATTAAACTAGTAATGACGTTTCCTCGGAAGAAATAGGTTAATCGACAAAAAAAAAAAAAAAAAAACATAATTTCCGACCAAATATAATTTAAGTGCAATAGCAATTGTTTTATAAAAGCCCATTTTTTGATCAATATTTATAAACATATTTTTATTTGTTAAATTAAAAAAAATTAATATCCTTAGGTAAATCTGGTGAAGCATAAAAAATCAAATAAAGGTTTATTTTAAATGTATATAAAAATATTTTTGAAATAATATTCAAACCCCAATCTTGCCAATTAATCCACTGCTTTTACTTAATTTCAATTTGCTAATCTCAAGACCAGAAAGCTTACCAGCCAGCTACTTACAAAAAGCTTGTAAATTCTATGATATCGTCTTTAAACAAATAATAACTTTCTTGGTCGATTCTTCGATTGTCACTCAACGTAACTCTCATTGTGTGGTGACTGTACGTGGCAGATGCACATGGTGGTGAGTAATCGTTAACAATAACCAGGATTTCTATTGAGTTCCTCTGAAAAATAATTTAACCATAATTCTACTCACTTTCTGAATTTTCGGATGAAAACCAAAATGAGTTAGGAAGATAAAAAAAAGTGTTCTGACATTTAATTTTTTAAAACTGTATGCCACAGTTAAAACTAAACAATATAGTTTTTGCATTAAATATAAAATTCAAAACCGTCTTGTCAGGGATACGGTCAGTTGCCACGCGGAAAGTTGCCACGAAAATCTTCGAACGTCTCGTGTTGTCATACAACAGTAGAACGGAATTATCTTGGTACATTCTTTTAATCATCGTCACGGTTCAGTGACGGGGAGAGAGCTGCGCAAACCATTTTACGCAAAAACCACGCTTTTCAGGAATCGTCTCTGTGTGCATCTGATACGAGTGGAAAGTCCATGCTGCCCTTTGATTGATTCACTAATCGAGGATCGAGAATAAATTTATCTTCATGAAGCATATATGTTGCCACTCAATATCAGAAAATTGTCAATTAAAAATAGTTATTATTATAATATCAAGCAAAAAAATTTCAAATAATAATAAAGGCAAAAGTAATGCTTTTAACAAGCTTTGCAAGCATTTAAAGAAATCGTGTTAATAAGTAACTTTTACACATTAATGCGATAAATAAATAATAGTAATTGATTAGAGGAAAATTCTATTGGAAAGTTAAAATTTATTAGGCGGCTTTCTGATTGGTAGGAATGTCTTAGTTTGAACAATACTCTTTATTTGGAGTTCATTTCTTATGCCAATATGAAAACATTCTTCATTTCATTTGATTATAAATATTGAATGTGAATTTTTATAACTTATAAAAATAAGCTAAATAATTTTATTAATCGGTACAAAAAAACTTTACTTTTCGCACTAAATGCATGAATATTATACTACTAGTTCAAAAAGTAAGTTTTGTTTAACGAGTTGAACAAATTTCTTGCGAGTGCGAGAGTGATTAATTTACGAATTGAAAAGCCATGTAAAAAAAGAATTTCGTTATAAAAGCCAGGCCTCAAACATCATATGAATAAATTAAACTTTATAATGAATTTCTGCATAAAAAAGAAAACAATAATTTGATTTCCCTACGCGTTGATTTTTTTAGCGCATATGAACAGGTTAGGAAAATAGTAATTGTTTTTTAATAAAATATTGTTACATAAATAGAGCAATAATGATACCTTAAATGGCTTTAAAAATTTGAATGGGCCCATTGATTTTTTTAAAATAAAAAAAATTGAAGTAAGTTTACATTTATCGCGAAATTTAATTAGATAATTTATCGCGTAATTTAGATAATTTATCGCGTAATTTAGATAATTTATCGCGAAATCTCCGTCATAAGCAAATCCAGATGACCAGATAATGTCTTGACAAATCTAATCACTGCATGCTTGACCCCCTGCGATGCGTCTAGACCGGGTCATCTGGTCGGATCCCGGATATTTCTCACTTCAGAAATTTCTCATGTCGGAAATTTCTCACAAAAAGACTCATTCGAATGATTCTGTCACAGGGACCATCCACAAATGACGCCACGCTAGACAAGGGAGTGAGGAGGGTTCATATAGCTGTAATTGTTTGTGGATATGGATTGGAGTGTGTGTCGGAAGGGGAGGTTGGGGGGAGAGGGGCTGTAGAAATGTGGCGTAGAAAGGAGGGGAGGGGGACTTTCCAAGCTATGTTCGAAAGTAGAATTAGAACTATTAAAATCGAACTATAATGGATATAAAGAAGATATATGAAGATGGATATAAGTTAACGCGTATAAGTCTTATAAAATTTCACAATTAATTACATTGTCTACTCAGGTTATCTTAAAGATTAAATTACGCCTTTAGCACGTGATCGCCTATGAAAATAGTTTAATACTTTTTCAAGGAAGAAAATGAAAGCCACGTGGCAAAAACATTTTTTTTTGTTTGATTAGAGTTGCACTAGAGCTACATGTGGGCTATTGGCGGCGGGGTTTTTAATTCTTGACAACTGTCAAGTGACGTGGTCGACACCTGAGTTGGCATTAAAACTTAAAAGAGAGGCATCTTGGTGTTATAAAATTTCACAAATAATTGAATTGTCCACTAAGGCTAAGTTAAAATGTAAATTGTGCCTTAAGGTGGCGATCACCTTTGACCGCAATTTTCTGAAAATTCTATACATAACTTTTTGCGATTTTATAATTAGTTATGATAATATATAAAAATAATTTTAAGAGAGTAAATCATAAAAAAAAAACTTTTTTTTCAGCATTTGTTTGAATAGCGTTGCACTAGAGCTACAAGTTGGCCATTGGCGACGGGCGTCGTATTTTAGAACCACAGTCAGGTGACGAGCCGACACCTGAATAGGCACCCAACGCAACCGTTAAGGGCGACGTCGCACGCAGCGGTTTTTTTATGTTAAGATGACAAATGAAAATAGTGTAATACTTTTTTTAAGAAAGAAAATAAAAACTATGCGGCAAAAAATTATTTTTGTTTGATTAGCGTTGCACTAAAGCTACAAGTGGGCATTGGCGATGGGGGTTTTAATTCTTAACAACAGTCAAGTGAAGTGGCCGACACCTGAGTTGGCAAAAAAACTCAAAAGAGCGGCATCTTGGCGTACAAGCGTATAAGTGTTGTAAAATTTCACAAATAATTGAACTGTCTACTAAGGTTAAGCTTAAGAGTTAATTATGCCTTAGGCCGATCACCTTTGTCAGCAATTTTCAGAAAATTCTATTCCAACCATGACGTTCAGCGATTTTATTATTAGTTATGAATATAAAAATAGTTTTAAGAAAGTAAATCATTAAAAGAAAATTCCGTATTTGGGGAAAATTGTAGTAAAACATGTTAAAAAATCACGCTTAAGCAAAACATTATGTATGTCAATTTTTTTTTGCATCGTTTAAATTTAAATATTCTTGACAAACATTAATATAGATTGTGAACTAAAATCATTAAGATATCAGATCAGTGTCCCTTTTGTCAAACCATTACAAATCACCCAGACCTGTTGCTCAACATTTTTGATTTTCCTAATTTTTTTACCATATATCTCATAATACTAGGTGAGTTCAAAGCCAAAGTAAAAAAAAAAATTTGAGCTCATAATTTTTTTTTTGGCGGTCATTTTAACTTGCTTCAAAGCCGATTTTCAGCTGAAAACTGCTTTTGCTTTAATGCATATGTTGATTTTATGGATTTCAAGACGAAATTAAAAAAAAAACAAAAAAAAAAAAGAAAATGATCAGAGTGATTCTATAAATAGTTTGCCAGCGCATAATATTATCAAATTAGTGCGGAAACGTTAGATAAAAAGATCACAACTGAAAAATGAAAATTCGCTTGGAACGGGAGTTTTAGCGCTGAAAATGGGGTAAAAGGAGAAGAGACTCGCCTTAGATATTTTTTTTCCTGTATAAACCAGTTATAGAACAACTTGTTGTCGAAGTTTAAAGATTGAGGACTTAATTTTTACTTTTTTACAATTTTTCAAAATTACTGAAAATCGTATTTTCGCCATTTTTAAAGTAAAATATCTCAAAAAGGACTGAGTGATAAAATTTGAAATTGATGCAGGTTGTACAACTTTGTAACATAAACAAGTAATAAAAATTTTGTATTGTATTTCTTGCTGGTTCCAGTGCTTCAACAATGGTAAACAAATGCATTTTCCCACTTTTAAGGTCGTATATCTTAAAAAGTACTGAGTGCAAGAATTTGAAATTAATAAAGGAAGTACCTCTTTATGACATAAACATGTGACAAAAATTTTGTACTGTATTTTGAACTAGTTCCAGAGATAGAGTGCATCAAAGTTGGGCAAAAACTATACAACAGACCCATCAAAATGTAAGTTTTCAATGGTAAAATTCCGTGAATGGAATACGGATATTTAACTGAAATATAAAACGAAATGTTCTAATCATTTAATAAATATTTAGACAAGACAAACTTAAATTTGGAAGAATATTTTTTTTGTAAATTTATCTTGCCTAAATTAAATTTATTAAAAATTCACTAAAACGAAAAAATTCACTGAAAAAAAAAATACGTTTCGAAGTAAGATTTTAATAAGCAATAATGTTTCAGTTAAACAATTTTTAAATATTTTGTAAATTTTATGCATCAAAAGAATTAAAAACATAAATTTAATATGGTAAAGTTGTAATTATATGACTTACTGGATTTATATATTGAGTCGGTATCTAAAGATTATTCTTGGGACAAATTAAAAACTATACTGACCTGCTTTTGTTAATTTATTCTTATTATAATACTTAGATATTAATGTTAATATCTTATTATAATTATATCTTCATATAATAAGTATTATATAATTATATAAGTATTATATAATTATATAATACTTATATAATTTGTTAATTTACACTTATTATATTCCCCCTACCTTAGATGCATGAAAAGATAACTTAAGAAAAAGTCAATTTTAAAATATTTGTGGCTTTCAAAATAATGATTAAATCCAGTTAAATTCTTATATATTACTGCTTTACATTTGAGAAGCTTATAGGGAAGTTTCGTATAAGCCATGATAAATTTTATATTAAAGCTTTCTATATGAATCAATTAAAAACGCATTCTTTTGTATCTTTAAATGCAATAAATAAAGTTTTGAGTCAAAACATAGTTAACTTTTTTGATTACAGTGAATGATAATCAATGTTTATAATTACTAATTAGTAACACCAGTCTTTATAATAAGCCAAGTCAGCACATTTTTATGTTACATTAAATGTTACTTATGTTTTTATTAAGAAAAAACGTTCTTTGGCCAATTGACAAGAACCCTCGCTTCTCGCAAAAACCGGGTTTAGAATTGTTCCGTAATTACGACTGTCGCCAAAAGAATCCCGAGTCTCCTACTCCCTCAGGGAAGTGGGATGGTCCCCCCCCCTACCAGCAAGCCACTGGAGCAAGTTGGGGGGGGGGGGAGAATTCTTAGAAAATGCCCGTTCTCCAGGGCATTTTCTAAGAAGTGACCAGGGGAAAAGATGGTTCCAGATGTTGGCAGATCGACACTCACTAATTAGCTAGGCGACACATTGGCAGGTGATAGCCAAATGTGGGGTGGCCATAATTCGCTTTCATCGTATTCGCTCATCGTTGCGATCAAGCAAAGTGTCCAAAATTTTCGGTTTGTGAAACTTTTCGGAAGTTTTTGCATGGTTATTTTATAAATTGCAGTAGATATATATATATATATATATTTATTTTAATTACGTAATTAGTCCAACCATTTCCAAATTTCCCTGAAATCCCAAATTTCCCTGACTTTTCAGATGAGTGGGAATCCATTTAAATTATTGATTTAAAATTTATAAATTTAATACCACTTTCAAGTATTTTTTATGTTTCATCAGAAATTTATACTTCATTTTTTTAAAGAAAAATAGTCAGTTGCAAAGAAACAAACATTCATTAACGTTTATTTTGAAATATTAATGCAACATTTTACATTTACATAAAAGATCACTAATTAGCATTTGCCTTATGCTTGGGTAGAAAATAAAATTCATCTGGAACTGGATCCAAAAACATTTCACTGAAACATAAATAAAAAATTTGCATTTCCTATCATAGTACTCGTTTGCGATATTAATTCAACGAAATCTAATGGGTAATGTAATGTAATCGATTCCGGCTGCCTATTTCTAGCCTCCTATAGGAGCTTTAACTCAGCCAATAACGCCTCGTAATTTAGAACCCTGGTCAAGTGACGAGGTCGACACCTGAGCGGGCACCCAATGGAGCTTCGAGCGACATCGTACGCTGACGCCGTCGGGACTTTGGACTCCACAGATTTAACGAGCACGTCTGTCCTACCAAATCTAATACATTTTAAGAACTTAATTATTTATAGTGGGAACATCAAGCAATGTTTTCTTTGTCTTGAGGTGTAATCTCGTATGTTTAGTAGTGTAGGATTTGATCAAGTTAATCCTCTTTGACATTTCATTGTGCAACTGATAGAGAAACGTTATCTATAATAATAAAAGAAAGAGTCTGTCTGTGGATCGCAAAAAACCTACTTAGACTGCTCTAAAAAATTCGAAATTTTTAATATAGGTTCCTTTTAATACCTACGTGTGCACCTGAGACTTAGTTTTTTCATATTTGATTGTGATTTTTAATTAATATAATTAGTTTAAAAAAACGTCATCCACGTGGAATTGCGGGACCATAACAGGGCTTGAAAATACATGGACCGGGCCGAAACGGGGACTTGACGCCATCCTCTATTAGTTTGATTGATTGAGTTTGATTGAGATATGCACTCGCCCTAAGGCTGCTTCATCCTCTATTAGTGTTTGCTTTTTTAAGTGTGCATGCGCCAACACGAATTTAATTTTGTTTTGATTTTGAGTGTATTTTCACAAGTAAGCATGCCTCTAAAATTAAGCAATATGAAGTTAACGGGTTCCCATTAAGGCGGGACCATACTGCTAGTATTTAACTAAATATAAAAACAAGACAACAGACCACAATCTGTTTTAACATGCACCATATCTGCTTGCACGTAGTCAGTTAGATTCGTTTAAATTCTTGACCGTTGTTAAGAATTAAAACACTCATCGCAATAGCCCACTGGTAGCTCTAGTGCAACGGTAATCAAACAAAACTTTTTTTTCGTCTTTCATTTTCTTCCTTAAAAAGTATTACACGATTTTTATATTATTTTTATATACCATCATGTACTTAAGGCGTACGAGCCAACTTATATCCTTCTTTATCTTAGTTCATTATAGTTCGATACCATTCTAATTCTTCTTTCGAACATCGCTCAGAACGCTCCCTTCACCTCCCCCCCCCCCTCCTCATCCTTCCGACATACACTCCAATCCATATCCACAAACAATTGAACCCTCCTTCCTCATTTGTCAAGCTTGCCGTCATTTGTGGATGGTCCCTGTGACAAAATCATTCGAATGAGTCTTTTTGTGAGAAATTTCGATGTGAGAAATTTCCGACATGAGAAATTTCTGGTTACCCATCTGGTCTGACCCTCGGGCAAGCAGTCACACGAAGTTCTCCCCGTAAGAGATGGAAGGGAGTCTTGTAGTGAGTAGTCTGATGTGCTTGCTGTGAGTGTTTTAATCTTCTTTCAATAAGTATTTATTCGGGAGCGAATCCAGCCAAATGACAAACGTTCTTCTATCGTGAGGATAGTAAGAAAAAAAATTAAAGATTTTATTGCATAAACTTTCCATATAATGTCAAAAAAGAAATAATACTCTTGGAAATCTAGCAATGTTTGACATTTTTACATTATTGAACTCTATCAGCTTATTTTATAACTGATATATTTTAATATAACAGTTATATATTTTTAGTTATTATTATTACTATGAACTCTCCATGGGCAAGCAGCGGTTCTTCTTCAATTTTGCGTGCGGCTCGTCGCCCTTTTCAAAAACCCAACACTATAAATAAAAATAATTAAAAAATAAGAACCTAACAATTTTGATAAAAAAAACCTTTCCCTTGATTTATTTTGCTAATGAAAAATTATGTATTATAACACAAACTCAGTTGTAGTTAAATCGCCTAAATAAGAAGTTATTGCAATGAGAGATAAATGAAACAATCATAAGGGAGTTATGACTAATGGCAAGCAAATAAAGAAATTTTCCGTAGAAGTTTTATGTATTTAGTACCCAAATTTTTTAACTCTCTGCCTGAACAAATAGTAAGTTTAACTCATAAAAATGCTTTTAAAAAAGAAGTTAAGCATCACATCTTAAATACTGATGTAGACATTCTTTTCTAATCTGTGATATAATTAAAAAAAAATAAGTGACAACTAAATTTTTATACATATATTGTTATTTTATTATTATTTTTTGTAAACAATAGTGAAGTTATGTATTTTACCGTTCTGTAATATGTTTGTGTATCTCGTGTGTCCGATCATCTGCCAGATTTTGTTAGTTTTGTTAGTTTTTGTTTTGTGTTTTTGTTCATGTTTTGTTCCCCTTTTGTTTGGGTGTAATTTGAAATATTGTTAATTTTCTTCAATGGATTTTGATTGTTAATTTTATGTGTTGTCTGGAAGGGCCCGGGGGCCCCTTGACAACCAATATATTTCTGTTAAATAAAAAAAAGTTTTCTTCTTTTTTCTTCTTTGATTTGCAAAAATTTCTAAGCTTATTTCAATGATGCCATGATGCGAAACTTGTTTAATGTTCAAACAATGTTTTTATTACTTTGTTATCACTTTTCGAATGATGAATTCAGTTCTAAATTTGATTATTTTTTCCCAAATGTGTAGTTATGAATTAAGGATCTTATTCTCGGTTGCATTTGTGGTGCAATCGTTTTTTTTTACTAAAACAACAAATGTAAATTTTTTCCCTTGAAAACTTGAATTTGAAACCTATTTATGTTTATTGTTCCTTTGTAATTTACGCATTTAAAACTTTTTCAATGCAGTTTCGTTTAGAAGGGGCAGATGTAACCGCCTGAAATGGTAACGTGTTTCCGAGACTTATTTAAAAAGGAAGGAATCAATGAATCGTCTCGAAAATCATTATTTTTATTCATTATATATATTAAAATACAAGAATCAGATTGGTTTTGTTTTTATTTTTCAAAATGGCCGCCGCAGTATAACTAATCTCCTGAGACCCTCACGGCAAAAGGCATCACTCGGTGGGATTTTAAACTTTTATCTAGAACAGTGATCGGAAATCCAAAATTTATTGGCCCGATTTTGAATGAAAGAAGTTTGACTTTTACCGTTTTTTTTTTCAGTGGTTTTTGGGTAAAAAAACAGTTTTTTAAAACAAATTTTGGTATTTTTGAGGTTCAACTAGAAACTAATATTAAGAGAATACGCAAACCAAATTTCATGCGAATCTGTTGGTAACTTTTTTAATTTTCTTGCCCGCCAATTAAAAAAAGTAGTTTTAAGATAAACGTGCTTTAAGTTTAAGCAGGTAGAAAATGAGTTTGACTAAGGTCTGACATAAGTAAGTCTTTCGGTGCTCTCGTAGCACTAGTTTTTGTTCTTAAGTTCTATGATAAGTTCACCATACAATAGACACCAAAAGGGTCAGAAATATGAAAGGCAGGTAGATCTGCAACTTTTATCCCATTTTTGCTTAGAAAGCTTAGCTTTATTGGAAAATAAAATCGTTTATGTTATGCAAAGGAAGAGGGTATAGTGAGCATCCGCAATTGTCCATATCTAGATTTAGAGATGGGCAATACCTTCTCTTATTTAACGTGCAAAAGAGAATTTAAAACTAAACAAGTAGAATTTTAACAGTGGTTGTCAACCTAGAGGATTTTCCACTTCCATACATGATGAATAAACCGTCGAAACAAAATCGCCAAACATAGCATAGCTTTCAAACATTTTGCTTTTTAATTTAAACATTTAATCGCCATTAATGCCCATCGTCATTTACTTTCTTTCGCAAATTAAATTGATATTCTTTATTATTCGCTTAATTAATTTGCAGCTTAAAGAAGAAAAACTTATAGTAAAACTAACCTTAATACATCCGGAGTAGGGTGGGTTACTCTTAATAACGGTGTCTTGTATATTACTATTTAACTTTTACTTCAGGCCAATCGATCTCCTAACCTGAATCACTTCCATCAGGATATTATGAGCAACCCACACCAACCCTTGATGTCAGCATTATAATTTTCTTAAACTTGGATATCCGATTGTTCCGATTTGGTTTTTATTGTTATGAAGTAACTATATTTGTACATAAATATGCCTCGATATTTGCAATTTTAATTTGCAAACAGCTAAAATAAACAACGATTTCTAGCCTAAAATAAATTAGGAAATATTATTAGAATCAAGTACAATAAATTGGACTCATGAGTTTTCACAAAAATTCCCAATTCTATTCCTAAGGAGAAATAGTCTACCGTTTTGTCCTCCTAGACCCGTTTCGGTTCGAATTTCTAAAAATGCTTTTTTAAATGATGCCTGCAGTACAAAGTAATAAGCTCCTAAAATTTGAAATATGTACCTCTAATAGTTTTGGCTGGGGGTATTGATACGCGAGTCAGTCAGGACTTGTTTCTTTATAGATATAGATTGGCTTGTTTCATGTGATGAATTTCTTTCTACCTATTATTCACCTTTGCCATCGCAACAATCGCGCGAGAAAGTTTAATTCTTTTAGACAATAAATTAAAATAATTTTATTTTTGCGACATCTATCAATTTGAAATGACGTCAAATATATTTAACTTCGAGTGTCTTCGTATGGTGGTATGCAACGTTTTCATTCTATTTAAAAGCGAGAACTATTACATATTTAATCTTTAAAATATAAATTTTTGAAAACGATTTGAGTAATAATTATTTAATTTTCGAAATAAAATAAATGAAACTAGCCGAATTTATAGCGGGTAAATGTTAAAAATAGAAATAATGCTGTGTTTGGCGCCTTTTTACCTGTGGAAGCGGGTTAAGTGACAGATTCTGTTACAAACCTACTTGTTAATTTACATTTCCTATTTTAAGTGAATTTTGAAGTAGTTTTATGGTTTTTGTCTTGCGAATAATTAAATATTTATTTATAACTGCAAATAATCATGCGGACGATAAGTAATATTTATTTTATTGGCGATAGAAAATTAATGAAAATAATTGCTTTAGAAGTTGAAATTATAGCTGGATGCTGTGTTTAGTGAAATTTATTCTAATGTATATAAATTTAATGTAGAAACGGTTGTTGATGTCACTTACTGTAACGAACTAAAATTCTTATCTTGAAAAAAACTAGGTAAGTATTTAAGTAACAGGAAAGTAGGCTATTTTAGTTCTTTAAGAACTTCTTGTTATATAATGCTAATCCTTCTTTCAATTCCAAACAAACAGCATAAGACAATAAGCTAATATCTGATACATTACTAGTTTTTTGTTAGCATTTTCTTGATTAATAAAAAAAATTAAATTACTACTATTATAATTTTAAGATAATTAGAACTTTTTTAAAAGAGTATGCGGGACTATAACACATAACAGAAAAACGGACATTTTTTTTCAGGGACTCCGGTCCACGGTTTAGTGAGACAAAAAAGCAGGAATGTTTCACCAAAAACGAGACGTCTCCTGGTCCAAATACACGTTTAGCAAGAGAAAAAAAAAAGCTCTTTAGAAATGTGATTAACATCAATAGCTACAGAAAGTTATAGAATATTTGTCATATCCTCTTTTCAAGCAAAAATTTTATTTGAGGCATCAGCCTCTATAAAGAGATCTGTGGTTTTTACAAATTTTAGCGAGAACTCTCTTTAAAAGAGGAAACCGGAAACAGTATTCAAACAGGTCCTTAGAAAATTGCTAGAACTGCTGATAAAAAAAACCTGCTGATACATGGCGTGGGGGGCCAAATATCCGCCTTTGTATCCCAGTATTCCCAGTGAATCCTAATTATCCCTTGAAGGTAAAGGGCAGGAGGGTTTTCTTGGAAGAAAGCACCGGCAAGGACAATGACAATTAGGGCGGAGTTGCAAGATGTCAAATGTCAATGGGGAGTGCGAGAAGCTTGAGTTCTATGAAAAGGTGTGATTACCAGATTTTGAAATATATCTCTTTTTAACGATCGCCAAATTGTCAAAAACTTCAACGCCATCTTGCGCATAATAATCCAACTAAGAACATCGTTAAAAATATTTGTTTGTTGTTAAGACATTATTAAGTAGTTAATGGTTGTCTATTTTAATTGTTTTAAATTTTCTTGGCTCATGTGAACATTAGCACCCAGCAATTAAGTCGCCAATCTGGCTTAAACTGAAAACTTTATAAAATTAAACAGATTTAAAAATTATAAAAAATAAATAATTAAAACCGATTATGGTAAATGGAAAATTTGGATTTGTAAATTAATTTTTATGTTATAGCTCTGTGTTTTTTTTCTAAAGAAGATACTGTTTTTTAAAATTATAAAATGTGGGTAAAAGGGAAAAAAATGGAATTCTCTTACTGAAAATAATGATGAATAAATTAATGGTTTTTTTTTTACATTTTAAACTTTACTTTTTCTTTGGTAATTTAATTTTATAAACTGAAAAATTCTAAAAATACTGAAATCATAAAAAATGGGCAAAAGGAAAAAAATCGATTATCTTTGAAAAAAAAATGTACAAATCAATAATGGTTTTTTACATTTTTAATTCAATTTTTTCTTAGGTATCTAATATTATAAAAAGGGAGATTCTAAAAGTATGTAGGGGAGAGTGTTGTACCTTGGGACAATTTTTACATTTTAATTTTTTTCTTCGATAATTATAGTCAAAATAAAAATTTAAAAGCAGCATTTCAACATACCAATATATTCCTCTATAATATATTTTTTTAAATTCTGGCAGCTTGAAATTAAAAAATTGCCACTCATTTAAAGTAGAGAGGATAAACTGTCTCTCTCAAGGTACAACATCATGTTGTACCTTGGGACATACTTTATAATTCAGTCAATAGTCATACACTTGAAATAATTTGTGTCAGGAAACAAACTTTATTGTTTTTTCAAGGTAATACACAAATAAAACTTCATAATTCAAGAATATTTTAAATTATACAGCAAAATTGCAAGTCCAAATTATTTAACATTATATGATGATTCAATATGCTTTACTGTCCCAAGGTACAACACACTACATGGTTTAAATAAAAGCAAGATAGTGGCCAATCTAAATGCATTATCATTATTTTCTCACAACCAAAATATTTTAAAATCTTCTCTTTTGTGAAGAAAATAAAATGCAGTTGACTTTTTGTAAAAGTACAAAGGTAAAAAATTATATTAGAATAAGAAAAATAGTTACTTTGGGGTAATGAAATATTATTTTTTGTCACCAATTCATCAATTCAATGATGATAGTGTTAAATTTTATTTTGATGATGTCTGTTGGTTATGGCTACTATTAGAAATAATGTATGAATATTGCCAATAGATTCTTAGAAATTGTCAGTGTCCCAAGGTACAAGCGTCCCAAGGTACAACACTCTCCCCTATATTAAATAATCCAAAAACAAATTAGGAAATTTAAAAAAAAAACAATACAAGAGGAACCAACTACGTAAAAGTAAATTTTAAAATAACTCTTCATCACTATTTGCGATATTAAGAAGCTTTGAATTTTATAGGATATAATATATAATTTTTAAATACTAATTAGGAGTTTAAATGTTGAAATGTGTGAAGATTAAAATAAAAAAAAATACGATAAAATAAGGAAAATGCAAAGAAGCACCCTCGAACTTGTAACAAATGTCAATATGGTTCCTTTTAATGAAACTTTTATTTTCTGAAAAATTATAAGCATGAGTTTAAAGTTTTAAAAAATCTATCAATTTAAAATAAATTGGTTAAAAAATGCTCTAAGTAATTTCATGGGACTTCATAGTATTAAAAAAAAGAACTTCCTAGTTGCTAAGTATTTGACTTCTCGTTAAGGACCTAAGTGTACTGTCAAAAACCAAATCACCGTAGCCTAATGGATAGCGCACTGATCTATAGACAAGAAGGTCCATGGTTCGAATCCCGCTTAGAGCATCTCCTAGCATTGAAAGAGAAGAACTTTGTAAAATAAGTCATACGCGCAGTAGGAAAATCCAACATATAAACCTAGTTCAAAATAATTTTTAAACAATTTAAAATAATTTTTAAACCCATTTTGGTAAATCATTAGTGGCGCCACCTATCTTTGCCTTTTTTAACTATTTGTTCTAAGTACATTCTATCACATATATAAATTCAAAATGTATCCAACATGTCTAGAATTGGTATATTTATTAGATATTGTAGACCTCTTCGAGAAATGTTTTGTTGTTAGGGTTGGTCTAATAGATATCCTCAAAGTACATAAGACTGCTCATGGAGTTTGTTGACCTCTAATGGACGTTCAGCATAGCACGAATTTATCCAGAAAGTCTAAAACACGTCCGTAATGTCTAGAATATCGCTGTCAAATAGTTTCCTAATGGATATCACTCGGCGGAAACTACGGATGTCTATAAGACGTCTATGGATGGTAAACTCAAATTCTAATGGATATCATGGATTTTCCAAATAACATCTTATAGATGTCTACTGGATAATGAATGGCTATGTGGGTAGATTTTTTTTAATATATGAAATATTTATTACGTTTTTAATGCTGTCAAATTTAGCCAACTTTCCAGTTACTTAAATACTTACTAAAATTCCTTATCTTGAAAAAACTAGGTTCGCAACAGTAAGTGACATCAACAACCGTTTCTACATTAAATTTATATACATTGGAATCAATTTCACTAAACACAGCATCCCAGCTATAATATCAACTTCTTAAAGCCAAATCAATCATTTTCATTAATTTTCTTTCGCCAATAAAATAAATATTACTTATCGTCCCTAGACTTATTTGCAGTTATACATAAATATTTAATTATTAGTAGAACAAAAACCATAAAACTACTCCAAAATGCACTTTAAATAGGAAATGTAAATTGACAAGTAGGTTTGTAACAGAATCTGTCACTTAACCCGCTTCCATCACACAACAGTTGTGTTTAACAGGTAAAAAGGTGCCAAACACAGCATTAATTCTATATTAAACATTTACCCTCTAATTTCGGCTAGTTTAATTTATTTTGTTTCGAAAATTAAATAATTATTACTTAATCGGTTGCAAAAATTTATATCTCAAAGAATAAATATGTAATATGTCTCGCTTTTAAATAGAACGAAAGCATTTCATACAAACATACAAAGAATCTCGAAGTGAAATATATTTGACGTCATTTCAAACTGATCGATGCCAAAAAAAATAATTTTATGTTAATTTATTGTCTAAAAGAATTAAAGTTTCCCGAGCGATTGTTGCGATGGCAATGGTGGTTTAATTCTAATAAAAATAGCTTATCATGCTTTTTAAACGAGCATTACATTTTGCAGATTTTTAAATGATTGAAGTACTTAGAATTCGAATTCTTTTCTGAATTTTTCAATGTATTCTCATTTTGATGAGCTGAATATTTTGACGTATCTCACTTGTCCATAGCCTTTGTTGTTTGCAACAGTGATTTAAATGACTCGAAATCGAATTGCAATGCTAATTTAATGGGAAATTCGTCGGCAAATAGAAGATTTATGTCCATCCGATCGCACAGACAGGCGGGCAAAAAGTATGAAAATTGGTTGTCTGAGGTTATACCTTTCTAATAAAAAAATAATTTTTAAGATCGGATTGATGGAACCGATTTTAGAGGGAGTACGGACGGACATCGACAGCTTGTCAATACCTACTTTTTTTAAAAAAAATCTTCGAATTAAAAAAAAAAAAAAAGAAAAGTAGGCTAAAAAAATAATGCTGATATTAGCAGGGGTTTGCTGAATTAGTACAACTGACTGGTATAACTAACTGAAAATAATTAAATGTTTAAATTTAAACTGAATGTGTTTTGCGATTTTGTTTCCAAGGTTTTAATATCGTGTGTGTAGAAGTGGTTCTTGGTGACAACAACTGTTTTCCAAACCTACTTATTTGTTTTTTAAATGTCCGATATTAATCAAAATTATTGACAATATCGGATGCTCTGCTCTCTATAGTCTTCTACACCATATTTCTTTGCATACGCTGATCTATTTTGACTGGAAACAGTTCTACATTAATCAAAATAATATTACAAAAATCTATCAACTTAGTTTACTTCATTAACCATGTCACACCACCAATCACCAAAAATACTAATGAAATCAAATAATGAAAGCCTTAATGATCTAAGTCACATGAAACTAGCTAAGTTTTTATTATTTTTTTTTATTTCTACGTTTATAGCAGTGGTCGGCAACTTTTTTATTAAAATGGTCAATAAGTGTTCCTACATGCATTTCAGAATCGTTACTTGACCAGGGATCTTAATAAAGAGCTGTAATTAGCTGTATAAAAGCTTCTAAAGGAGGCTACAAATGGACAGACGAAAATGATTAAATTAACAAATATAAGAAATTTTCTTGACGTTCCGGGCCGCATCAGTTTTAACGATTTTATCTGTTGTTAAACGTTATTCTTTTTCCATAATTGAAGAAAAACAGTAAAAAAGTTGTTCTAAAGATACAAATTGGAAAGAAACAAACATAAGTTTCAGTTTAAGGTTTTCAATAGAAAAAAATAGCGAAGTGTACCTTTTATAAAAAAAAAGAAGAAGAAAAGGAAACATCGATTGCACTACAAATATTTCGAGAATAATATCTTCAATTGATAACTATACATTAGTTGGTTATTCGTAAGATGTTGAAAAGCATTAACAAAATATGTAAAACATTGTTTGAAGAATAAACACTTCTCTCCTTATTGAAATTAGCTCAAAAAATTTCGCAAATCATGATTCATAACTCCTTTCAAACTATTTTATTAATCTTTCATTGCGATAACTGTTTATTTGGATGATTTAACTACAGTTAAGTTTGTGTTATTACATATAATTATCTATCAAAATAAATACAAGGGAAATGGTTTTTTGAAAATAAAAGAGCTGGTTTTTAACGTTTTTTATTTGAAGAGCGCAAAATCTTAAAAGGTATGTTGTCCATATAGAATTTTCAATACTAAAGGACTACAAAATAAGCTGATATAGGACTTTTAACATAAAAAAGGCAACCATTGGTAGATTTATAGGAATATAATTTCCTTAATGAAATTATATGGGAAGTTTATGCAATAAAATCTTTCATATTTTGGTTTACTATAGGGTAGAAGAACATTTTTTATTTGGCTGAAAAGTGCATTAATAATAGTATTAACTTGTTACCGAAAATAAAAAACACTCACATCATACACATTACACAGACCCCCTTCCCCTTGTCTTACTAGCAGCATTTCTAGGAATTGCTTGAGGGTCCAGATGGTCCCGCTGTCCAGACGCGTCACGGGAGGTCGAGATAATGATTAGAACATTATCTGGTCGTCCAGATTTGCTACGTTGGGTCTTTACGCGACAGAATATTTGAACATAATTTTATTTCTAAAGTTATATAGACGACTAATTTTTTGGTTTTAAAAATTTAATGATCCCCATGTTAATTTAAAAGACAATTTTTTTGCCAGTCGGTATCATTATTGCTCTTATTCATGTAACAATATTTATAAAACTGCAATTACTATTCTCCCAACTTTTAAAATGTTCATATGTCTTAAAAAATCACCGTGTCGTAAAATCAAGTTACTTGGTTATGTTTTATGAAAAGGATAGGGATACAGTATAAGTTTTAATTTGTTTATAGGATGTTTGAGGCTTGACACTCTTTAAGACATTATTTTCATTCTTTCTTTTATGATTTCTAACTAGTGAACTCAGCGCTATCATACTCACAAAAAGTTTATTCAACTCAACAGTTATTAATTTATTCAACTTTAATTTTGAACTAGTTGTATAATATTTATGCATTTAATAAATTATGGAAATGTAATAAGGAAAACAATACTAGTATTACTACTTATAATACCATGCCGGAAATTGGGCCCGAGTTGAAGGCAAATATTGATCTAATTTGGAAGATTTCACTACTTGGCAACCTAACGTAAAAACACTAATAATCAAATTAAGATTAGTAGCGATATTATACCTGTTTGCAGGCGCAAGGGTCATTGGGTCAGCTGTCCCCCATTGTCGTTATTTCTTTGCCATCTTTGGGTTGAATTTTTAGAAATACCATAAAGATAATTAAAAGCAGTGGTAGTAGTGTGAGTAGACGCGGGGTGACGCGCCACCCATATTTCAAGAAAATGGCTCTCCCCCATTTCTAATATCTCTCAAATCCAACTTTCCTTGTTTTTGTTTGGCCGTCCCATGCCTCATATTTTTAAATAAAAAAACTTTGAAACGAATTGTTTTATTGGACAAACGGTCAGTTGTAGCTCTTTATGCTGCAGCAATAAAGCAACATTTCTATAGACCTTTTTATAACAAGACTTTTATTATATTTTGTTGGCAACAGTATTTACTATTTCCAAGTTTCGAAATTTCACTTGCCCGGCATTTCACTTCGATAGTTCAATTTGTTCATGGTTTTACAGGTAGAACCTCGATTATCCGATCTAATGAGAACCCGAGGCAATTCGGATAATTGAAAAATACGGATAAAGAATTTTCATTAAGTAGTAAAACTGTAAACATTGAGTTTTAGTATTAAGGTATTTGAGAATTCCTAGCGAAAAGAAAGTGCTAAAACATAGCCTACTTTTCTTTTTTTTACTCGGAAGAATTAAAAAGTTCTTTAAGTTTAAGGAACTAAACTTTCTTGAAAGTTTTTTTTAAAAAATTTCTTAGAATCTTCTTTTCTAAGAACTTCTTAAAAAAATTTTTAAGCTTAAAATAAGAACGGAGTTTTGGGAAAACTGCTTATTTCGGATTTTATAATAGATATTAGAATCAAGAATTTGATATTGACATGTTGACGATGTCCGTCCTTCTCCTCTTCCAAAATCTGTTCCATGTCAGTAAGATCTTAAAAATAACAATTCTTTTTTTTTTTGTTAGAAAGATATGACCTCAGAGGCTCGCCCTTCATACTTTTTGTCCGTCTGTCTGTACGTTTAGACGGACATCTGCTTACTGTTTGTCGCCAAATTATCCATTGAATTTAATTTCAAGTCATTTAAATTGCTGTTGCCAAAACAAAAATGGTACGAGAAACTTTATTTAGTGAAAAATAAGATTATTTTTAAAGATAAATTTATTATGGTCATATATCAGTTTGGAATAGCGTCTCAAATGTGATAATTTGATTATTCATTATTTGTTTTCTAAGAAAGCGTTATTATATTCACGTTATATTTTAGTTCTTTTAAAGTTTCTTGTTTAAGGTGGCCGATCACCTTTGACAGTAATTTTGTGACGAATCTTTTCCAACCATGAAATTGAGAGATTTTATTATTAGTTATGAATATAAAAAAAGTTAAGAAAAAATCTTAATTTTTTTTCAGTATTTGTGGAAATTTATTGTAAAATATGCTTCAAAATCATGCTTACGCAAAACATGATATCTTTACAAATTCTTTGTTTTTTTTTCCATCGTTTAAATTAAAATATGCTTAACCAACAATAATATAGGTCATGAACTAAAATCATTAAGATATCAGTTCCCAATTTTTTTTATAGGCAAAAGTTTGTAGCATTACATCAAAGACACATAGAAACAAGAGAGTAAAAATCATATAATAGTTTTAAAATATTCCATTCTTAATAGTTTTACACGATTCTAGTTCAAAACCTCCTTCATACTGTTACAAAACTACTGTAAAAATTTGGAAGCAATTGATAATAAAGAACTTCAGTTTTTATGTTTTGCGTAATGCGTTTTAAAAAAACGCAAGTGCTATAACTTTGATTTTATTAAAAACTAGATATTAAAATGAAATAGATTTAGAAAGCTGAACGTTTATTTTATATTAAAAGGCGAAAAACAAATGTTTTATCTATAGTCGATTTTTGCTGAAAAAAGGTGATTGGATACCTTAATTTTAATTATATTTTTTAAATTAAATCTGAACGGAGTTCTGGAGAAAATGCTTATTTTTTTTATAGTAGATATCATCTATAGTGTCTCACGATTTTAGAAGATTTCAGGACTTTTCCGAAAATTTCTGATGGGCAGAAGTTCGCTTTTACTTTTTTGAGTAGCCCAAGTTTTCTATTTTAAAATTCCAGCAGTATCCAAATTTCATAAAACGCCTTGATTATACTATTTCAGAATTTCTGGAGATTGATGATTATTTAATAACGGTGGTTTGCTAATTTCAATCTGGACTGAGATTATTCTCTTTAGAATTGCCGTAGATTTCTGAGATTGGTGAAAATTACCTTGTTGGAGAAATGTATTGATATTGACTCAGATACGTTCGGATTAGGGAGAGTTTGAATAAAATAGAGACGGATAATCGATGTTCTACTGTATTAAGTACTACTAGTAAGTAATAACATACAGTAAAGAGGTATTAAATATGCTTTAGGTATCAATCTACTATTTTTTTTACTAAATTAGTTGGTCTGAAGAGAATTATATCAATAGAAAAATTATACTTTATACAATATATGTACTTTACTAAAATTTAGTGTATCCTATTGCTCTTAAATTCATAACCATTACTGACCCATTGATTGTACATTTTTTAAATTTTCATTTATTAAAGCATTGCATGTCTTAAGAAATGTATTGAAAGGTTGAAAAAAAACCCACAGTAGTACACAATTTAAATTTATCTAGTTTTATAAGAAGTTGCAAAAAAAAAGAACACTATATCTTGTAAAATAATACTGTAAATAGGTACTTTGTTTTATTTTTATCTGTTACTTCCTAATTTAAAAAACTTATGCAGAATACAGTTAAGAGAAATTAGTGTGCAAAAAAACACAATAAAAAAACATTTACATCTTTCTCACGTTCCTTTCTCACCCCTGACCCTCCCTTCGATTTTCCTGTTCAAACTTCGCACTGGTAAAAGGGGGAAAGTTTCGACCCTTCCTCCCCCGATGCCTGCGTCAGCACACAGACAACAACCTTATCTTTATCAGTCAGCCATTGTGCATCAGTACAGGGTTGCCAAAACAGCTGGTTTCTTTTTTTCAGGTATTGGCGCGATTGAGAAATGCAATAGTTTTTATATTATAAGGAGCTTTAGTGCTGCCATCTATATGAAAAACAGTAAAGTATTTTTCAACTATTAGTAATTAATATATTTATATTTATTGGTTCTCGTATAAAATACGTTTTTAAGCGTAAAATTGAAAATACAGATACTTGGCAGATGTAGATTTTTTAAAAATCAATTTTACTTATTTTAAAGATCATTACTCAATTTTACACAGTTATTTTAATTATTTTTTTATTGCGGATATCAAAAATAGAATTTACAATCTTTAAAAATTGGTTGTAGTAGACGTCTAATAGATATGCATACGTAATTATAGTATGGCGTCTATTACTAATTAATGTCTAAAATTTCGATGTCAAATGGACTTTCATTAGATGTTTCTCGGACTACTCATGGAGTTTGTGGACCTCTAATGGACGTTCACCATATCACGAATTCATCCAGAAAGTCTAAAACACGTCCGTGATGTCTAGAATATTGCTGTCAAATAGATTCCTAATGGATATCACTCGGCGGAAACTACGGATATCTATAAGACGTCTATGGATGGTAAACTCAAATTCTAATGGATATCGTGGATTTTCCGAATAACGTCTTATAGATGTCTACTGGATAATGAATGGCTATGTGGGATATGAAAAATCTAACACAACGACTGAATATCTCTGAACTCCTTGACTTAGATATATAATAATAATCACATTTTAGTTAGTTGAAAAATATAACGACGTGCATATCCATTAGATATCCAGAATATCGATGTCCAATTAATAGGAGATGATGCACGAATATAAGATGTCCCAAATATCCAAGTCTAAATTAGTTTACACGTAGATAGCTAATAGATATCCCAAAAATAGATTTTGTAGACAGATATGTAATAGATGTCCAATCGAAATCTCGAACGTCCAATGGATGTTGTAGATTACTAATAGATATCCAGTAGACAATGGTGGCTGTATGGGTCTAAATCAAATTTACAACGAATTTTTGAAATTCGCTTTTCTTGTAATTTAATTTTTCGCATCTAAAATTATTCCGGGCTTTAAAGGAGGTTAAATAATATGTTCCACAAGTGGAACGTTGGCGTATAAAAGGTTAACAACACAAAATGTCTGTCCCAGTATCTTCCAAATTTTAAAAACTGCAGGTTTTCCGGGCGTAGAGTTACAGTTTAAAACAAAACAGTGGTTAAAGTTTTAAACTACCCATGTCTCACAACAGGGCTTACCAAGAAGCCCTAACAATTGCATTTGTCTGCAGCCTCCTACAAATTAAGCTTAGTGCAACTCAATATGTGCACTAATGCCTTAAGGATTTAAACTAGTTTTCATACAACCATTGAAAAAATCACTGTCCCAAATTTCTTTGAAATACTGACAGGACAACTTTTATTTGAAACATAATCTCAATTTCATGCAACTACACTCTTAAAACAAAAGAGTGAAATCCATTCCTATAGGAGAAGTACATTTTCGACACTTGAAAGGAGTGAAATTAACTAATCGCTGGTAATAGCCCTAAATCGCCCCTAATTGCCTTAAAATCGCTCGTTTGTTGTTAAGATTGTTGGAGGTTTAACAAAACAAAGGAGTGGAACCCACTCTACAGGGGAAGTGCATTTTCGACACTGAAAGGAGTAAAAAAATTATTTCAGACTGAGTTAAAATCACTCGTTTGTTTTAAGAGTGTATTAATTTGTAATAAACTCCGTTAATAGTTTTCTATTAGTAATTGGTTCAATTTAATAAATGTATCCTGTTTATTAGATGCTTTCATTAATTTTTTTATAATGACATTTCTTTATGCAGATATAATCATCATTGAACCTGCCCTTTCTGATGATGCATACATTGCCTATCCCACGCCCAATGCTCTGACAACCCTAAAAATGAACATGAGAGTGAAGCCTCGTAACACTGAAGACTGCCTCATTGCCTATTGTGGACAGCACGAAGATGGCACTGGAGATTTCACATCTATTTCCATTAAGAACAAGAGTGTAGAATTTAGATTTGACATGGGATCAGGTTTGTATATTTGATGGCTATGGTATAATTGATTATAAAGATGAGTATAAGTATGATTGAATAATTATTTAAGAATGGATTTTTTTCCTAGTTTGCAAATAATCTATAATTTGATTTTTTTCCTTTATTTTCAATATTTTTTATGTTTGCTTAAATTTCATGAAGTATTTGAGCATTGATTTAAAAAAAATTATTTGTGTTTGAGAAAATTGAAAATGTTTTATGATTCTGCATAGTTCCAGAGATTTTAATTTTTATTAGAAGAAGTACGAAATCATGTGCAATATTGACAATTTAATTTTCAGTTGTGATAAACTGTATATATGGTTATACATATTTACAATTATGAAAGTTATTGCTGATAAGTAGTATTTTCAAAGAATAAAATAGAATTTTCTTAATCAACTACCTTATCACAATTTCATCAATGTGATCTGATTTTATTTATGAAATTCTGTCATAAAACACACCAAGTTTCTCTCTACTTGTGACATTGCTGGGGAGTTAGCTCAGTCTGAAGCAAGGCTTGTGCTTTGCATGCGAAAGGTTCTGGACTCAAAACCAGGCATTGCCCAACTAACTGCAGTCCTATAAATGGACTGAGTAGTCCCAAAAGTGTGACAAATAATACCCTGTGTAGAGGTAGTTCACATTACATATGCTCCAAAGACCCAACAACCCATATGATGTTGCCCTTAAAAGTTGCATTGGGTGTACTCGGGTGTCAGCTTGTCACTTGACTGTTTCTCTAAATTACGCATGGTTGCCACAGTCCTTGAAAACCTTGAAAGGTGCTTGAAAAAAACCATTGATTTTGGAGGTCTTGAAAGTGCTTGAAAAACATTATCATCCTTGAAAAGTATTTAATTTTTTGGCTGTTGCAAATATTAATTGTAGCTTCATTAAAAACTCTCTTTCAATGTAAATCGGTTCCTATTTTACTTGGATTTATTGTTTTTGTATAATCCAAGAAGGCAGAGCAAGTGATTTTTGATGGATTTTTTAATAACTAAATGGTTATTTTAAAACACAAGTTCATTTGAAAGTTAGAGAGCTCTTATTCGTTTTCTAAATGAATTTTAAAATACTATCGTAAAATTTAGTTGTTGCATGTTCGAATGTACAGTCCTTGTAAATGTAGAAATATGTTCTAGAAAAGTCCTTAAATAGTCCTTGATTTTCTTATTACCAAAAAGTGTGGCAACCCTGATTACGAGACCCATCGCCAAAAGCCCTCATGTAGCTTTAGTGCTTCGTTAATTAAACTCTACTCAACTGTACTTATCAACAACTCTACTTGTAAAATATTTCAGGTCCCGCCATCATCCGTAGCCAAGAGCCCATCTTAGCTGACGAATGGCTGAGCATCGTCGCTGAACGTGACATGAGGGAAGGCTCCCTTATTGTAAATGATGGCATAGCATCCAAAGGCATGTCTCCAGGTGTGACCAGAGGTCTCAATCTTCATACACCTTTCTATGTTGGATCTGTGGACAGGAACAGGATAAACATTTCTCCTTTTGCCGAAGTTACGCATGGTTTTGACGGGTGCATTGCGCATGTAAGTTTTTTATGTTTTATGTAGAGCTTTAGATGAGTATTTAATTAGTTTTTCCAGAGACTTAAAAGTTGTTACTTTTGGGATAAAAAGGTTCTTTTTTTATTAATGACTGCTTTTATTTGTAGAAAAATATGTGCACTTTGTCTCAAAATTAAGTTTTTTAATAAAATGAAAATTTTGCCTCAATTTTCAAATAAGAAAACACCCTGGCTACTGATTTCCAATTTAGACAAAAGTTGTTTCTGAGCGGGTTTTTTTCTACAGGAAGTGAAAAAAATGAGGATGCACATATTAGATTTTATAAATTCGTAAAATGAGGGACACCCCAACACACAAACATCTCTGCTTGCTTTATTTTAGTACACCCTAAGTTTGAAATTACTAAGACGTAGTTAAAACGTTTGCTTCATTATTTGCATAAATCAGGTAATTTATTCATTCTAAATCTATATAATATTCATTTTAATTTGATTTCTTATAATTAAAAATGACAGATTGAAGTGAACGGCGTGGACATTGACATGGTAAATTCCGCTATCGATGCTTCTAACGTGGACGACTGTGGAGTAAGAACACCTTGCGAAAAGAATCCTTGTCTTAACGAAGGGATTTGTGTTGAGGATGAAGTTACCTTAGGCGCTCCTAAAAGTTACGTCTGTGAATGTCAAGAAGGATTTAGTGGTAAATAAGGAACTTTTGATTTAATTTCACAGTCTTTGTATGAATGTATGGTCTCGGAACAAAGATTTTTCTTGCTTGATATAATTTTGGGATCAAGGATATTTTATCAGAGCTGGGCTTAGGCCTTTCTGGTGTAGTTGATTTTATTGAATGTAGGATCTCTGAATGTCTTGTTTTATTACTCCCTTTGAGGTAATCAAAATGTGCAACTATACCAATTATGTATGATTCTTAGAGACATATATTGAACTGAAAATTCATTGGTTTAATATTTTAATCACTTATTACAGAGAGTTTATTAAATATTTAAACTTAATTGGACTCTGATAAAAAAATATGTAGATATTGCTACAAAAATCTATTTACATCTTATATTCACATCACTTATACTAAATTCTAATTCTGAATGTAAAATAATTTTCTTTAATAGGAACCCACTGTGAGATCGAGACAGACCTGTGTAGCTTGATCGACCCTTGCAAGAATGGCGGCACTTGTATCGGAAAGGGTAATGCCTATGAGTGCAGTTGCCCCTTGAGGTACAAGGGAACCAACTGCGAGGAAGGTGAGACAATCTATGGTTTCAAGTATATTATAACATATTGAAATGATGGGTTTTATATCTATTTAAAGATATCATTGATCCTCTAAAAGGTTAAGCGAATTGGCTGAACTGTGTGAAATTAAAATATAAATTTTTAGCTGAAAATTTTATTAAATTTTTTTAAAAATTTAATTATGTTTCTGTTGCAGATGGCTGATAATTTACTTATGTTTAAGATTTTGTAAAATTGTAAAGGTATAAAAATGTAAATTTTAAAATTATCTCTGTTGCTTTAAAACCTCACAGTCAGGTGATACTGATGAGTTTATATGTCTATATGCCTAAGAGGGTCAATTAACATTAATATTCATTAATTACATTCAAATGAATTTTTACTTACAATATTTTAATATAGTGGGCAATTCCATGTAATATATATAATTTTCTTTGTTGATTTACTTAATTTTCAAAAGTATGCTGTTGCATTATTTTCCCAATGTATTACATTATCAATTTGAACAAAATTAGAGCTTAATATATAAGTACACTCTGTGCCAACCTAACTTAGGTAATAATAACAAAGAAAAAAGCAGGAGGGCAAGCGCGGTTGGTCCATTAGTTGGAAACTCTTGTAAGGTAATATTTCCATACAAAATGATCTGAATACAATTTAACCAAAATGCACTTTTCATTCTGATAAATTACCAAATTTTCTCAAATAATATTCAAATCTGCTAGAGACCTTAAACGAAATTAATGTTTTAAACATGTTTTTTTTTGGATGGATTCACAAATAATTTATATAACTCTTTACATCCGCGGAACCATCTTCTCCAGAGCATATTTCTATTTACCCAACTTGACTTATGACATTGGAGGGGGGCTGTGTTAGAGCCAAGCACTGCGACCAGGGGTCTTTTGTACTGTCCCCAGGAAATAAATCCCTCTCTCCTAGTCCAATAAGAAGAGCTCTGTTGCCGAAGCAAAATTCAGCAAGGATCTGATAGGAATATTTACCCAACTTAGGTTGGCATAGAGTGTAAACAACAATAAAACAAAACTATTTGTCATTTCACAACATCCCAACAAACACCATTCTAAACCATCCCTTGCTTCTTCCATATCAGAAGCCTTATTCGACCAGAAGGTCTCCTTCCGGGGCAACGGCTACATCTCCTTGGACAACGACCTTCTACCCCACACTGCCACTTCCACGGATGAAGTCGTGAGCTTCAGTTTCACCACAACCAGCCTGGAAGGCCTGCTTCTGTTCCACGGGCAGAAGCCTGAGACTGAAGGAAAGGGGCAGGATTACCTGGCTGCAGCTGTTATCGATGGGTATTTGGAATTCAGGTAAGATGTATTTTCTTTTTTTTTTAACTTTTAAACTACGAGCCAAAAAGTTCTTTTTTTATATCATATTCATTCATAAATCGTTGCGTAAGTGACACTTTACGTGTTTACGTCACAGACAGTGGCGAAAATGGGATTTTCGGCACTGGTGCGGTAAAGTAAATAGGAGTATCTGATTGGTAGAAAAAAACAAAATGTTGCTTAAACAATTGTTGCTTAAATGTGACAAAATTATGACACTTGTTGCTTAAATATCTCCATGGATCTCATGAATATCTCCATGGAAACTAAATGGTCATGAAACTCACTTATTTCTATTGGTTCATTACTTTTGCATTTTCTAATAGCTTAATGGAAACTTAAAGTTCTACAGAAATTATTAAAAGAAATTAAATAAGACAAAAGTAAGAACACAAATTTCACGCTTTTGCACTTTATTATAAAAAATAAAGCAAGCATGTGCCAAATAAAACTTTATTAAGCTGTTGTCATTATTTCACTCGCTTGTAAAATAGAAGCCACTTGCTTAATAAAGTGTTATTTTCGACACTTAATGCTTAAATAACTATTCTCCAATCGGGCTGCAATATAAGCGGTCAAACCTTTGCAGACTCGGCATATTCCCCAGAACTGAGACTTATTTTGTTGTGGCACCATCTAGGTGGCTCTCGCTACCAATTTTGATGCCCAGATTACAATGAATCTGAGCTTTCTGTGGATGTTAAAGTATGCAGAGATTTAATTTTGCCAAGAGAACCCAAGCCAAAGGGGCCTACCAGGGATCTTTTACATGCCACATAATCATATGACATGCATGCCCAAGATTTTCCCATCCAGAAAATCCGACGACTCAGCCGGGGCTCGAACCCACGATCTTGGGCTTACGAGGCAGCCATGTTAGACCACTGAGCCGCTTGATTGAAATGTGTTAAGTTTTGTAAAATTTTGTAAATATTTTAGGTTGCGATTTTGTAACAAAGTTATATTTTTCATGGGAGACAAATTTTGCTTTGTTTAAAGTTCTGAGCAGCTTGGAAATGGACAACATAAGTTAGGAAATTGGGTATTGTAGGTTTATTTTTAAGATATGATCTTAGAATCCTTTTCAGATAAAAAAAATAAAAATAAAAAAAAATTTACTATGTAAAATTATTGTTATTACTAACAAGAAGAATTGGTGCATAAATTAAAAAAATGCCTGGTCTCACTCTCAGAGGGTTAAAAATACTTATAAAAAATTAATTTCTTATTTAAAAAATTATTTATATTCATCATAAATTATGAATTGATTTTAAATAAAATATATAATTTTACTTAGGAAACAAAAAACATTGCCAAGTGTTTTTCTTATGAAATCATCTCTTTCCTATGCAAGCTTAAATTTTTTTAATTAATACTTTAATCCACTGTTATGTATTATTTGTTCATTATAAAAGTTCTTGAACATATTTCGTTATTTCAGTTATGAACTTGGCAGTGGACCTGCTCAGATAAAATCTCCTGTAAAGGTTAACGATGGTAAAGTTCACAATGTTATATTGAAAAGGTAGGCATCACATTTTAAAATGGTGTTAACGTCATTCTATTTTTAAAATGAGGAAATATTTTTTAAGTTTAATTTAATAATTAAGAAACTCTGAAGATAGTTTTTAAATTATAACTGTTACTACTCCTTAAGTAAAGTTTTTTTTTACTCGGCATTAATATAAACTGCCTTTGACTGTGTATTAGTTGTACAGTAGGTGCCGCTTAATGTGATAACATTGGGATGAACGTGATTTGATAACAATAACCGATTGATTACAATAAACAAAAATTTTTTTAACTAAAAAATGATTTTTTACGTGCGCATTAAAATAAAAATTAATTTTAAATGAGGAGTTGTTGCTGTAAAACTCTATAGTATTTAATAGAAATTAATGCAAACTAAAGAAAAAGAATAACTAGTGAGTATGCTTACATATTGAATGATGAACTGCAGAAAACAATGCAAAAGGTTAATTATTAACAGAAAAATAAGTCATCAATTATCGATTGTTTAGTCATTTACGAATCGCTCATAAGCATAATGCTTATGAAAGTGTTCCGCGTCGGCTTTGTTTTGCACACCTAGATATAAGATTTGAAGTGCCTCTCTCATCTGAGCAGGAGTCAGAATTTTGTTCCCGATATAGCACTTTTGGGTTAATCAGAATCTTGTGACAAAGCTTGATCTTTGACACATACGGCTTCGCAAATGTAATCATCAGTTATCGAAGTAGAAGTCGCAACCTTCTTGTCGATCTCCATCCATGCTTCAAAATCCTCAACATTCATATTGGGTTTATTCGGGAAATTTACATGTAAACTGATAACAATAAACGAACATTTGATTACTATAAACGATGATTTTTCAATGTATTTTGATATAAGAGGACGGGACCAAGCGATTTTGATAACATTAAACGATTGATAACATTAACCGTGATCACATTAAGCGGCGTCTACTGTATTTATGAAATGGGCATACTTTAAATTTTAAAAATTTATTTTAGAACGGGTCGTCATGGCAGCTTAGAACTGGATGGTGTCCACCAGCAGTTTGGAGAATCTAAGGGAATCCTTCAAATGCTTAACACTGATGGTGACATCTATATAGGTTTGTGTTACTTTTACTGTTATTTGTTAACTTAAATTTACTGGAACTGTTAGTAGGGTAGACTGACCAGTGAGTGAACAGGGCCCAGTGAATGAGACATTTGGTAAATATAATTAAAAAATAAGGATTGAAAATCATGCCACTAGACGGATTGGCAACACTGACTTCCTCCCATATAGTAGGAAGCTATCTCACATATGGTTGGTTGTCCTGGTCATTATGTCCTATTGTTTATTCACTGGCGAATGCAGTTCCTTAAACGTTCATTCACTGGTTAGTCTACTCTATCTAGATTATTTATTAGAGCAAAATTCTAATTATGGTATTCGATTGAATTATAGTTGAGGTTCATTAATCTAGACATCCACTTTTTAGGATTTGTCTTATCTAAAACTTTATTGCAATCTTTTACAACTACTATATTTATGATGAAGTACTCCTGAATGAAGAAATTCAGTTCAGTACAGATTAACAAAATTTGATTTAGGCAGACCTTAAAGCTTTAAGTTTCTCAACTTCCTCCAAAAATAGCGTATAAAGTTATCATCAAAAACATTTTGATTAGAAAATTTGATATAATTCTCTTATTTCACATGATGTAAATTGTATCTGCTTTCATTCCCGGATTTTGTTGGTCGTATGACACAGTAAGCTCCATCCACTACATTGATTAACACAATCAAAACCTTATTTTAATGCCCTTAGAACTGAAGATGTAAAACATGTCCATAGTACTAAAAAATTTTAAATACAGATATTTCTTAATCTAAATACAGTCAAACCCCGCTGTAGTGAACCCTCGCTCATAATGAACCTTTTTAGTGGTCCCTTCCGAACTCCTATTTAACTAATGTTATTTTACATGGATATAGTGAGCTACTTAGAAAATGGGAGTTCGCTTATAGTGAACTTAAATTTCCTTTCCTTATTATTTTTTGGTTCAGTTCTCCACATTTTAAGATACACTATAAATGGCAAGTGGCAGCGAGATAGCAATCTTTAACAATGTGTCATATTTTAGCCTGTCCTTCTTATCTTATTGTACTCAAACTGGACCTGTTTAAAAGTAAACATACCTTTTCTCCCCGGGTTCCAGGAACCACCCATTCTTTTCTAACCATTATTCATATTCCACATCCCACTCATACACACTTTCTTGGAAGGCTTGTCTCCATAATACGACTATACAATTTGTTTACATTTGAAATGATCTATTTTTCTATTATTTTTTTTACACATGTATGAATATCTATGAACTTAACATACCATTTAATATCTATTTCAAAACTATTTCAGGTGGAGTGCCCAATCACGAGCTCATGACTGCTGGAAAGTATCCTCAGGGGCTGATTGGCTGCTTGTGGGATGTTCGAATAGACGAGGCGGGTCCACTTAACTTATTCACCGCTGCCAAAGCTGGGGCGAATGTTGAAGATTGTGAAGAGTAAGTTCTCACTTATTTTTACTATAATTTTATTTTGGTTTTTATGTTGCATAATTTTATACTTGATTCTGAAATAGTCTTAATTTTTGTTTAACCCTTTCAGTCTCAATGACAATTTGACATCATTTTAGAATGATGAATTTGTTTCTGATCGTCTATAGCCATATATGATAACAAAAAACACATCATTTGATTCTTCAAACTTTTTTCGATTAGAAAATGTTTCTTTGTTAAACCCAATAGATGTCAGTCCTATAATTTTTTATTAATTATGATCAGAAACATGATGGATGATGCCAAATGGCATCACTGGGACTAAAAAGGGGTTAACAAATAAATTTTTTAGAGTTTTTGTCATTGCATTTATTGGTTTAAATTGAATTAAAAGTGTTAGTTTTTTTTACAGTCTAATGTTTATTTAATGAATGATAATTAAAAGTTGTCACACAGTTGAACTTCAACATAAATTTATGTTACTAAAAAAATATTTATTTAAATTTTTGTAAAAATGTTCCTATAAAATGAATTACACTTTAACATAGCCTTATTAGGTTAGAAAGTACATTTGTTATTTTTATAAACCATATAGAAATGAAATATAATATAAACTTTTTCTGTTGTATGGCGGTTAAAATATGATTTCAATTTATTGCTTTTAAAAAGTTAGAGGTTGTATGAGTTTGACGATCTGTAAGATTCAGTTTATACATTCTTAACATTTATCTTGTTTCTTTTTAGTTTTGAAGCAAGTGGTGAATTTTTAGAAGAGTTAGAAGGTGGTAGTTTTGTACAGAAATAACTAGAAACTAGCCAGCTATATACAAAATATAAATGGACAATTTATAACAAACTTTCTTCATTTTGAAAGACATTTTGTATAGGCGACATTTAGTGGCTATTCTTTTTAAAAACTCTTCAATGTATGAAGCATACAAATTTCTGACTCGCCTCCGCAAACTCAAATTGCCACCATATAAAGAACCGACGTATATTTATGCTGTGGGAACACTAATTTTGCACATCTTTTTCTCAAAACATAGCTGATATTCACTACTATCTTACAATCTGTCTTTATTTTTCCTTTATATATTTCGATATGAAAAGTTCATTTTTTTAAACTATAAATGCTGCCAATTTAATGTTTAGTAAAGTAACGGTACAAATTTATTTCAATCTTTGTGCACAGTATACCAAGAGTGCAAAACACCTATTGATGGAGTATTATTGTTATTATATTGTTATTATTATTCTATCATTGTCACTGCCATGTTATTTCTTTTTAACTGTTGGACACTGGTTGTGTTGTCTATGTTGTCACTTTGACATGGTGCTATGTACAACATTTTGCTTCATGTAAAAATAAGTCAATCTGCCATGGTCATTGAAAATCTATTTTTAATGATGTATTTTAAGACTTTAAAATTTATTTCTCTTTTGTCTAACTTTTCACCTATTAATATTGAAACATTATGAATTTAATTAACAAGCAAATTTACATTAAAAACTTATAGAAAATTACTTAATCACCTTTGGTGCAGAAATTTTATTTTATTAGTTTTAATTATTTTCAGTGTATAAAATTTATAGCTGAACTTTTGCATTTATTGAAAAAAGAAATCATCACAACTGTAAAATATTGAAAAGCTATTTATTTTATAATTTTTCTTTTGATAGCTGAATAATCAGTTTTTCACAAAAATAATTGTGTACTAGCCCATCATTTTGCTTTAAAAAAGCTGCAATAAAATAAGTCAAGCAACTAAGTTTAATGGTACTAATAACTAAACCAAGTTTATGGCATTATGGGTCTATTGTTTGTTGTAAATGTTTGCTAATTATTGTTAAAACTTGTCCTTTTCCCAGTGATAAAATCTAACTGCTGTTGTTTTATTCAAATGTGTTTATGTAGCATACTCAGCTGAAAGACAAATTTCTTTCTAATATAAAGTACTTCCGCCTCTTTGGGTTTTGTGTAATGTGTCTGCAAAAGTCACGGTGACTATCATGTGAAAACTTTATTTGAATGGTCTGAAAATAAAGTTCTTTATTTAATTATTTCGTTATTCTTTGAAAAATACACCTCACCACAGTTTAAGTATGCAGTATAGAAATGTTCTACGGGAAAAAGGGTAAATAGTTATAATTTCCGAGTGCGAGAATCGAAAAAAAAGTTTTTCACATTCAATAAATAACTTTATTCGTTATTTCAAGACATATTTTTATTATTTTTATTTGTTTTTGCTTCAGTTATAATGTAATATTAATTATTTTTTCCTTCGATTTTGACGTAACAGGGCGAACGAATATCAGGGAACACGTATCGCGACCAATCAGAGAGGCAAAATTCCGTTTGTTTACGCGCGTATTCTCTGCGTAGAACATTTTAATGCTGCAAACTTAAGGTGGGTTTTGGTGTAAGTTACTCACATATTGCTGTCAGTTAGGGATTCTATAATTATCAGAGTGAGAATTAGTCAATAAATTATAGTATCAAAGGTTTTAATTTTCAGTACATTTCAAACTTTTTCACTTTACATATAACAAAACAGTCATAGAGCATTTAATATGCTTTTTACAGTGCATAGATGGTCTTTTTTGTTATTATACATGTTGTTACTCTAATCAAGACAGCTTTGTATTCAACAATGCTAAACTATTTCAACTAATATAATAGTCAATTACTTCTGAAGGAAATGAATTACTCATCCAATAATATTTGTTACGGATTTATTTTAAAAATTGATGGGCATATTAAGAGAACGAACTACTCCTAAGTCATGAAGTTAAGTGTACTACGAAATAACGTTTTCCTACAAAAAAAAAGTTATAAATTTGCAAATTCAAAACAATGCGTTTACTTTTTAAGTACATATTATAAACTTTATTATATTTAAGTAAAACAACTCGTGAATTTTAAAATAAATGAGCTGTGATAAGGTCAAATCGGAATTAAAAAAGTTTTTTTTACATTAATCACCAAAGTTCTAATTCATTTTAGTCCACAAAGCACTAAGGACAAAATATATCAGCTTTTGTTTCGGTTTACTGTGGTGCTTTTTCAGGGCTTTCGGAGTATTAATGATTAACAGCTAAACAAGTAGAAAATTGGCATGTGTATTATTATGATTAGTTTATAGTTTAGTTTAGTTTGAATTATCGTTGCACTAGACTGTTGCAGCTACACGAGGGCTATTGGCGACGGGCGTGGCATTTTAGAACCACAGTCAGGTGACGAGCCGACACCTGAATAGGCAAACAACGCAACCGTTAAGGGAGACATCGTACGCAGCGTCGGGACATTGGAGCATATTTAACGTGCAATCCCTTACACGGGGTATTATTCGGAGGACATTTTTGGCTGCACGGGCCGTTTATAGGTCGGCAGTTATTTTGGCGATATCCGGACCCGAACCTGGGACCTTTCGCATGCTAGGCTAGTGCCTAACTGACTGGGCTCCTCAGTCCCTATTATGTTTAGTATTGGCTTGTTTCATGTGACATAGAATCAATCCTTCTTTCATTCCTGGATATCGTTAGTGGTATGGCACGCTAAGCTCCGCCCACTTAAGGATTTTTTTTTGTGTGAAATTACTAGGCAGTTTGTAATTCTAAATTCTAAACACTTATCAAGCTTTTTTTTTGATAACTCATGGTCTAATTGCATTGACTATTTCATCTGAATACCTAGCAATAATTTTATCTTTTTCTAGAAAAGTGGTTATTATGGCTTTTTTAATTTTTTAATTCCATTTTACACCATTCAATTTTCAATAGCCAAACAATTAATCGTCTATTTAGACAAGTTATCTTACAAAAATACCCTAAGGGATACTTTAATGCACTGTAGCATTCTACATAATCATTAAAAGAAACTCGAAATTTAATTCTATTAAAACAATACAGCGTTAATTTAGCGTACAAATCTTTAATCAAACCAATCTTATGTTACATAAACTTTTTTTCGTCCATTTTTCTGCAAAGATTTCAATTTCTTGCGCTGCGATGGCACGACTTGGGGAATGCAGTTGTTTCTATGGCTTGGTAGTGGATGCAGATTTATGTGTGCAGGCTGGAGATTGTAGAACGATTTGGCTGCTGTGGAACTTCGAATTCCATATCCAAAGTAAATTAGGAAACCTATTTTGGGAGTAAAATATAAAATTAGTTCAGGGTTCGTATGGCCCCATGACCTAAAGAATTTTTTTTCAGTATGTCTAGTAATTGCAAAATAATTCCTTATAAATCACATTGTATCATAATAAAGGTTTCATAATTAAATTGAAAAAAAAAATCTTTTTTAATGGTGCCTTAACTTAATCTTTTCAATGGTGTAAACCAAATAGATATGATTTTATAGTGTTTTGTACTCGTAAACCAATATAAAATTTTTATACATATATTAGAATTTATAATTCTCTAAATTAAAAATAACATATAACTCGGAAGGTTAAAAAGTAAAATTTTTGCAAGTTCGCACTAAAGTGGAAACGGTATAACTGTGGGCCTTTTTAACTCGACATGGAACGACATAATAAGTGTTTTCCCTACGGAAAATGTACAACAAAGGAAAAACAAGTTTTACAGGGTAGTAGGTTTGGTTAGGTTTGAATAATCGTCGCACTAGAGCAACACGAGGGCTATTGGCGACGGGCGTCGTATTTTAGAACCACAGTCAAGTGATGAGCTGGCACCTGAATAGGCACGCAACGCAACCGTTAAGGGCGACATCGTACACAACTTTAGGACTTTGAAGGACATTGAACGTGCACTCCTTTACACAGGGTATTATTCGTCGCAATCGTCGGACATTTCAGCTGCACGGGCCGTTTATAGGTGGACAGTTATTTTGGCGATGCCGATTACCCGAACCTGGCACCGTTCGCATGTTAGGCGAGTGCCTAACCGACTGGGCTCCCCAGCCCACTGAAATTAGTTAAGGGTTCGTATGGCCTCATTACATAAAGAATTTTTTTTCAGAATGTCTAGTAATTGCCCCCCCCCCAACATAATTCAAATATAAAGATTCAAAATTAAATTGAAAAAAAAAGAAAAGAAAAAATCTTTCTAGCCCTTTCAGTCCCAGTGATGCCATTTGACATCGTCTTGTTTCTGATCATAATTATAAAAAAATAATTGGGTTGATGTCCATTGGGAAGAATAACAAATATTTTTTAATAGAAAAAAGTTTGAAGAATCGAATAATGTGCTTTTTGATATCATAAATGGAGGATCAGAATTTTTTTTATAAAATGATGATGCCAAATTGTCATTGGGACTGAAAGGGTTAATGGTGCCTTAGACGACTCTGTAAACCAAATAGATATGATTTTATAGTGTTTTTTACTCGTAAACCAACATTTTTTTTACCGATATTAGAAATTCATAATTCTATAAATTAAAAATATTAAACCAAAATAAATTTGAGCTCAGAAAGTTAAAAAGTTAAATTTTTGCAAGTTCTTAAGTGTAAATGTGTAGGCCTTTTTAACTTGACATGGAACGACCCTGTAAGTGTTTTCCCTACGGAAAATGTATAACAAAGGAAAAACAAGTTTTACAGGGTAGTAAATGAAAAGCGCGGTTTTACAGGAATAGGAATAATTTATTGATTATTAATATAAACTATTTGTATCTTTTCTTATTAACACATTGTAAACCTTTGGCATGAATATTTGAAATATTAAAACTTCTTGTAAAATATTTTGTATTTTTTTTTAAGGAATTGAATCATTCTTAATAAATTTAGGTATTACCAATTCTCAGAATATAATGCAGTTATAGGCAAAAAAAAAATATCAACTAATTAATATGCCACCCCAAAATTGTCCATGTCGCAGATTATGCAGGAAAATGCGCACCTTTTGTTTGAAGTTATTATTAAGTTATTCTTAAAGCTAGTTCCCAGATAGCAAAACAATTTTGGCCAATGTCGCATGAGCACAGGTTTCATACGGAAATTACGAAAAGTGCAATACTTAATTTTACCAGCAATCTTATACCAGCAATTTACTTTTACTCAAGAATACTTACTTTTTCCAGCAATTTTATAGTATTTTGAAAACGTAAAAGGCAAATATAATATTATGTTTCGCAATATTTTAAATCAAGAATTTTGAATTGTAATTTTTTTATATAATATTCAAACTAATAGGCATGGGTTATATTTTATAAGTGACCAACCATACGTTAAAATAAATATTTATCTATAGAGTAAGTATTGAAATTTTTTAAAATTCACTTAAACTTTACCAAGCATCAACCATCCAAGGAAGACTTCCCACGTTATCAGCAGACAATAGACCAGCAGGGATAAGTTCACCAAGGCTGACAATCCGGGAACAAACGGCATGGAATGAACTTTAGTGCAGCACAAACTGTACTGCGCCCCATTCTGTGGAAGGCAAAGAAGAGTAGCTAGTATGACCACAGAAAACATAAGGCACATGGCCGAAACGACCACCAACGAAAAGCTATTGTCCATATCTGCAAAATTCAGCACAACTGCGTTGGTGGAAGCAGCCAAGAACAGTGCTGCTATGCTGACATTGGCGCGAAATGCGCTGGAAGGTGTGGGTTCTGGAACTTGCTTGGAGGGATCGTGTTCCTCTAGTAAGGCCATGTTGGCGATCTTGGCCTGGTCCTTGTACTGTTGTACTACAGAGTCGATGTCGGTGTCCGAATCGTTTTCGGATGAGTCTTCGTCGATGCACGTTGTGGATACGTCTGGGTTTTCGGCGATTGTCTCGTACCCGATCCCGTTCGTGTACTGGGATTCTTGTATTTTTTGTCTGGAACCATTGCGTAAGTTCCTAGCCTTGGTGTGGAACATGGGTTCATATTGCCAGGTTGTGTTGTCCCGATATCTGAAAATAGAAAAAATATAAAATGTATACCAGTTTTTATGTATAACTCGTTTGAAACATAATAATAGTATTGCTTAGTTTGAAAATCAGACAGAAACTCATTATAATTAGGACTCAAAGCTTTGCATCAGAAATACAGATATAATTAAAGAATATAAAAATAAAACTTCCAGTTAAAAATTCAAATTTAATCTAATTCAGAGTGAAAATAAGTTTATACTTCAGCCAATTTACTTCTCCCTCCGAGGCTTAACTCTCGTACCAGAAAAACACAACTAGATAAATAAACAACTTGTTATATAATGTGGAAGAGGAATTAGGAGAACAAAGGAATTTGAATTTAATGAGCATGAACGAATAATTTACAGAAATCAACTACTTTCTCCTCTTTCTACTGCTCTTCTCTTCAACCTCTTTCAAATAATACTAAGGTATTTGGAAGCGCTATATTTTGAACTCGGCACAAAAAATGTCCGCTCTCTACTGATTAGGCTATCCAATACAATGAGTCAATACTTATCGCATATCAGGTTCCCATTTGATTTAGATAAGTTTTCAATTACGGTTAGATAATGAGGTTTTATCTTATTACACACCATACCATCCTATTACACATCTTTTTACATTGTCCCCATTGCAACCTGATAGTGATTGAGAATTATTACGCGAGAGCTTAGTACATTAATTCTATACCTAGTTTATCTCGAATGCGAGCCTCCAAAGCATTTTCCTTTCCCATCCCCGCATGTGGTTTTCTTCGAAACGGTGCGGGTGTGAGCGTGTTTTTTCCCCACCCTACTTGGGTTTCAACTGTTTGGATTGTTAACCTCACAACAGAACCTCAAACGCGTTAGGTTTAGAAAAACGATGTTCCCCCCGTTTATTAGAAATGGGGGAAGGCTAGGTTAGGTTTTAATTATCGTCGCACTATAGCTACACGAGGGCTATTGCCGACGGGCTTCGTATTTTAGAACCACAGTCGAGTGACGAGCCGGCACCTGAATAGCCGGCACCACCCAACGCAACCGTTAAGGTTGACATCGTACGCAGCGTTAGGACTTTGAAGGATATTTAACGTGCACTCCCTTACAAGGGGTATTATTCGTCGGACTTTTATTTCGGCAGTTAGATCGGCAGTTATTTTGGCGATGCCCGGACCCGAACCTGGGACCTTTTGCATGCTAGGCGAATGCCTAACCTACGGATGGGGGAAGAAAATGCTTTCGAGGCTCGCCTTATAGAGAGACAAAGTTATATAATATTTCCGATGTAAATTGGTCATCATGTAGACGTTACGATATCTAATGGACATTCACAAATAATCGTAAGCTATCTTTTTATACAAGAAATTAATTTATTTCATTAAAAATTAATTTATTTCATTGAAAATTTATTTCATTAAAAATTAATTTATTTTAATATTATGTAATTCATTTTCATATTATGCAATTCATTTTCATATTTGATTTTTTTAAATAAAAAACAGTATTAAAAAATATCGCAGGTTAGAACTTCTACGTACAACCAGATATTTGTTACCTTTGGATAAGAACAAGAAAAGGTATCCAACAGTTCACTGTCAGAGGAAACACCACCGACAGAACCATCAACACAGACATCGGCAAGAACATCACCAAAAGTCCGACAACAATCACGCACAAGATCTGGACAGAACCCGAAGCAATCGGAGAACAAAATGGCCTCTTCTTCTTCGACAGGCTTCGGAACAAAAGCCCGTCAGTGGCCATGTCTTCAATCACGAAATGCAGGGTATAAAAAGTCTCTATCCCTAGAATGCAAAGGCAGATGAGATGAAGAATGTTACTGGCAAGAACTTCCGTGGAATGGTCGAGTTCTGTTTGTGTATGAAGCGTGTTTCCTGTGTGGTAGGACATGAATAGTAGAGTGAAAACGATCTTGAAGCATACAGCGTTGAGGGGTACAACTGCGGCTGTGGTTTTCTGCCGGACTTTGGTTTCGGAAATTCGTAGTAGGCTTTGGGGTCCAGAGAAGAAGAGAAGGCACATTGTTGATATCCTTAGAACCTGATGAATGTAATAGTAAGTTAGCTAAGTTAAACCCTAAATATAAAATATAACCATCACAAATGCATGAAATTTAATTAATATCGAATTAAACCAAAATTTTAAATATTAACCTCAAAACATTCATGCAATTATTTGATATACTTCTTTTCATTAAATAAAAAAATTAACGTTTGCAATTTTTTTTTATGAAATTCGAGTGTGATTACCAATTAAATTACTCTGAAATACAACCAGAAATAGCATGAACTTTGAAAGTTAAGAAGGTAATTAAATTCAACAGATGACCAAAGTTTATAACAATATTTTAAGCATATGGTGTTTTTACTTCAGTATTATTTTAAAGAGGTTATCAAAACCCAATATTAACCAACAAGTCATTAGGTAGTTTTAAATAAAGGCATTTAAATTTTGAAATAATCAGCCTTTCTACACTTATTTTAAAATTTATTTTTACAATAGAAAATTATAGCAATCGCTAAATAATAAACACTAGTTTTTAATATTAATATAAGTTTAGACCTACAAAAGAGTAGAAGAAATTTCATAAAAAAATGTCCATAAAATTTTACAGGGTTTTTAACGTTTCTGATATTTATGATTTATCACATGATTTATAATACGTTAATTATTATTTATAATATTGTTATTTACGATATGTTAATAAAGGATTCAGACAGTTTATAACAAACAATAAATTAACCATTTTCCTGTAAATCTAACTTTTTCAATTACTACCCTGTAAAACTTGTTTTTCCTTTGTTATACACCATAGGTAGGGAAAACACTTAGGTCCGCATTCTACGCCAAATCAACGAGGCTCATAACTTTTGGAAATCGAACTTTTTGACCTTCTGAATTCAAATGTCATTATTAAAATTGAGTTTTCTAATTCTGCATTTTATTCAATGTATTCACCTTGTATGTTTTAGCTATTATTATAATGTAACATTAATATAACATTATGCTTCTTTCGGCAATGGATGTTATTTGTTTACTTCATATCCTAACTATGCTATTTAAAAGTGATTCCACTTTTGTTGTTTGGATAACGACACTAGAGCTACACATGGTCTATTGGCAATGAGTCTCGTAATTTAGAATTCCTGGAAGATAGAACTCAATTAGAACTCCAATTATCCGAACTTCAATGGCATTGTTGTGCTCCATCCATCCACCAATGCTCTTCACAAGCAAAAAGTGTTACTTCAAATGTATTCAATGTGCAAAAGCGTTGAGTCAAATGCATTTTGCTTAAAGATATTTTTCTCTCAATTTTTACATACATGCAGTGATTAATTAAAATGTACACTTTTTCTTCGGAATAACTTGTTCCTATGTATTATAAGTCTTAGTTTATAAAAGTCTGTTATCTAGAGTAATAAATTGCCGAATGGGAACCAGTCCTATTTGACTTTGATTCTTGAAGTTATTGTGTTGCTGAATATATTTAGACAACCCGTATCCACCAAATAGGCCCCTCAAGACAAAGAACGAGCTACGTCGGGCCATATAGAAACCAGATAACAGATAACTGGTAGTAAATTATATGAAATATGTGCCATCAGGAATATTATTTGAGGTTGTTTATGTTGTGAACCGACATAATGTTCGACTGTAATAACACGCCAGCCAATTGTAGCTCTAGTGCGGTGTTAATTTAACCAACCTACCAACTTTCCGCGTATATAAATAGATAATAACCATTTTCGGAATACCAGGTGCCCAGGAGAAATCCGTCAGTTCTTTCATATCACACGGACATGCAGTAAGTACAGGGTGGTTATAAAATAACGCTTGCAATTCGGAGTGGTCTGTAGCTTGAATGAATAATCCAAATGCAACAATTATTGAGACAATTACTAATCAAGAGGGGGGAAAAAGAATGTAATCATAAAAAATAATCATAAAAAAGAATAATCATATAAAAAAATCGTCTCTTGACCAGGGTTCTAAATTACGAGGCGTCATCAATTATGGCCAATTACGGCCAACACAGCTAATTACGCCTCGTAATTTTGAACCCTGGTCAAGAGACGAGTTTCTTTTTTTCAAAAATGAATGGAATCATAAAACGAAACTCGTCTCTTGCCAAGGTTCTAAATTACGAGGCGTAACCAATTATGGCTAATTACGGCCAACACACCTCGTAATTTAGAACCCTGGTCAAGATACGAGTTTGTTTTTTATGATTACATTCTTTTCCCCCCTTCTTGATTAGTAAGTGTCTCAAAGTTTTTTGCATTTGGATTATTCATTCAAGCTACAGACCACTCCGAATAGCGAGCGCTATTTTAAAACCACCCTGTATATCCATTATTGCCGGAGAGTTGGCAGATATGCTAATCTAAAATTTGCTTTTTTAAGCGTTATACCAGTTTGCCCAGTGGTATATATTTAACAAATGCTTACCTCGTCAATACTATCAACACCAAACCAGTTCACATCCGCCTCACTCTTTTCTTCACTCCCGGACCATCGGACAACAGCAAACGACGCCAGAGCCATCACAAACGCAATCGGAACAAACACAACAAACCACACCAAGCCATCACTCAATCCTGTGACCACGAACAACACAAAAACGAGCACGAATCCAAATGCTGGCAGTCCATCGGTGTTGGACAAGAATGATGCTGGCTCCAGGAGTTTCGTGACGGCATTGTCTGTCCACTGGTCGACCAGCAATGCTGATGACTTGCAGATGCTGGCCACCAGGGATGCCTGGGACAGAATCCAGGTCCAACCCAGGAAAAATGCCAGCACTTCGCTGGAGCACTGGTAACAGCAGCTGTAGATGGAGGGAACGACTTCGTTGGACTCGGAGGAGAGGTATTCGGACAGGCAGATACCTAGTGGGAATAAAAGGAGTGTTATTGAATTGATTTTATCGTTTAGCGAAATATTTTTTGCGCATCATTTAGGAATGTAAATGAAGAGTACACGGGAAAAACCGATTGATTTTGTAGAGAAGTTTCCTTAGCAGGCCACTTTGGTGATGATAGCGAGTGATCGCCTAAACTTGTGCAAGGAAATTAGTTCCTACCACAGAAATCATATAGTTAAAGTAATAGAGTGGCGGATCACGTAACCTCCAATGCTAACGACGGGACGCGCAGTTAATGAAGCCCCAATGAAGCCAGTGTTGTAGGTCACGTGATATTCCACTCTAATACTTTAACTACTATCTCTGTGGTTCCTAGCTACCAAGATTCAGGCGATTGATGATCCCGGCGCTTAGACCAAGCGAAGAAGAGAGAAACCGGTTTTCTGCCGCCAATGTCCGCCAAGCAGACAATTGCGGGCGTCCGCCTAATAAATCAATCGGTTCTTCCCGTGTACTCTTCAAATGGTACAAAGTCTGCTGGAGGTAATACAGAATGAATCATAAATTAACCGCAATTACAAAAGTTGGTGAGTGTACCTTGATGCCCAGCTAATTAAATAAAGTCAACAAATAGTACCTTTTCTCAACCAATAGCAAATCTTAAATCCAAATCACTAATTTAAAATGAATCAAATTAAAACTTATACAATATTCGATAAACTTTAAAAAAAATTAATTCAAAATTACTTAATTTTGGAATTTTTTAAAAATGTTTTAGGATAAAAATCCCTTCTCCCCACACACACTTTATAAAACAATGCATATTTTTTTAGGTTGATCAGGCGTTGAAATATCCTCATCCTAGAGCTACACGAGGGCTATTGGCTACGGGCGTCAATTTAGAACCAATATCCAGTGACGAACCGACAACATTGAAGACACCCAACGCAACATTTAAGTGCGACTTTTGGGATTTGGGGTCATTCGGATTAAAATAACGTAGAACTAAACCTACTCGAAGACAATTAGTTTATTTTAAATTAATTAAAAATATTATTAAACATTGAGTGTGAAAAGTTAAAAAAGTATTTATAATGGCATGGAACACTTTTGAAGCAATTAACTGTCTTAAGTGATTTTTTTTATTTAACACGCATAACATTTAGTCTTAAATATTATTGCAAAAAAATTAAGCCCAATGTAATGTTTCATAAAACCATATTGATTCAAAATGCATATATTTTTGCAAATAATTCTGAATAACTTAATGGAATCTTTGAAAGTTGGCTTTTTAAACAAATAACCTAAATAACTAATCAACTTGTAAGTACGAATTAAATTCCTCTTTTTTATATAAAAGTGCTTCACTTAATAATGAACAATTTAGCCAGCACAATTAGAAGTTTGGAGTTCCCTGATGAAATATTCCATCTCTCGATGAATAAGAATGACTCATAATTAACCACGCGGTGTATTCTACGAGAAAGTTCGAAAAGAGAACCACCTGTGCCGTTTGATTTAAACACAGGTGATATCTACATCTTAAGCTGCTGTTTTCAGATAACAGTTTTTGTCTGTTTTTGTTATTTTATTAGGAATTTTTTGAGTGATTGTCTTGCAGGGTTGGACAAATTTTAATTGCAATAAAATTAAAGATTAACAATTAATTGGTAAATGTAACCACAACACTTAACAATTCATCAATTGTAAATGTGGAAATTTACAACAAACAATTTTTAATTGTTAACTGTTAGGTTTGGTTTGAATCATCGTCTCGCTAGAGCAACCCGAGGGCTATTGGCGATGGGCGTCGTATTTAAGACCCACAGTCAAGTGACGAGCCGACACCTGAATAGGCACCCAACGCAACCGTTAAAGGCGACATCGTACGCAGCGTCGGGACGTAGAAAAATATTGAAAGTGCACTTTCTCTACGCTACTCTCTCTCTCTCTCCTCTCTCTCTCTCTCTCTCTCTCTCTCTCTCTCTCCAGTCTCTCTCCTCTCTCTCTCTCTCTCTCTCTCTCTCTCTCTCAGTGCAATCATAAATTTTATTTGGGATAAAATTCTGATACTCTATTTTCAAAAGCATGTTGGTTCGGTTCAACTAAAGTTAGACTAGAGCTACGCAATAGCAATTCGTAAAAAAAGACCTTGTAATTTTGAGACACCGGCATATCTCTGAGAACAAATAGAAGATAACAAGTGGGTCCTATTATACATGTATGAGGGTATATTTAAAAGAATACCCACATGTTAAAAGTATACATCTTCGCTGCTTTACAAGGTAGTAACTAAAAAAAAAATACCGATTTTGTGTGTAATACGGAATTGGAAACATGGAAATTGTAGTCGTACCAGTGATGATGCATTTCGATTTCGATATTATCTTCTATATAAAGCATTCGTTTAACCAAAAATCCAATAAAGTGTTTACGATATAAACAACGTTGCCGGTTTGTTGGCGTAGATTTTTAAAAATTATGAACTCTTTGTAAAAGCAGAAATGATTTAGCTTCACCATAGCATTAAAAACGAAAATTGAATTGATTAAATGAAAAAGACCAAGTAAAATATTGTGTAATTTTCTAGTCATTTATTATGTTTTCAATCTCTCTTTATCGATGCGTTTTCTCGATTTAAAAAAAAAAGAATACTATTAAACAATAGGTTTGTAGAAGACAAAATAGCGGGTTATTAATAAATTAGGAAACAAGGAAATATTTATTAAGCAGTAATTTAATTATTTTAATTCAATGGTAATGGCTTAAATCTAATATTAAAAAGGGCATATTTTACTTTTTTGTAGGATTTAACTTAAGCGGTTAGGTTATATAAATAAATAGAGATTACAAACGTACTGTTGCAATGTATTTAGAGAATAAAAATTCTATTTTAAACTTTCCTAGTTTACAATTTGCACAAACTACAAAGATTTACTCTTTAAAAGAAGATTTTGAACACTATCTCAATCAGGTGTGTGGGTTACAGTACAATATAGTCCTCCCCCCCCCCTTCGGACCAATATTAACAAATTTAATTTGCTGTTAAAAACACACAAAAGTATGAGATTAGAAAATAATTAGCTTGAATAGTTACACTACTTGTATTTATAGAATTAATTATTTCATCGATAGTGAATTATTTGGTGTAATTGGGCTTCAATTTCTCTAAAAAAAAATTCGAGATTCCTTCCTTAAAGAAAAACTCTTAGTTGCTCCGGCCAATACATTTTTTTTACCTAAATGTTAGTTGCGATTGTCTCAATCCTGTACTGTAAAAGGTTAGCCGCCTGGTGGTAATAACACCTGTTGCGGTATCAGCTGTCAAGGTGGAACATGTTTATGACATTTCTAGAATGTCTCCTTTGATATAATGTCTTCGTTAGTCATATTTAGTTTTTTTCAAAATGTCTGGAATTCTTAACGTTTCTAATTTGTATTATAGGATATTTTTTAATGCATCACTTTTATTGAGTTCATCTCAATATAGGAATTTAATAGCTCATTAAAACTAAAAAGCTTTTTTTATCTTGTTTTTTGAATTATAATAAAAAAGTATAAATTATTGAGCACAGTTATATCACTGCAAAAATAACTTTCTTCCGAGTTCATATATTCGAAACAAAACTGAATCGAATTTAAGAAAAATTTTTTAGGTGGCCCTACACTAGTTTTCTTTAGTAAATTAAGTTTAGTTTGAATTATCGTCGCACTAGAGCTAGCACGAGAGCTAGACGAGCAGTCAAGTCAATATCACAAAAAAATATTACGCAAGATATTATTTGAAAAGGCATCTTTAATTTCTACAAAATATGCTAAAAAGTTATTAATTTGGGAGTTATATGAACTTAAAACTTTTTCACAGATTTTAGTTTAATAGTTTCCTACACATGATTTTAGTCCTGAAACATTTGCTTCATACTTCTTATCATTATTTCTTGTATAAATAATTAGCTCATATATTTTGGATAAATTTTTAGAAAAATAATTTTTTTCCTACATAATGCTAAGTTTAAGCGAAGTTATAATCTCCGAATGTATTTCCCTCATTTTATATTCTATAGCTTGAGGATCAAATATTTGAATTAAACTGATTAAGAAGAGAGAAAACAGTGAAGATTAAAATAAAGAACTAAAATACTATAGCTTGGAATTTTACTTTTTTTAAAAGAAAATATCTATTCATATTATATAGTTACAGTATTTGTTCAATTTTACCAAAAAAAAAAACAGTTTTTAATTTTCTTTTGAGACAGAAAGCGGTATAATGCTAGAAATGTGTATTAAAATACTTTATATATATGGTTATTAAAATTTTAATTTTTGTCTCAGAAACTTAAAATTATCCGTTTATAATCAATAAAAAAGTAGTAATTTTACTATCTTACCATTTGCTATTAGAAGCACACTGTTACATTTTAGGAGAAAACTGCACCGGGATTCCGAAACTTTCTAAGTGCCGGCACTGTTTTAAAACTGAATTCACCAATTTTGTAGTGAAACCATCGACTTTGATAAATCGCAAAAGTGTTAAATCTGCGTTCCAAATAGTGCTGGAAGCTAGAAAGCTCCAGAATTCCAGTGCAACCCTGCACAAAACTTTAACAATGCAGAATTAGTATTCTAAGCTTTCTATTCGCAAACATCGGATTTAAAATAAAATCATAAAAATATAAATAAAAAAATATTACCTCCAGTTATCGATGCAACTCCAGCAATAATTAATGGAACCAATAAGTTCGATGTAGTCAACGACAAATTATCCTGAAGAATAAGCAGCACAATACCATACAATACGCTGCAACACATAACTACGACGCATACACAAGATCTCAAGGCATCGGTCCATGTTGTACCATTGTTTTGAGGTAACTTCTGCGGACTGTGGACACTGCTACGCTTGCGACCCAGTACTGACAAGTACTGGGGTTTAGTACGCATCATCATTATCCACCAGTCTGTAAACCAGTTTGTGATACCCATTGGGAATTGTTGTTTTTTTTTTCAATTGTATTGTTGCATCGATAGATTTCGTTCGAACTAGAGTCAAGTCAATAGTAACGTCTGGTTTCAGTTCAGTTTTAATGTTGCCGTTAAATATCACACGATAGTTATGGCTGAAGTTTGAATTGCATTATAGACAAAAATTCGTTTAGTTTAGAAGATGGAAAATTTAAACTTGGATTTAAATTTTGACTACAGTTAAAGTAACTACAGTTAAGTTTGACTACACTATTATTCAACAATGCACATGCAATACAATTCCTAAAAAAATCGTTTTTAGTTAAAAGTTCTAGCCTTTTGAATAACAAATTGCCTAATACAGTTCATTATACAGGAGATTTCATGAAAGTAGAGCAGACCTAACTAAAAGTTATTCGGAAAAATACAATCATTCAGTCGAACAGTTATCTTGCAGAAAAAAGTCCAAAAAAATATAATTACTTTGGGCGAATTCTTCATAAAATGAAGCCGTCTTCAAGAAAATTCGCATATCCAAACTAATTTTAAGGAGCTCACGGCATAATTCAAGTAAGAATTCATCACAACGGCACAAGTTTCACCATTCTTCACACAAATGATATAATTCACAGTAGCAACTGATGTCAAACACTGTACACCGAAAACCGTTCCATTATCTATAGTGTTTATACCTGCCAAGGTTACACACAGGTGGATTTTAACAACTAAATTCTGATGTTATCAGATTTAACACAACATAATCTTCACGAAACATATTTAAAACAATTTTTCTTGCTAAATAAACCTTTAAAAGTAAAAACTTTTCTAAGGTTTGGCAGTTCCGATGTTTCGTAAGGCTAGCTATCGAATGGAATCGGAATAGAGGAAGGAAGAAAAGAGGAAGTATAAAAAGTAGTAAAGGTGTTAAAGAAATTATTTCCGATTTCGCGTTTACCAGTTCTTAAATCAGTTTTCCACCTGTTATTCTGAAAATTAAATATAAAATCATGATTTTTTTTTTAATTTTGCTTTTTTGTAACAGGAATTCGACATTATGGCTCTTGTTAAATTCTAAGAGTATTTCAATTTAATTAAAAGTAAAATATAGTAATTTAAAAGTGCTTCGAAGCAAAAAAACTGATTGACGCATTAAACTTTTATCATTAACCATTTAATTTCGAAACTTTTTTCAAAATATAAAAGATCTTTCTAACAAGACCTAAGAAGACTATTATGCAGTATTGAAGCATCATTTCTAGTTAAATTATGTCAAGACCCTTTAAGATTATTTTTTTACTAGTTTTGTTACGATGTATAACATTAAATTATCAGAAATGTGCAATTTAGTGTACATGATACCTTTAATATTGTTCAATAAGTTGATTTTCTGACGTTCTAACAAGAATTGGGAAGTTTTTTTTATATAGATTCTCATTGAAATAGTCTGCACATCGATACATTTTGATGGCCACTAATTAATACAGCATTTTTACAAAAAAGAAATGATGTCGTAAATCACATAGTAAAATTAGCAGGTAAAGCTACATTTTATTAAAAGTAATACTCTTTTAAAATAACGTACTTGTTATTTTTAACAAGACTTTGAAGAAAAAGAGTGACGTTTCTGTTATCAGCCAATGAGAAACGAAGTTTCGTCTATTCGTAATCAGCAAACACAGATGGAGGTTCCCAAACATGGGTTGAATTTACATTGTACTAGAACTATGCTGTTTTTCTTTGATAATGGTTAAACTAAAAGGCTCCACTAAAGTTAAAAGAGAGCTTTTATTTTTGGACTTCGTAAATTTCAAAAACCTTAACTGTAATGAATAATTAATTAACTTATTGAAAATTCTTAAATAAGTGGCTATCTCCTACTTACTTTCACAATAAAGTGTTAACTTCTAATTGATAGAAACAATTCAATTTTATACTAAAGGTAACAGTATAACATTGATATTTTACAAAAAATTTACTATATATTACTATACACAAAGTATAATACTAATAGTTAAAATGAATTAGTATACACATTCGTAAGTTCATAGAACATTACTGAATTAAACAATATTTGCTTTTTGACACACGAAGCATCTATACTTATATTCCATTCGATAATAAAAGTTGATTAACACTTCAAAATTGTAAATAACTTTTCAGATTAAAGTATTTAGGGATTCGTTGAAAGAATTTCACCTTAGTATAAAAATTCCAATGTCATAAAAACTTGGGGAATGGTATTCCTTGAATTTTTTTTCTGATGTCACTCTATAGGACATTCATCATTTTTCTATGAATGCGCTTAAATATAAATATATTTGCCGTAAGTAGGAAATGGTAGTATTTGCCGGGTAACCAAACCGAAGTTTTATTTTAATAAGGAAAGAAAATTTTGGAGTGAAATTACTCCAGCTGTTTTAAATATCTTTACAAACAAATGAATCCATCTCCAGTTCCAGTTGGAGAAGTGCCTTTTTCGACACCTAAAGGCATTTTCTCAGATGAGTTAAAAGTTAACTCGTTTTCGTTTGGAGTGCTCCTGTTGGGTAACACACAGGAAATCACCCCAACAGGAGAAGAGCATTTTTCCCTCCATGGGAGAGGAAAATCATCCACTCAGAAGTAAAGTAAATGGAGTGTTTTTTTAAGAGTGTAGTTTTTTTTTGTTATATGATAAACTTAGCCGGCTAACAGGCACTATTATACCACTTTTCGAAATCGATCCGAATATTTTAAAATTTTCAATAAATAATTTTAAAACAAAATATTCGAACCAATTAAAAAAAATAGAATTATAAAGCCCCGTAAACCATCTATATTTATCCTATTAAAAAAAATGGTTAACAAAAAATATTCTATGCAGCTAGGGTGCCACGATAAATAGTAAGTACTATACAAAGTACTACAAGTTCATTCTTTTATTTAGGCTCTCTAAATACAGCCGAAAAAATTCGGCTTAGAAAATTCTTTTTTTCCCATTGGATTAACACAAAGACACTTGGGTTTGGAGAACCGTTCCTACATTCCAATTTAGATATAAATACAAAATCTGTAAGGTGACACACTAAATTTTATCCAGCAAGAAGCTATTCGCACAATTACCTAATGAGACATGTCAGAGTAGCCGAGACAATCGGGAGACATCCTATTACCTAATTCTTTTATTGAAGCCTCGGCAACCATGTAGTCCCAACAAAGAAGCAAAATATCAATCCGACTACAGATCAACTTATGTACCCAGGACTAGCTAGGGTAGACTAACCAGTGAATGAACGCTTAAGCACAATTTGTTCTAAGAAAATTCATACATTTAAAGAAAATATAGCTTGTGGATTTATGGCCATGTGAACACATCCGTCATTATATGTAAATTCTACAAAAAAAGGACGTAACTTTATATTGCATTGGGTTTTTTGGGGTCCAAATAAAAAGTGGTACAAAAGCCAAGTGAATGAACAGTACTTTTACCAGTGAATGAACCCAAAAATGTCCAGTCAATAAACGTGTTGGATTTTAATTAATGACCAGGACAACCAATCAGATGTCAGATAGCTTCCTACTAGATGAGAGGAAGTCAGTGTTGCCAATCCAGCCAGTGGAGTGATTTTTAATCCTTACTTTTTAAATGTATTTACCAACTGTTCATTCACTGGTCAGTCTACCCTATAAACTCGATTTACTCCTAAGAAAGCGATAGTTAGGGAATAATTTATCCGAACCAGGTGGAATTGGTGGGTTGACATTTACCGTTTTTCTTCTTCTAAAGTCATTTTAAGAGTTAGGGTTAGGTTGAATTACCGTCGCACTAGAGCTACACGAGGACTATTGGCGACGGGCCGTCATAATTTTGAACCACAGTCAAGTGACGAGCCAACACAACAGTAGTCACTGAACGTGACTTTTAGGGGCTACATTGTACACAACGACTTGATTTTGAAGCATTATTTAACGTAACCCCTTCTACACTGGATAGTATTCATCGGACGTGTTGGCTACAGACAGTTTATAAGTGAGCACATACTTAAACAATGTCTACGTCCGAACCTGAGACCTTTCGCATGCAAGACATGTTCTTTAAAGACTGAGCTCTTCAGCAACCCTTACGATATTTGGGGAACAACTTGGATGAACCAGGTGGAATAAGCGAGTTAATTTTACCACTTTCCCTAAAGCCGTGTTAAAGTAACATTGAATTTCAAATTATAGTAGAAGGCCATCATAAGTTGTTGGTTCTATCGTTATTATCTGGATAAGAAAACATTACAGGTGTATGGGAATGTTCGACAGACATCAGAAGTACAATAAATATATAAAATAAATTGAAAAGGGAAGTTTACAAAATTATAAATATGGCATGAAACTTATTGACATAAAAATAGCATTTTTCTAGACGTCGTTTTTCTTCTTAAGTTGGCTTCAAAATATATCTTTTTAAAATTTTATTGACACTTTTAAAAAGTGTCAAGTTAACTTAACAAAAACGGAAAGGTGAAACAAAGTGATATAACTAGTCAAGTTATAAAGTTATACATTGAATTTGTCGAACATTACAATTACAGGATGCGAAACTCCCAGAAGATCATAGTAGGATCCCCCCCCCTCCTCCTTTCACGACTTTCACTAAAGAAAAGACATTGAAGGTGACATTTCTAATTAATATTTTTTATAAGGAGCTTAAGTCACTGTAAGACTTCCATTTAGCGTGTCGCAAGATTAACTAATACAATATACTCAATTCGATAACTCTTACCAGACAAATAGGACCTAGTCTACAGCATTGCGAAATGTTTTGTACTTTTAAAAGAGTTAATTTGCATTCTCTAACACTAAATGTTATAACACTTTTTTTTAACCTGTCATCTTGAAACCTATGTATTGTATTTTTACTTGTGTTTTTGTCGAGGAACTTAAGAAAAATAGTAAACTTGTATTTGTTCCTTGAGAAAAATACAAGTTTATCATTTTAACGTATAAAAAAAATTGAACCAAAAATATGAACATAATAAAATATGAATATAATTTATATGAAAATATAATGACGATTCCATTACCGAAAAGTTAATCATAAATCTGATCAGACTAACTATAGGGACTATAAAACAAAAATCAATCACGAACCATGTCCTATCCCCCAGTGGGATCAATCTTACAATCAAGGGTCGAAATCAATAAATCCCCCCCCCTCCCCCCCGACGCGTGGGAGAAATTAAATATTATGAATGAATGGAGAGGGGGCCGACTTTTGGCGTGGGAAGTATTTCGTACTACGTATTTGCGTTGAATTCCTTGACAAATTGGCGGAAAATGTAGGTACTGGTGTAGTGTGGGCGGGGTAATGCGTCATAACGGGTAAGTGAGGGCGATAGAAAATATGTTGACTAACTATTTGTACAATTTATCGGGTGTTAAGGGATTTTTGTTTTTGTTAGAGTGTTGATTGTTTGAAGTAATAAAAAAATGGATAAGTGAAATAGAAGAATAACCTAAAAATAGCGCTGGGAGGCTTAGGAATGAACAATAATAGCTATAAATAACACTATAATAAATTAAGGTAGATTTTGATGGGATGCCTAACATTTAAAGGTTAATAAATACTAAAAATATGCCATTAGAATCCATGAAATGTATGAGGGTGGAACCAGACATTGAAGGTTATGTGTTACTCTGTTTTTATAAAATAGGTGAAACACCCGTAATAGGTAAAGCAGTCTGATTGGTTACTAGTACACTAGGTGTTATGCCGTTTTTCAAAGTGATCCAAATCGGCGTAAACCAGAAATAGAAAACTGTATAAACCTATATTTCGATTAATTTAAGTTTAGTACACAAGAAAAAATAAAGTTAACACAAAAAATATTTTTTTTTGCACAATATTTCACACTATAAAAAACACCTTTTTACAAGAATTAGTACAAGAAATACGCCTAAAAATATATAGCTTTTTTATTTCAACTAGGGCGATATTTTCAAAATGAGTTTTGGCAATTTACTAAGCCAGTGGCTCAAGTACGCCAACCCTTTCTATCTCTCTCCCCCACCCCCCACGTTAATACAACAGCAAAAAAAATTTTTTTAGGAGTCAAATTATGTTTTAACCTTTAATGTGTTTAGAAGGCAGAATTCGGTAGACATTTTTAGGGGTGAAAGGAAATTCCAAGTTACGTCTAAGTCCAAATTCTTAACTAAATGCTAATGGAGGCATCAATTTTAAGTTTTCTTAATAATAGACCGTCATGGGCATAGAGATTGGGGAGCTGACTTATTGTTCAGGTCTCACTTTCTGGCCTATGACGTCATTTACCAGTCTATTTATAATACGGTACTAGAACAACCGATATAATGGTGGATGGTCTTGTTAAATCTATCGAATCGGCTACAAGTACACTAAGTGTCATATTGTTTTTCAAGGCAGGCTTCCAATGTACATGATGATGGCATAAGCCAGAAATCGAGAACTGGAATAAACTAACAGTTTGATTAACTTGGTTTTAAGTTAAATAAAATATACTAAGGTTGCTAATGATGTTTTGCAATGGATTTTTTAATCACATTTAACAATTAAATTTTCTATTAATTTATTCTTTATTATAAATTCTATTTACCCGTGGTACAAATAAAGTATCAATACTGTTTAAGTTAAGTGTTGAATTTAAATTTTTTAAGAAATTCATATGTTGTAGATAAATTTTTGCGTACCATTTTTTTTAAAAAAAAGCAATTGTATTAACTGAAGAAAAATTTCCATCCGTTTAATGCATGTTTCCGTTTGTACCCGTAACTAACACACATATATAAAACATCCAGAATAAAATTAAAAGTCACATGAAAATGAAAAGTAAGAAATGACATTAAAATACAAGAAAAAGGTACGTATCATTTTTTTCTCATTTATAGACCTAGTCAAAAATAAGGACTGAAAGCAAAATTCAAAATTAAATAGTAAAAATTTAAGTTAAATTCTTACAAAATATGTGTACTCCCAATGATTGTAAATGTCCAAATTTTTAAGAAAATGATTTTAATAATTTAGTTAAATTTTCATTTAAAATAACTTCAAACAAAATATGAATTTTCTTTATTTTGTAAATTACTATTGACTTTATTTTACTATTTGTAAATACCAGATTTTAATTTTTCAGACGGCCCCAAACATAAAAACTAACGATTCTTTAATAAATCTAATCATAACTTCTAAAAACAATTTTAATAATTAGTTTTAAATCAATATTGCATTTCGAAATTTGTGTGTTCAAAATAAAAGAAATCAATGCAAAGTAATTTCGGAATTGAAAGAAAAATATTTTCCCCACCTTTCAAATTAATTGAAGTAATTTTTCAAAATTAAAATCGAGCGCCATTGATCCTTCCAACACATGACGCTAGAGGGCAGCAGCGGTCAAATTCCCACTCTGCGTCGAATCGCGCCGGTGTCGAGGTTATCCAATTGAAGCCGAATCCTGGGATAGTAGAAAGATTCGAATTCACCTTCAATTTAGTAAAGGAGATATTTCATTTAAATTTCTATTTTAAAAGGTAAGTGAATTTTTTTCTCATATTTGCATTTGGTTATCCTTTTTGGTCTGGTTTGTATTATGGGGCTGCGTAGAACAATGCAACCAAAAATCGATTTTTTTTTAATATTCCATTTCGGAGTTTTCGATGCAGAGCTGTGTTGCAGTAAAGCTCATAGTACGATGGAAAATTCTAATGAATGAGATTTCGGCATAGGACAATTTTTCTTGGTCTTTTGTATTTCATTTTTTTTTTGAGGTTTTTAATAAACAGGTTTTATTCTTTATTTGATGATGAAACATGTTTTACAAACGTACATAGATTTAAAATATAAAATATAGTTACTTTTATACAGGAAAATCTCTTCAAGGCTAAATTTATTTTTTTATTCCTGAATCACAAGTTTTTCTACTATAAAAGAGTTCTACTGTTTCTACTGTAAAAAAAAGCAAGCATGTTACAAATTCATTAATTGTATTATTTAAGTAAAAAAAAAAGCTTTTCTTATAAAGGTTTTGTATAGTGAGTGGTTTTAGATCAAGTTTTTATTGTAATATGTATTTAAATTGTTATCTCTCTTTGAAATTTGCCAAACTTAACTTATATATTAAATACTCTTTGAGAAGTAAGTTATTAATTAAAATGGTAGATATATAAATTTATTCTATTCCAAAACTCGTAAATGGTAAAAAATTAAATAAACGAATCAAAGTAACGATGAAAGTATAGAGTAATTCCACAGACATATTTGTAGTTGTTATACTTTTAAAACATTCCAAATTTTTTTGACACATCTTACAGAGAAAGAAAATACTAATTTGTGAAAAATACAAATGCCTCTATGCCGCTAAAAAGAAAATAAGTTTCTTAATTTAAATGTTATTTTTTACTTTGTGGCAATTTAGCCATTCATATACTCTAGTAATCTTAGACTCTCTCTTGCAGTATTGTAGAAATTTGTTACAGTATAGTTTTGAACGCTCGTAAAAATGTTTTGTTCTACATTCAAAAAAGGACTTGTAAAACGTTTTGTTTTCGTTATTAGTTTTCTAATTTTTGTATCACTTAAAAAAAATTATAATTTTTGATACGTACGTGAACTTTTTGGTCTGTAAAATCAATTATTATGTTGTTAGAGGAATCTGAATTGTTTGTATAAGGTCAAGGTCAAATGGGTCACTTAATGTTTTTAAATAATACTTTCTCTACGTCGATCTTAAAAATGTAGCAGAAGGTGTTTCAAAATAATGTTGACAATATTATATTAGTTATCTTTTTTTTAAACGACAGCTAATATCGAAACTGTCAATTTGGTTTCCTTAGTAAAATCTTTTAAAAGTATCAAAAAAACGTGTGCGGAGTAAATTATATCTAGATAAAAAAATAAGAACTTTAATATGTACGTTATTTTAATACCTTTCGGATAATTGTAAGAGTGCTTATAGAAGTATTTATTTTTAAATTGTCTTCAGGATAATCAGATGAAAAGAATGAACTCCCAATTTTGAATTCAGAATAATACGACATGTTTCACTTCCGACTGGTTAATAAATAATTCGTGTGATAAATTAAAAAATTTAATGATTTTAGCAATCGAATGACACATTTAATGAAAGAGTAAAAATTTTTTTGTATGCTACGGAAATCACACTCGTTTAATCTTGAATTATTCCAAACATAGTTCTAAATGTAGTATTTCCATCTAAAAATTCTATGGTGATTTAATTACCATTATCTGTTCCTCATGTAATGATTTAAGAAAAGTATTCATTATTATGTAATCTAAAATGGATTATAAAATTTAAGAAAGTTCTCAAAGAAATAAAATAGCTTACTTTCCTTTAACCTTAATACGAAAATATTATCGACAACTAAGTAGGTTTGTAACAGTTACTGTCATTTAGAACTGCTTTCACACAAGATTTATGCACCTTAGAAAAGAACTAAATATAACATTTAGTTGTAGTTTAAAATTTTACAAGCAAAGATAGATCATTTTTATCAATCCAATTAAGAAAGTAGGCTAACAATATACTTAATAATAGAAGAAAGTTTATCAAACTTTTCTATACTATTTAAGTTATTTGATTTCATAGTCTAGATACATAATTGCTATTATTTACCTAAAATAAAATATAAGATTATGAAAGTAATGCAATGAGGAAAAAAAAACGAAATCTAGATAATTTTAAAGAATTTTTTTTAAAAAGTAACATAAAAAAGTATTGTTAATTTGCGCTGCTGCTAGTTGCATAAAATAAAATTAGATGTGTATAATAACGGTAACAGAAAATATTATATACCAATGCTACCAGCACAATTTGCTTAAGATTTTAAGTGTACTCTAAAAAATTAAAACATGAAATACCAGCAATGTTAACAAAAAAAGTTGTTGAAAAAAAAAAAAACTATAATTTGATAAGATGCATTTTATGCATTGCTGAAAATTTATGTTTATTTGGTAAAGTAATTAAAAAATAAACCATAATCTGCTAAACATTAAAAAACTTAATATAGAATAATTGAAAAGGTAAAATATATTGCCAGATTATGAAGTCACATCGTGACAAATTTGGAACAGAAATAGGTACTTGAAAAAGAAAATTATTTTATTGAGATACGTATTTATTATAAAAAGTACGTGGTGATTATTAATTTGAAACTAAATATTTTAAAAATATATATTTTATTGTACTGAATAAATTAAAATGTCTTGATAACTTCAAATATTATGACTATCTAAATAACATCCATTTATTGGTTAATTTTTTAATTGCATATTTAATGCATTGTCAATAAATGTACTTTTTTTAAAAAGGAAGACGAACAAAATTTTGTTAGAATACAAGTTTTATTTACCAAATATTGGCTATCATCAAGTGATAATGCTTTTATTGGTTTAGTATGCTAAATAACGTATTTCATATGCAGCACATTATCTATTTGCATTTAAGTTTTTATGTTATATTATTCATAAGTTTTTACACTAACGCATACATTATACACATTATAAAGCTCAGCACAAAACTGTTTTTATTTTATGTATCGCATTTCTTTTGAAGTTTGTTAAAAAATTAGTTAAATAAATGTGCTTAATTTTTTTTTATTAAACTTCTTCTTTACTATATTAAATAATGTTATATAGTGTTTAGGCATGGTTCAATATATTACCGAATTTCTTTATTAATTATTAATTTTTCTAGTTTAGTTTGGTTCCTGGAAAATTCGTAGCGTTGTGAAATAATAGTTTTCAGTAAAGAATTTAAAAATATCTCTTAACTTTTGAAACTTAGAATTTGGCATTTTGTATGCTTAATTTATTTACACAAATTTATGTATCAAATAAAGTTTAGCTTCTAATAGTAATGAAATAATTTTAAAATTTTCGAGTATACAAATCAAGGTATATTTCATAATCAAAACATATTTTAAATACTTATTTGCCAGAAATATTTGAGCGCAAAATATAGAAATGAATAGAAAATGTTTAATTATAAATAATCCAAAGAAAAATAACGACTAAACTACCTTAACAAAAAACAAATAAAGTAACACATTTATAGTAAATTGAGTTTATATTTGTTGTTTATTTCCTCTGAACTGCCACATTACTTTAAATCATTTAAAAACAATGTCCACTGTGTAATGTTTTTACTACAAAAGAATTTAAAAACTATTTAAATAATTGTTGAAATTTTTTAAGAATATATTAAAATTAGCCTCAACCGAGATATTCCCATAACAATTGCTATCAAACCAAGATTTTATTTCATTTCCGCTGCAATAACTAAGTCTACAACATGTGACTTAACACTCTACCTATCTTGATTTTACATATCCCTCTCTAGGGGATATGTTAGCCGTATCTAGTATTGGATGCCTCAATTCCTCTGACGAACGAGTTTGTAAAGGCGCTCCTGATAAATGTAATTGGAAATACGTTTGTTTTAGGGAACTGTTGATCTCAGTTATTCTAGGTCATTAGGTCATGTTTTGGTATTGTGTTATAATATTAGTCATATAGTTTTAACAAAGCCAATATTAAGTCTTGCACGTATGACCGCGGTTTAAATAGTTTGGCAAATGAAGAGTACAGGGGAAGAGCCGTTTGATATCCTTAGAGTCCTTCTGTAATTGTGTCTGCTTAGCGGACATTAGCGACCGGAAACCGATTTTTCTTCCGGTTCTTCATTCTCGGTATAAATATATGGCTCGGTATATATATGGCTTGAATCAGGGTTGCTGCGAAAGATAAACAAAGCGAGTAACTGGTTTCTTTACACCAGTTTAGGTGATTTTTCGGTATCATCCCCAAAGAGGCTATTAAGGAAAGCCTTCTGCGAAATAAAGTGGTTCTTCCCGTGTACTCTTCATATGAGTTAGCATTCAACGCAACCGTAATATTTAAAGATTTAGAAACGTGTATTGATGTAATGTCAACCAGCAATAATTGCAGTGTAAAGCAATATAAATGACTCAATTAAAATTCTGCAAACATTGAAGTATGCCAAACAGAGTGATATAAATTAATAAGAATTGAACAAAAAAAAATCAAGGAAAATGGTTACGAACCCTACTTTTCTTCTATTAAGTTAGTATGACCAGTAGAACAAGTTCCAAAGTTCTAGTTTAAAAAAATACATTTGAAAATTCATTGTACACACCATTCCATAATATGACAAAGGGTCAAAAAGGAAAAATGGCAAAAAAATTGAATTAGTTTAACGTCCCATTATTATTAGAGTTGAATAACTTAAAAAATATTAATTGTTTGGAGAGTGGAATACGATTCAAATGCGGCATATTTTATACTGAAAACAAAAAATAAAACAAAGGTTTACAAGTCGAAACAATCAGATAATAAAATATTACAATACCTATTTACGCACATTTGCAGAAATAGCAGTAAACCAAAGTCTTGCCAGTTAGGCACTCGCCTAGCATGCGAAAGGTCCCAGGTTCGGGTCTGGGCATCGCCAAAATAATTGCCGACCTATAAACGTCCCGTGCAGCCCAAAAATGTCCGACGAATAATACCCAGTGGGACGAATAATCCCCAAGGGAGTGCACGTTAAATATCCTTCAAAGTCCCAACGCTGCGAACGATGTCGCCCTTAACGATTGCGTTGGGCGACTATTCAGATGTCGGCTCGTCACTTGACTGTGGCTCTAAAACACGACGCCCGTCGCCAATAGCCCTCGTGTAGCTCTAGTGTGACGATAATTCGAACCTAAACAAAATTCCTGATTGCAGTTAAGCTAGCTTTAACTATGTATGATACAACTGGCTTGGTTAGGTTTTAATTATCATCGCACTAGATCTACACGAGGGCTATTGGCGACAGGCGTATTTTAGAACCACAGTCAAGTGACGAGCCGACACCTGAATAGGCACCCACATGATACAACAGGTAAATCCAACAATGTATTTCTATCTTTAATCTCTATACATCCCGCTTCAATTATCTTACCTGCTCGCTCTAACTTACCATTCATTCAACTAACACCTTCCTTAATTCGAAATCCGTCAGACCGAAAAATAATCCTCACGTACTGTTTGTGGAAGAAAAATTATTATTTTTGTTGGAATTATTTGTGTTTTCGAGTTGTTGGGAAGAGGATTTAGTTATAAGATTAAACAGCATTATAAGAATTGTGATTAAATAAGATATTTTTAAATTAAAAAGATTATTGTTTCGGAAATAAGTACACATTATTTTAAATAATATATATTTGTATATTATTTACATTCATTATTTTTTATATTTTTTGTGTGTGATCTTAATTATATCAATCACTTTTTTAGAATTCGGAAGAGTAAAGAATGAATTGAATTTTTAATGAAAAAAATAAATACTTGATGGAATAAATTAGCAATCTAAAAGTGAAAAGTATCGATTAAATATTCGTAACTTTTAAAAGAATATGACTTTAAGCATTCAAAATGAGTATCGTACTAAAAAATTTTTTTTGCAATAATTTGTTGTTTTTATAATGACATAGTACGTTTGAATGTGAATATTTAAAAAAAAAACTTACATTTTATGGAAAATTTAAAAACAATTTGTTAAAAAAAAAACAGTTTGATTTCTTGAGTAATTGGCAGGGAAAAATAATGTTATTGAATTATTATAAATGTCATAATATAAATATACAAATACATCACTTTTTGTTGAATAAAAAGAAAATAACTTGTAATGTCTTAAATTAAGAAATAAATTTAAAAAATATTTTTTTAGAGTAAACAAATTAAGCAGTTCCATTGAACATATATTTTAATTAATGTGTTTTGTTTCCTTGGAAACTATAAGAAAATAAATGGACATTTGAAAGAAGATGTAAAAACATTTACTGAATTGTATAATGAAATTTATTTTTACATTCAGATGGGAAAATCTGTATTTATAATTAAAGAAAAAAATTCAAAGTCATTGTTAGATAGCTTTATCACATTTTCATCGTCTAGATGAATAATTATATTGCATACTCTATAATTATAGGAATGAATTACTATAGTTTTTAAGTCAGCCTTTCTTAGATAGTTAAAATAGGCAAAGTAATGAATTTTTTATGCATTGTACATATTGGGTTTTAATTATTTGTATTGATTTTCTTTACAACATTCAAGTTCGTTTAATTCAGATAACTTATTTTTAAAATATATTGAAGTAAAATAAAAGTTTGTTGACGCAATAACAAACACGAAATTTGCAAAGTATTTGTAACATGAAATGAAGATAAATACTAATAAAATTCAAATTTATAATCTTAATTTATCTAACTTACCATACGTGTTTCTATTTTATTAGTAATATTAAAGATTTAATTCCAGACACACACAACAAACTACGATGCATTACACATTGTGAAACTGTAAATGTTGACTTTCACAGTTCATTGCCGGTAGGAAAGTTATTAACATAGAAAAACGCTTTTAAGTTTCATACAGTGATAATTTTTCTTTTGGGAGAGAGTTATTTAAAAGCGTATAAAAAAGTTAAACTAATTTAAAGTACTATTTAGTTTACAACAGTAACAATTACGTAAAGCTGAGCGTTTATAGTCTTATACTTATAGAAGTAAATTTCATATTAAAATTACTTCATTTCCTGCATTTTATATTCATTACAAGTTATTTTAAGTCAACAACTTTTTTTAGATCCTAACTGTAAATCAAATATAAACGAGAAAAAAGTTGGATTCTTTGTTCATCTAACCATAACACGATGTAGCCATAGGAATTAATGCTTCTTTAAAAGTCGGATTCTTTTTAATCCAACTCAGAGATTCGACTTTCTCAAACCAACTATATTTTCTCTTAGAAGATGAGAAGGCTAAATTATAAGGTCATTACTATAAACTAATTTTCAAATGAATTAGATTAAAACCTCTTCCGACTTTATTATGTATAATCTTTATACTTAAACTAAAAGTCAAAAACTAAATGTGTGAACTTAAGCCGCTAAAAATATCCCAACTTTTTGAGGAATTTAAAAACAACTTTCACGGTTCATTAATCTAGAAAATCCATTTGTAGTCTGGCTATAAATTTTCAAGCACTTTTATAACTTCTGGCAGGACTAAAAGTACTTTTGGTATTGTATTTTTTAGCTGATTTTTAAGAAAATTAGTTTCTTTTAAACTTGGATGATTTTTTTTGTCATTTTTATTTGGGAAAGCAAACTCGGTTGTTTTACTTTCCTGTAATTAAAAAATTTATTCAAATAGAAATAAAATAGGTTAGTATTGTAGTTTTGCAGTTATTTATTATGATACGCTTAAACCGAGTTTAAAATTTTGTAATAATAATTCGAATTTTTTGTAATTACTTATTTCTTAAATAATTTAATTCTTCCCCTTTGTATTTAAAATAGTTAATCGGGGATTACATTTGAAATGTACTTATATATTTTTTTATTAATTTTTCAGCTTTACTTTCGAAAAACAAAGTAAAGCTGTCATGCGGCAAACACATTATTCAAAAAGTCTCTAATTTTTGAAAAAGAAATAAAAGCAAAATTATTTCTTAGCTAAAACAAACGTTTTAATTATAAGTAAATATCTGTTTGGAAATGTTGAAATATATTTGTATGCAAAAAGATACTTTCCCATAATTAAAACATTTGAACTTATTTTTCTCAAGAACAATATTTTTACAAAATACCTTTTGCTACGAGTGGTGACAATTGAAGGCGACAAAAACTGATCTAGTTTGGTTTGGTTTGAATTATCGTCGCACTAGAGCTACACGAGGGCTATTGGCGACGGGCGTCGTATTTTAGAACCACAGTCAGGTGACGAGCCACACCTGAATAGGCACCCAACGCAACCGTTAAGGGCGACATCGTACGCAGCGTTAGGACTTTGAAGGATATTTAACGTGCACTCCCTTGAACGGGGTATTATTCGTCGGACATTTTTGGCTGCACGGACCGTTTATAGGTCGGCAGCTATTTTGGCGATGCCCGGATCCGAACCTGGGACCTTCCGCATGCTAAGCGAGTGCTTAACCGACTGGGCTCCCCAGCCCCAAAAACTGATCTAAAGTGAAATACCCATAAAGTATTTAGTTTATGTTTCTCAAATCAAGAATAAATATTATATGTTAATGTACTGTGTGCAAATATATGAAAATATGTACGAAAATATTTATTAAAATAGAATTCCATATTTTAAGACCAGTAATATATTGTAACCAGTAACCGTAATTGGCTTACAATCATTAATCACCTTTTCATTTAATTCCAGTTAAAACTTGATTGAAAATATGATTTCCTCTCCATAGTCGCCTTTACCAAGTGTTTAATGGGGAAAATGAGTTTTGTGTCGAAACATTGTCTAAGGAATCGATTTAGTATAGATCAATACTATCTTACTTCAGAAGATAATCGATAATAGCGTTAGTAAAAATGTCGTAGAGTGCTATCCAGCCCTAATACATTCTAAAACTGTGCAATGGAGCTTGTCTGCATAAAACTTAGCCTAGCTCCCCCTAGTTTTAAAAAGGGACGCTTTACACAAGAGAAAAAGTGTATCCCTATTTTGTAGTGTAACATCACTCTATAACTTCTTAAGACCCGAGCAAAATTCTACACGTATATTCTTAATGTACAAATGTATGCCAAAAAGTATGTTTTTCAAAGAAATTTCTGAAAAAAAAATATTTTTATGAGCTACTCAGGGACACGCCTTATAAACTCTAAAAATACACACTTTTGGGCTTTCAATGCAATGAAAAAATTAAGTTAATTTTTTAAAAAACTCTAATATCGTATTGACCCTCGTTCAACTTCATTATTTTTTTATCGAAATAATTTAAGTGTACAAAATTTGCATTTCAAAATCCATTGCTGTATATCACACTTACCCCACATAGGGAAAATATTATAATGAAATAGCATATTCAAAAGCTCAAAACTTTCTTTAAACAAAAAATAAGGTCAATATTTCTTTTTAGTTTAATTATAAGTGGTCTAATGTTATATATTGCAAACTTTCAGATTTTTAGAATGATTTCCAAAGTTACAAGAGCTGTTTATCACACTTACCCCCAATCACACTTACCCCACTTGACCCTAGTCACCAAATTTCCATGAATAGCTCTAATGGGACATTAACTCCATAGAATTAAAAAAAAGTGATTTTGGTAATTTAAGGGGATATGCTACCCCAAACATTATTTCCAGAAACAACATAAACTTGTAAATTATAGCGGTTTTATATTATGTTCACTCTAAATAAAAATTTTCTAGCAATAAAAACAAATATATACAAGTATTTTTTTTAATTAAAAAAAAAAGTTTAAAAATTGAACTTTTTTTTTAACACTACTCCAAAAGCAGATGAAATAGGTATTCAAACTTATAGGAATGACACCAAAAATATTCAATAACTTTTTTTTGTACAAGAGATCTCACTATGAAACTTTCATTAAATGTTCAGAAAGATATTGTAAATGAGAAGTAAAAACTGAAAAATCGATATTTTGACCAATTTTGGGGTACCGTATCCCCTTAAACTGAGATAGGATATTACACACATGTAATACACACAATTACGTCTAGAAGATATGAAAAATTTGGAAAACTAATTACCAAAACGCTTAGGATCGATACCAAGAAATATTTAAGCATAAAAACACTTGCAACCATACAGAAGTGTTTCTATACTAGTTTTATTGATTAGGTAAGAAAACAAGATATTTTCCTGTACCTCATCAGTAGAAAGAATGGTTTGTGTTGAATAAAACAACATTGGAAAATGTCAATTTTTCTTATGGAGTAAGGATTTCGTATGATGAGTTGCATCTATTAATTATATTGGCACTTTTAAGCAATAAATATTTGTTTCAATGAATGGAAATGGATTTAAATCAATCGATACAAGTTATATATATTTTTTTCGCTTAGTGACCACAGTCAAGTGAAGAGCCGACACCTGAATAGGCACCCAACGCAACCGTTAAGGGCGACATCGTACACAGTGTTGGGACATTGGAGGATATTTAACGCGCACTCCCTTACACGTGGTATTATTCGTCGGACATTTTTGGCTGCACGGGCCGTTTATAAGGTCGGCAGTTATTTTGGTGATGCCCGGATCCGAAACTGGGATCTTTCGCATGCTAGGCGAGTCCCTAACTGACAGGGCTCCCCAGTCCCTGAACTGTGGGAAACATGAGAATTTGTAATTGTGTTTTTACAAGTCTGGTTTTGTCAGACAACTTATCGAGACGAACCAAAGTACAATCAATTTGAGTTAATAATTAAAAAATGTTGAATTTGTAATACTTTTTTTTGTATTGATATTTCTATTGATTATAATGAGATTGAGTGATTAAACATTACTATGTATTAAATTTATTTTAATTAACTTAATACCTTGTTAATTGGTTGTATTAATTATCTAAGATTATTTCTTAAAGTGACTTTTTAATGTTTTACGTTACAAAAGTATGAATTATTTCTAAAGATTAAGAAAAAAAAAAGAATTACGCAATGTTAAACATTTTAACTATTTCTTTTTATTTTGTGCAATAAGTTTCACTGCTACTGTTCTACTTCTTCCTAATATGTCGTCGTATCGGTCGTATCATGACATTTGAAATTAATGACTTTCGACCGGTACCAATTAAAAACCGTTCGTAATTTGCGTTTTAATGACCCTCGTTACCATGGAGATGTAACCACGGCATTTACATGGAGGATGCATCATTGCAATTGAATTTACACTGGATTTAAACTATTTTCGAAAGTTAAATAAAAGTTGATACTCTTTCGAATTAGAGATAGCTTTTTATTTTACAGTAATTTGTTTGATTTATAAGCATTGGTTGGCAATATTTTGCAGAAATATTGTGGGTATTTATATTGTGCTAGAATTTCAAGCCATATAAATCGTTTTTAGATTGATATTATATGCAAAGGATATGTGTAAGAGAGATTAAATTCTTGTTTCCAAATATATATTCCAAATGATTATATATATTCATTTTTTTATATTAGAATATAAAAATATAAAATATACATTATGTTTTGAAGCAAAACAATAAAACTTCGTACGAATTTATGAATACTTAGAAATGCGTTTTTGTTTAACTATCTTTTTATTTTTTAAATACGTTTGAAAAAATGAATTCAAATGAAATGTAAAGGAAAAGAATTTCCAAGAATTGAAAAACGTTTTATTACGAATGTTTAAGTACGTATTTTCAAACGATATTGCTTATGCTATGTCCACACTACGACAATAAAAATGACAAGAAATTGCGCGCGCATGGAAATGTATATGCACTTTGGTCCATTCGAGGTAAATGCGCGTGAATGCCTGGCCAATTTGTATAGGTATTTCCAAGCGCGCAATTTCTTGTCATTTTTATTGTCGTAGTGTGGACATAGCATTAAACATATAAAGGTTTCTAAATAAAGCACATAAAATCAATGATCAAGCGCTCAATATTAATTTCTATGCTTTAAAAGTGAAGTATAAAGCATTTTAGAGAATAAGTTTTTTTTTAAAGTATAACAACATTTAAAGTTTTTAAGTCGAATATTTCAAATTTCCTTATGTATCTTCATTATCTAGATGCTTATTTTTTTAAGTAATTTTTGTACAAATACTTTTAGTCTAACTAATAATTTAACTGAGTTTAAAGTGTTTTCTTTATTTTCACACATTTCTCAAAACAATAGGTTATATCTTACTATTTCATACGTGTCACAAGTAGTTTGTTGCACACAACATTGCTTATATTACTGATATAAATGTCGCAGGACATTGTGATAGCGATTGTTCTGCTACATTTATATCAGTAATATAAGCATTGGACATTGTTATAGCGGTTTTACATCCAAAAGATTTCGTAGAATATGTTTGCTGCCAAACAATATTTTTAATCCTCACACAACTGTTAAAAAATATATTTCTTTATCTCACTTTAAAAACAACTTAAAAATTCAAATACCAACTCTTTAACCCCAACAGTTCATTTCATTTCTTGAATAACAAAACACACGCGCCTTCCCAAATTCCTGACATGAATTCTTAAGAAAACTATTTATTTTCCCGACCCCATGCATATTTAAAACCGTTCCCTTCAACACGCGTTATTAAGTATTGGGAGTTGGCAACGGTCCAAAAATCACCGGGATTTTCCCGGTAGGCAATGCTTTTGGACATAAAATCGACACGGCTCTTTAATTTGATTGGATGATAAATTTGTGAAATTCGTATCCGCGAAAGGTCATTGGTGGACGTGAACGTACGTAAAATGACTTCGATCCGTTACTACAGACACGGATTTGATAGTAAATTAATTGTGGAGGTCTGGTGTTGTTCATTCATCATTTTAAGAGTTGAGTCTGATGTTTAACTAAAATATTTTTGAAAATCAATTGCATTAAAACTTTAAAAGTTAATTCGGGCATGTACGAAACCACTAAAGTGTAAAAACAAGTTGTAAAATGATAACATAAAAGAAATGCTAAAATTCCGCTTGATAAAATAAACTAATTTGAAGTACTTAAACTTTAACAAAATAATTTTTAAACATTAGTTTATTTACTCAATATATTTTTCATATAAAATATTTTATCTTTAATATGTGGTTACCAGTGCTTTATTTTAACATATTTTGGTGCTCCTCTGTTTAATTATGTTTTATGCAATTTAGTAGAAATAAAAAAATAATTCAATGTTATTTTTTGTTCTAAAATAGAATAAAAAAATTAGAATATCTGCGTCCTACTTTGTTAAGTGCGAATACTCCTTTCTCGCTTCCTTAATGGTAGCCTTGGCTTTTAGCGCTGCCGATTCTTGCTTTCTTTTTTTTAAATATATGCTAACTTTTATGAGAAAGGTAAAGTGAGATAAGCTTGAGCATTTTTTTATGATAAAAACTAAGCTGTATAATAACAAATTAAGTGAAAAACCGTTAAATTATATGAACTGAGGAAAAAATTATTTTAGTGACTTATAGTTGCCGTGTGCGTCATAATTCTTCTTTGTTTGATTAAAAAAGATATACACCAAAAAGTTTCATTTTAAGATTTGAATATCCAAGCTGCAAAGTCAAAAACATCGATACTAGTATCAACAATCCAAAGTTATTTTATTAGTTTTAAGATTTTCAGTCTTTAAATATTAAGAAAATAGATTATTTCCTTTCTAGGCAACCGATTCAAACTACCGCCTAGTTCTTTTCTGATGAATTCACTAGAGTTAATCTGAGGGGATTTGCCATTTGTGTTACCCTCACGAATGGTTAAATTTCAATATCTCGACGTTAGTTTGCGTTCGGTTATTATTAGTACCGAGTACTAGTTAAATGGTTATGTAGCACGCTATAGTTTAGACTTAACTCACAATTAAAGGACTTATAGAATGAGTTGAAATGTTCGCTTAGCGGGGTTATATATGTAATGTGATATATGGTTATTTCGGTTTTGTTTGTGTAATAAATACAGAATTCAGTTGTGATGAGTTTTAAAAGTTGGATTCGAGAATGTTAACTAATTTGTGAATACTTAAATCATACTTGTCTACTTCTTATTTGAATAGGTGAGTGCAGAAACAACGTCAGTCATAAGTTTCGAATTTTTCAGGAGGGAGAAAAGAAGTAATAACTCCTCCTCTATTTCTGCATGCACTCAACACTCGAAACAAACGTCATGTATTTACGGAACTACTCAACAGACTAACGTAGTTTTTGAACCCAACGCGCATTTTGCCTTTCTACACTTATTTTCATTGAAAACGAGTTTTCGGATTTTTTTGACTGAAGTGGTTTCTGCACTCACCGATTCATTTGCTAATTAGTTTTTAATTTTTAGCCTGATAGTTGAAAATTTGTTTTGTACCGGATTAACAGACGCATAATTTTGCCGTTGGTGTGAAAGATTTTAATTAGTTTTTACTTAATATAGAGAAAAAGTAGAGTTCATAATTTTAATATAAGGAAGCACAATGTTGGCACATAATTTTTATCCAATTGTCCAACGGAATCCAACGTTCTTTTCCTACATCTATTTTAACTTAAACAATGACATTTTAAAGAAAAATCAAAATAGTGTGCTAGTCAATCTCCCGAGTTAAAAAGCATACAAGCTTCAAAATATATTTTATTTCTAAAAAACTTATTTTTTTTATCTGTGCCCACGCACATTTTCCTGGAATTTATGAGTCGGAAGCTTTCAGCCCGTAAAAAACATTTTCTGGCGAACCATATTTTCTAAATGTTAGCACTAAATAAATAAAATTGGGGATGTTCAGTTAATAGCAACCCGCTCAACAATAATTTATTTATTTTTTAAATTTTATATAATACAGACTATTTTAAAGGTTGACTCTCAGAAGTTTATCTTTCATTAACGAAAATCAGGCTGGCAGCCTTTCTGCCAAAATACTATTTCAGTGAATTGACGCCATTTTCATTTTTTTTTATGAATGCATATGCCCATATGTTCTATTCTGCTACAAATTAAAATTATTTTACTTCGATAATAAAGATATGAAGAGTACAGTGGAAAAACCGCTTGATTTCGTAAAATGCTTTCCTCAATAGGCTTCATTGGTGATGAAAGCGAGAAATCGCCTAAACTGGCGTAAAGAAACTGGTTACTCGCTTTGTTTTTCTTTCGGGGCATCCCTGATTCCCGCCAGAGATCAGTGGACACGAGTCACACGTTTGTACCGCGAATGAAAAACCGAAAGAAAAACCAGTTTCCTGTCGCCAATGTCCACCAAGCAGACACAATTACTTAATGACTCTTAATAAATCAAGCGGTTCTTCCCCTTTACTCTTCATATATCATATGAGAAAAATAAGCAAATTAATAACAAAGAACAATGTACCAAATCAAAAAATCTATTATAATATTTATTACTACTTAATATCAGTTTTAAAATTTAGACAATATATATTAAGATTCGATGATATTGACAGTTAGTTTACTTCCTTGTGTATCTTTGTATGCATTTTAGTGTTTGTTTGTATTTCATTTAATTGTTTTTATAGGTATCCTTGCAATAGATTTATGTTAATATTATGTAACATTTTATTGTAATAACCATTGCCAACCATTGTAAACGGGTTTAGGCCCATTGCAATAAATTTATTATCTATCTATCTAAATAAAAAAAATCTGAACAAACTCTTCTCTAAAACTAATCCAAATTCCCACCCACAGAACCTCTCTAAGATCCAACGAAGAATATTAGGCCTTGTAGATTGGCCATGTCGTCTACAGCAGTTTTCAAAAGGGGACGCTTCTTTTGAGGCAAAGGGCCTCTACCCACAACAATCAGCAGGGGGTCTTTGTTGGGCGCAGACGATTTTTTCTGGTCGTGATTTGAAGTGAAGTACTGAAGCTCAGAAGTTTTGGAAATATTTTTGATTTTTCATCTTCTTAGCTCGTTGTGGGAGCAGGGGGAATGAATTATATAAAAAATGCTTCTTTGTATGACAAGAATAGGGAATTTGTGGTTTGTATTATGGAAAACTAAGCAATTTTTAAATAATGTCTCCCGCTTTGATTGATCCTAATTGGAATAAATGGTTAGGTTAGGTTTGAATTATCGTCACACTAGAGCTACAAGAGGGCTATTGGCGACGGGCGTCGTATTTTAGAACCACAGTCAAGTGACGAGCCGACACCTGAATAGGCACCCATCGCCACCGTTAAGAGCGACACCGTACATAGCGTTAGGACTTTGAAGGATATTTAACGTGCACTCTCTTACTATTATTGGTCGGAAATTTTGGCTGCACGAGCCGTTTATAGGTCGGCAGTTATTTGAGCGAAGCCCGGACCCGAACCTGGGACCTTTCGCATGTTAGGCGAGAGGAATAAATGGAATTAATATTATCGTATGCTGATAAAGAGTAAATTAATTGTATACTTTGTCGAAAAAAGGTTTTTTTTTTTGCTTGATGGCCGTTTTTTTGTTGTTGAAAATACAACGTTATGAAATACTTTTTTTCTAGATTTAAAATTACTATAAGATATTTGCATTTCTTTCACTACTACCTTACGTATAGTATAAAAAAACCTTAAATTGCATAGAAATGATTTTTTTTACAAATGAAGATAAATATTGTTTATTCATCAATAACTAATATTCAAGAATATTTTTCATAATTTCGTATTCCCATACAAAAAGTACCAATTTTTATAAAATAATCATTAGATATATATTCTGGAAAATAGAAGAAAAGATAAATATTAAATATAAAAAATATCCATAGTTTGAAAAGTAATCTTCTAAAGATAACAAAAAACCCAGATAAAAAAGTTTTGGAAATATTCTTTCAAAAATAGTTCTTTTGAAAATACAGGATAAAAACAGAACCAAGAGTCAAAGCTATGAGAAAAGTTATCGAAGGAAATTTTTAAATATAAGAGACAGACGGAAATATCCATTATGTCAATAAGCTACTTTTGAAGGTTTTTATTCTTTCAAATTTCATGTTACATAAAAAAAAAAGGTTTTGTAAAATATTTTTCTCAAAAATAATTTTAGAAAACATTGTCTAATTACAATATTGCCATTTGCTGAATTGGGCTATTTTATTCTAAATAACTAAAATATAGAAAATTTAATATATTAAATATTTAATTTATTCCTATCCTTCGAAAAAAAATATTTATACAAGATTTAATTTGAGTGTCTTTTTTGAGTCAACTATTTCGCTAGCTCCAGTGTAATTAAAATAACCCTGTGACAGTTCACAACGCCCAAAGCATATTTAAAGACTAGGGAATTTATATGATATTGGTTTCATAAGATTGGTGCCGGAATTAAATGTCGAAATATTTATAAAACTTACTTTCTTTCGTTTTTATACAAACAAGTGTTGAAAGGTTATTTTCAACCGGGGACTCTAGAATAAGCTTCGATTTAATGGCATCCAATATTTCTGAATATTTATACTTCATATAGTTTGCAGAGTATATGTAATTATAACATAATTCAAATTCGTAAAAATTCTAGAAAGCATGCGGATTAAATTTTGCAATTTTGAGTTTTAGAATGATCTGTCAGGTTTAATTAATCTATTCTTAAATAAGTTAAATATCAATGTAAGTAAAAGCACAGACAATTTGATAGTGAAAATGTATAAGTTAGGTCTTTTGAATAATTGCTAATGACAGAAATTTGACTTGAAATCGTTACTTTGTATAATAAATGATATTTCAAATAACACTAACTATAATATTTTTTTTGCATTTAATAAACTTCTGATGCAATAAAACTAAAAATGTTTTTTTTTTATAATTGCGTGAAAAAATACGACTTTTACATTATAATTTCAATATCAGACGCGTGCAAAAAGTTGGACTTTTTGAAACAGTGAAAAAAAAAGTACTTTTTTTTTCACCCAAAAGCAGTGAAAAAAAAAAAGACTTTTCACTCGTTCCATAAGATGCCAACATTTCAAGTTAAAATTTCTATTTCATAATGTTAATAAAATCCAGATAATTATCGATCTGCTTTTATTTAAAGATATAAATTTGTGTGAAATATTTTTGGACCAATGATATATTTTTTTTACACAATTATAAAAAAAAATAGTGTATGCAACACGTGCGAAAAGAAAACTTTATAAAACACGTGTCATTATTTCACTCGCTCGTACCTCGCTCGTGAAGTACAATCCACTAGTTTTAAAAAGTGTTACTTTTCACACTTGTTGCATAAACAACTATTAAATAATACAATTATGTACATTCATGTGAGGGACTGTTTTATAATCTAGACCAATATCTTAAGTAAAATATTTATACTTTCCGAGACTACAGGAGTAACGACACTAAAAATTTAATTTATTGTAATAAGATTGGATACAATTGCAATAAAATTGATAAATAAATTAATAAAAATATTATATATTAAAACTTCTTAGCATATAATATCTTTTTCTCAAGGAAATTTGTTAAAGCACTTCAACAATTTTCTAAAAGAAATAGCATCTCTGGACAGCAGCCTTATTCCTAGTCCCAAGATGAATCTTTTATTCTTTCATTTTCCCAACAATATCACCTTTAGTTGCCTGAAAGAGGGAAATGTCGAACACTAATCCCAGTATTTATTTGATCGGAAGGAAAAGGATTAATATTAAATAAGAAGTCTTGAGTTTTGCCATGTACCTTTCTTGTTGTTGTTGAAGACGCAATTCCTTGTTTTTGAATTTTGTAGACGACTATTGCTAGTCAAGTTAGGATAAAATCGCAGCCAATAAAATTTTGTATTTAACTTTGGTTTATTTTAATTGACGCTACACGGTAAAGCTCACTGTATTTCGTCACAGGATTGGAGTTACGTTAAATTGAATTAAAGTCGTACTCGATCTACACAAGGACTATTGAGGTTCGTTGGTTGGGTGAACTAGCGTCACACTAGAGTTAAACGAAGGCTATTAGCACCGCAGTTTAGAACCACAGTCTAGTGAAGTGCACAAACTGGACTGTTCACGAAGGGTTTAGTATGTTTGGGTAATGTAGTCAGGTGGCAAAGCGGATACCTAAGCGGTGTATAGAGCAATACCACCTAGATTAAAAGGCCAAAGAACTAAGCAACACAACGTCACACTAGTAGACCAATTTCGATTTGTTGACCAATAACGTCGAATCTTAAGATGACGTCGCATCTTGATTCATCTTATCTTGGATCAGGCAGATTTAGCCTGTACTTTAATAACAATTTACACGCACAAGATATTAGGACTCATGACGTCAGATTTTAAATTCACGACCCGACTTAAACCCCTCAAAAACTTTAATTTTAACCCCAATTTAACATTAATAATTTTAAATAATTAACATTTCACATATCCTTAATATCACTTAGTACTTCAACATTTCAAAAACTACACTCTGCCGGCTACAAACAGTCTCCTAAATCGATCATTCCCACAGAACTTCGCTGAATCACATACGTCGACCTTTTAAAACCTTTCTTATAACAAAATCTTAACTCTGATTGGTCAGTGAAGGAGCGTTCGACATTCCTAGCCATATTTGTGAAGCACTTCGCCACGAACTATCCTCGAGTCTAGACGTTCAAAAAACCTATCCTCTCCTGATGCGTAGTTGATACAATAAAAGATTTGATTTTAAATTTTCCTGTCGACATATTTTACATGGTTAAAGTTAGGCTGAATTATTGTCACACTAGAGCTATCGACAACGTTCGTTGTCATTTAGAAACACACATTCAACACAACGTTCGTTGTCATTTAGTAGGCACCCTTCGAAACTCTATAATGGAGATTTAAATAATAGTTAACGTGTACATAAAGGACCGTAGATAGGCAGTTATTTTGGCAATTCCCGGATCCGAACCAGGTACCTTTGGCTTGCAATGCAAGCTACTTACCAACCGGGATATCTAGCCTTCTCCACTCTAGACGGATTACAACTTATCTGGTAACTTATTCGCGATACAAATTATCCGCAAATTATATATGCGTTCGGACATTTGACGCACGGATGGATTTAATGAAATTGAACCATTGCACACTGATCACAATAATGTGGGAATTTACGGTAACATTAACCTTGTACATCTGCGACAATACTTAATAAATACAAACTTAATTACCTATACTTGCGCTAATATTGAGCTGTATTAGTTTTATTAACTATAACAAATTACATTTTTATAGTGTATATTAAACATTTGATAATGTTATAAGTACTGAGGAACCGCTTAGTTTATTAAATAATTTGACATTTTAACGATTACAACTTGTTTAAAATAAATTTAATAAACAAGACTTAATTTCGTAGAACAAACTCCATTAATACGTAAAAAATAAATGCTATTTTTTAAACATTTGATTCTTTAAAGCATTACAAAAAAAAACTTTAAAAAAGAACAATAATTCAATGAAAGAGCAATAAAAATTTCTTTTATTTTTTTAAGGCTAAAATTACATTTAACTTAAAATGATTTGCTTTAAATAGGTTTTACTCACCAATAAATAAAAATACATCTTCGTAAAAACACCATTAACTTTGAAGATACAAAAATACATTCTACTTAGAAAATAAAAGGCCTAAAAAAAATTCGATTTTTTTTCTAATCAAGTTGTTGGACTAATTCCCTTTAATAAAAGACAAAAAAGTTAAGTTAGAAAAAAAAAGAATAAATACTGTTCTTCGATAGTTCCTTAGAAATATAAATAAAGTGAATGCAAGCCACTGAAATTCCATTAAATCGGCTAAACGATTTTAACTTTAAAAAAGAAATTAAATGTATTTAGTATTCTGAATTCATGGAAATGGCAAAAATAGAAAAAAATATCTTTAATGCATTTTTCTCAAAAATAAAACAAATTTAAAAATACGATTTTAATAAGAAATAAAAATCTAGCGTTAAAATTGTTTAATAAAACTTTTTTTCCGAAGTTCTCTAAGTTTCAAAAAGTTCTGCAATAAAAATAGAATGCTATATAATATATCTTACAATGGAATAAAAACGAACTTAGAATATAAAGTTGTTTTGGAAATAAAATGTAACTATTATTGCAACAAATATATTGAAAATATTTTGCATTAAAAACGTTTTTCAAACTTTTACGCTGTTTGTTTTTGGTCTCAAAACATTTTCAAAATAATTAACGCATGCAAGATATGTTTTTACTTGTAAATTAAAAATTGTACTGTTTGAAATTATTTTAGATCTCCAAAAAAAAAAAAAGTTATGTTAAGTTTTTTGTTCACATTCAAACAATTTCAAGTGTAAAACTCATTTGAAAATGAACCAAAATAATTAATAAACAAGAATAATATGTACCACAAAAGGAGACCCGGTCAATCTATTATATTTTAAAATTAAACATTTGCTTTTTTCTATTTACTGAGTGGTGGCAGAACCGGGAAATTTCCTGGGATTTTCACAGAAACTAAAATTTCCAGAAAAACTTCCGCGCTTATACTGATTTTGATGTTCGGTTACCAGCCTTTACTAAAATAATGAAACATGCCAGTAATTAATTGCAAGTATAACGAGTAAATACTTTCAATAAATTAAATCTTTAAGGATGTCTAAATAAGTGGAAGTTAATTTTTAAAGATATTTTTTTACTACTTACTTCAGTCAACCATAACAAAAGATCGCTGTTGCATGTGCAATAAGTAAGCTTTTAATTTTTTTCGGAGTTCGTCCCATCAATTACTTATATTTTTTTTTCAGAAAAGCTTTTTTTTTTCAAAGGACAATCAATAAAGAGTTTTTCATAGGTTAGGGAATGGCACAGACATGTTAAATAGGTCGGCGCCGTTCGATTAATGTGCATTGTCAGGTCAAGGAGCTCTGTGACATATTGCCAAAAATGGGAAGACAAAGATAAAATAAGCTAAAGATTTTTTGTTGTTGAATACTTATGTGTTTATAATGCTACTAAAAGCTGAAGAAATTTTATGATAGTTGTTTTATGTTACACTTTTATTTAAGGGAGATCAGAACACCAAAAATTTTCAAAAATGACATTTCAATGTTTTTAGTGTTTCTTAAAATACGAAATCTTAGCTTTTCAACGATATCTTACATTAGAAGTTTTGAATACTGGACATATTTTTAATTTATTTTTAAACAAACGTTATTTAGGTAAATTCCAGTCTTATTGTTTATTTTGAACTCTTATATCTCAAAATTTACTGTTGCAATGTTCAGGTACCTTTTTCTCAAAATCTACTGTAAGTATCAGCCTGAAATTTTTTATACTTATTTAAGAAGTTAGTTTTTAAAAATCACTGAAGGGATTTGAGTATAACTGTCTGACTTTTTTTCTTTACATATTATTGATGTTTTTTTTAGGTCAAAAATATGTGGTTTCACTTTAAAAATTTCTAATTTAAAAACTAAACAAAATTTTTTAAAATGGCTCCAGTAAAGTATAGTTGAACATCCAGTTAATAACTAGTAAAATGTATCAAATAGAGTCTGAGAAAAAGGTACATAAAAAGGCCATTTTAACATGGCCTTCAATGGAGAGTTCTGGTCTCCCTTAAACAAATTAGCTGTCGTCATTTAATATTTAAAATTACTTTAGCATTTTTGTTTTTTTTTAAATACAGCAAGTTTAAGGCCCTTTCAAGGAGTTGTGGTAACAAACAGTTCTGTTGATTGGACACAGAACGCATTAACCCTTTCAGTCCCAGTGATGCCATTTGGCATCATTACTTTCAATATTTTTTTCAAAATGTTTATGTCCCGCTATGACATCCAAACACTCATCATTTGTTTCTTCACAATTTGTTCTATCGGACAAAATTTACTTTAATCTCAATAGGAGTCAGAACTGCTATTTTTTTTATTTAGAAAATAGTCAACAAGCGTTTCTCCTGATTTTTGATCAGTTCTCTTCAGTTCCACATATTTAAAACACAATTTAAACTATTTCGGTTAAAATAATTACTTAATTTTTTTTTAATAATATGGTCAGATACCTTAAAATATATAACTCGAAGTGTTTTTAGGAAATATATATATTTTTTATTTTGTGGTTTTAAACAGTTAAGGAATTTTGGCATTGTTTCAAAAACCATATAACAAATTTAAATGGATTTTTTTTCTTATGGAATTCTTATATTTGACCTAAAATAAGCTTATTTTGTGAATATCAGATGTTTCTGTAGTGTAGTAAGTTTTTGGGACTGAAAGGGTTAAATAAGAAAGCCTTTATAAATGTCGATGCTAGCGATTTATTTCTATGTACGCTAACAACATCAGGGGTAATTATCTACCTACTCGGAATTCTAAAACCATTAAACTTAAATCGCAAGATTTCAAAGTTGAGCAGTTTGTTGAAAAACCATAACGTTAGTTCGCAACACGCTGATCAAGATAACAGACCAATATAAAATATTAAAAAAAAACTACAAGTTTTTTTAAAATAAAATTTGTGTTTTGCTTTCATGTTAGCAATTTTTTATTATATGGCAAAGTCTCATATTCCCTACAATTTTTTTTTAGCTAGATTAAATTTTACTTTTATACATATGCTACGAAAATGAAAATAGATATCATACTTCTCAACCATAGAGTTGCTAAGTTATGTTTGAATTATCGTCGCACTAGAGCTACACAAAGGCTATTGGCGACGGGCGTCATAGTTTAGAATCACGGTCAAGTGACGATATAGTGTTGTTAATGCTTCCCCGCTATTCAGTTTTTTCAAAAAAATAAATTTAAAAAATCATAACCACTCCACCTATACACCGTATCTCAAATTTCTCTTAACCAGTATCCCATTCTTCTGTTTAGGTGTTTCTATAACAAAGCTCAGCAATGTTCGTGTCTCCGAACTTCAAGCAGAAGATGCTGCTGATGGTGGGAAAACTCATCCGGACCAAAGAGGCAGAGCAGCCAGAGCCCCTGCCTCTGGATGCGAAGCAGCAGAAGCAGACGCAGCTAAAGGTAAGAAGACCTACATTCTTAAAACAAACGAGCGATTTTAACTTCCACTCCTTTCGGTGTCGAAAATGCACTTCCCCTATAGGAGTGGATTTCACTCTTTTGTTATGTTAAACTTCCAACAATCTTAACCCTCTAATGCATGAATTTTTATTTTCATCCCAAAATATATATGTATCCTTAATACTCACACATTATGGGAAAAATACTAAAAAAAAATTAAATGCCTTAGAATTTAAATAATTTCAATTTTTAAATTTTTTTCCATATGACAAAAACCAACTGCAAAATTCCAATTTTGATAATGGCTAGAAAACTACTAAAAATATTTCAAAATAACCCTTTTTAACTATGATTAATTTTTCAAAACAATTTATTAGTATTTAGTACTAATATTATTATTCTTTGAATACTGCCAAAAACGTAATTTCACAAAAGTTAATAACCTCACTCTTTAATTTTGAATACACTTTTGCTACTGTCATCTATGGGGATTATTAGTAACTAAAACTTAAAAATGAATTGTAATAGATGAAAAAAAAACACAGATTTGTATAGGAGGAGCTCTAATTTAATAGAATAAAGTGGATTATGTTACTTGTTACCAAACGGTAACAGTACTAGGGGGTTAACAACAAACGAGCAATTTTAATGCGATTAGGAGCGACATAGGGCAATTACGAGCCATTTAGGAGTTAATATTCACTACTTTCCAGTGTCGAAAATGCGCTTCTATATCAGTGGATTTCACTCTTTTGTTTTAGAGTGTAGGGTCATAACAAAAAATAACTTGGAATGCGCCCTATAGAAGGGAGGAGCATAGGCTTCATAGACTGTTACACCACTCGCCAGAAGTGACACAGTCACAGGAGACACACAAGGAAAGGACGACTCAAACACATAGACAAATAACATTTATTGACAAACACAAACATACATGCCTTACCGGGATTCAAGCCCGAAGCCGGTAAGAACCCGAACTATAGTAATGTTCTAAACACGAAATATGTAAACATATGCGAAATTTAAACATATATCAATTGACAATCCTTTAATTTTTAGAAATATATACCATTTTGCGTGGTTTTACTATTGGAGATTTTATGATGTCTCGGAAATTGACAACACCTTTTGAAGTAAAGAGTTTCGCTGTCCCTTGAGGATAAAAACAAGTTCGATGCTAACTAGTTTCTAAAATGTCTTTCAAATTTTTTTTAAAAATTATTTAACATTTTTGAACGTAGCTTAGTGCATATATACATTTACCTAACACTTGCATTAGGCTTTCCTTACACTAGCGTTTTGTTCACTTAAAAGATCTCATTGCAAAACTCACATTAACCGAAGTATAATTTCTTTATGGAATCAGGTACATTCACTGATAATAATGGTTAATTTAAGAGGGACTGTCAGTCCCATGGAGCTAATGCATTAATTTTGAAATCGCAACTTTCTCAAAAAAAAAAAAAAAAAAAAAAAAAAAAAAAAAAAGCTTTTCCACCTGATCTCATTTTCACCAGGTGTGAGAATCATCATAACATCAATTAAAAAAAAATAAAAGGAAAATATCATCCTGCTATTTAATTGATAAAGTTGTAATATTGTCGAGATCTGCTGAGCATTTTAAAACTTACAAAGTATCTAATAAAAAAAAAAACTAGATAACATTTTCGTTTCAAATTCGTTGCCTTTCGATTTTGTGTTGGTTAAGAGAACAAAAGTTAACATGGCAAAGCAATACTTCAGCGGAAGTTGTGATTCCAAAACTAATGCAATTAGCTCTATGGGACTGACAGTCCCTCTTAATTGGGCGAAATCTCCAATGAAGAAACGGACCCTATATATTAGTTATTGTATGGAGAATGTGAATCTTGAAAATAGATCCATCATTAGCCTTACCCAAAATAACTATATCCTCAAATGTTAAGCAAGTTACCCAAGAGCAGAAATGAACTAAAATAGCTAAATTTCTGGGCAATTTAAAACTCACAGAAGTTAGAATTACATGGACGGACAAATTAGCACTATGTATAAGAGTTAAATATCCAATTAGGCACACAAGCCGGAATATATATGCACCTACCCCTACCCCAGGTATCTAATTTCATACATTAAAGAAACGCATTTTGATTAGGTTAGGTTTGAATAAACGTGGCACTAGAGGTACACGAGGGCTATTGGCGACTGGCGTCGTATTTTAGAACCACAGTCAAGTGACGAGCCGACACCTGAATAGGCACCCAACGCAACCGTTAAGGGCGACATCGAACGCAGCTTTAGGACATTGGAGGATATTTAACGTGCACTCCCTTAACACGGGGTATTATTCGTTTTACATTTTTGGCTGCACGGGCAGTTTATAGGTCGGCAGTTATTTATTGGCAATGCCCAGACCTGAACATGGGAAATATCGCATGCTTGACGGGTGCCAAACCGACTGGGCTCCCCAGCCCGAAAAGCATTTTGAAAATTGGTCGTTTAGAGATTAAGTTTAAAGGAGATTGAGAATAGACATAACTGATGGAAATGTCTATAATGTCACTAAAAACGTACATTTAAGACTGTTTTAAATCTGGAAGACTAAAAAGAAAGACGAAAAATTAACAATAGTTTGAAATTTACCGAAATACAAGATCTCAACAACGACAAAAAAAAAAAAAAAAAAAAAAAACGCAACTATATAAAGCTTTTATTCTTCAAAAAGAACAAAAGAGGCATTTCTACAAAGAGGGGGGATTTTCTTGGAAGCTTTCCCAAATCGAAAATCAAGAGAGATAAATGAAAGATATTTGTCTTCGTCTAGAAAAGAAAACAAAAGACAGTATTATTTCGGCATAAACAACAATACTTCGATGAAAAGTACTATATATTTCAAAATTAAAGGTATTTAAATATCAATGAGTGAGAAAATAAATTTGTAGTTAACTTTTAATATAACACAAGCTTAATTATTTTCATTTATTTATAGGAATATTTGTTCTATTCAAAAAGGAAATTTTATTCAAAGTTCCTAACAACAACTGAGATTTAGAGCTTTAGTCATATTAGTTTAAATTCTATCATTAAAGCATTAACATTTTCAGTCCCAATGACAATTTGGCATCAACATTTAAGATTTTTTTTGCTTATCGTCTATAGCCATTTACGATGTCAAATAGCACATCATTCGGATACTTCATACTTTTTTTCTATTCGAAAATATTTTGTATTAATCCCAATAGATCTCAGCCCATTCGTTTTTAATTATTATCAGAAACACTTAGAAGAAAAACGTGCTAAGGGAATGTTTTAAAAAGAAAATGATATTTTTGTGTCAATGGACAAATTACTAATTTCTCAAACGATACCAAGTTTCTCAATTTTCATAAATTTTAAGCTTAGTATTTTTATTTTATTTGAAAGTTCAGTTTTCAACAGATCAAAAAGAAAAAAAACCACAAAAGCTCATTTTGTCGTTTTTGCCTTTTGATTATTTAGCACAGTCTTCTATTAAGATCTCCACTTTTACAAACACCAGTACTTTAAACCTGAAGTTCTCACCTCAAATACATTTTATACATTAAAGATTTTCTCTCCTTTAGATAAATTAATTAACAAGGTGTGTTCGAAAAGTTCGGTGACTGGTCTTACAATTAAATAACCACGCCGGTTGGGATCATACACTCACTCAGACGCAGTGAGTTAAATGTCATCAAGGGCCATGTAACGGCCATAATTACAACAGATAAGAGGAAGCTCACGCTATGAGCTGTTTAGCACAGACAGTGTGAGAAAGATTGTCAGTGTGACAATGGAGCAAGGCATAAACATAAAGTTTTGCTTCAAGTTAGGCAAAACGGCAACGGAGACACAAGACATGTTAGTGACAGTTTACGGCCAGAAAAGCAGCAAGTAAAAAAAAAGTGTTGATGAGGGGTTTCAACGCTTTTCAGACGGAATGGAGGACATTGCCCTGACCGCAGCTCATCTTTGACATCCTCAATTCCATCTGTGTGTTTTTTTTTAATTATGAGTCCAATCACCGAAATTTTCAAACACCTTGTAGATTATGTCAGTCATAATATAAATTTTCATCAAACATGAATTAACAATACCTTTTCTTTACAATTTTCAGAAAGTCCTTACGACCCTTGACCTGACCTCCCTCGGCGTCGGGAGTTGCGTCGGCACAGGGATGTACCTGGTAGCTGGGATGGTAGCCCACAAAGTAGCTGGACCCTCGGTAGTCATGTCCTTTATAGTGGCAGCTGTTGCCTCCTTATTCTCCGGTAAGATTCACATTTAGTTTCATATTTCGGTTACGATAAAAAATTACTTGCTTCGGTAATGAAGAAATTACTTGAAATTACTTACTTCGGGTATGATAAGAAATTACTTAGTTTTAATATAGAATACCTATCAGTACCTTGAGGAGTTTTGTTGTTTTCAAAAACACAAATTTACAAAAAGTATAGCAGTGCCAAAACTGCTTAATCTTTAATCAATGTTTATTTTTTTTTCGATCGTTTTTTTACATTTTCCTATTCAAAAATTTGACTATTTTTATGTCAATGCGCAAAGTTTCATTTTACATTAATTTAAGTTGTTTGTAACAACAACATTTCTAAAAAAATTGAGCAGTTAAAAGTCATCTCTTTTTAGGGGGACGCATTACCCAAAATATTATTTCTAGAAATAATAACATAAACTTGTAAATTATATTGATTTTATATAATGTTCACTCTAAATAAAACATTTCTAGCAACAAAAATGAACATTTACAAGTAGTTTCTCATTTATTCAAAAAAAAAAGTCAAAATTTTAAACTTTTTTTTAAACCCTACTCCTCCTTCAATTTTAAGAATAATTTCACCAAACTTTTGTGGTTTCTTTTTAGTACTATTTGTTAAAGAACTGTGCATGGATTTTAAAATGTGAGTGACAGTTAAAAAGCAATATGCATTTACAGTGAAAATCACAAAAAAATACACAAAAAATACAAATTATTGAATTCAACATTAAAAAAAAATAACTATGCATAGAAGACCTTATTCCATGCACAATTTTGTGCATAATATAGGTAAGAACACAGGTAAAAAAAATTCAAAATTCTAACTTAATTAGCAAAAAAGCCTTAGGGATTTATTAAACACAAGAATCGAAAAACGTGAAACAGAGAAATAAAGGTTGAAAGCAGACGAAATATGTATTCAAACGTATTGGAATGACTCCAGAAAATATTTAATAACTTTTTTCCTACCCAAGATATCATAATGAAACTTTCAGTAAATGTTTAGAAGAATATTGTAAATAATAAAAATTAAAAACAGAAAAATTGACATTTTGACCAATTTTTGGGTAATGCGTCCCCTTAAACAGTATCTTCATTAAATTATCCGTTACTGTTAGTTCCATGCAAAAGATAATGAAATAAACAAATTAATAAAGATAAATAAATAGAGTGACTCAAATATATTTAAAAAAAATGTTAAACTATTTTGGGAGAGAATGTTTAAGAAAAATAACGTATGGATAATCATGTAAGCATCTCATCACCAATCCACCAAACACCTATTACCAAATAAGATTCCAATAATAAAGATACGGAGTTAAGATTTTGAAGAAGTCTGATCACTTTAGTGCACCATATTTTTTATAAAAATTTAAATCTTCAAATTCAATTCCTTTTATCTTTTAGATACTATTCGGAATTAAGCTTTAATCTTTAAAAACATAAAAAATTATGCAAACCCAAGCAAATTTCAAAAATGGTTATGAATATCGAATTGAACGGAAATTCCCATGGGGTATCAAAACTATTTCCACATCTTTTGTAAACCTAGAGCTTTGAATTTATGAGGCCTTTTGTCCCCATTACATTTGATAAAACTGTAACTTATCTTAACGAATTCACATTGTAGGGTATATGACAAAAGTTATTTAAATGACTAGTGTATAATTCAATTTAACAGTATATTTTAAATGGCGTGTATACACTTAAATGGAATTTTGTAAATTGAAAAAATAAGAAGTCCTAAAAAGGCACGTAAGGGGTTTGTCGCCAAACTACTTAGTCATTAAATGCTAAACTAGTTTTATGTTAAGTTTTAATCACGTGAAATGAAAAACATTTTTAAAGGTGATTATTTCAAAACGAAAACACATTGTTGACGATAATTTATACGATGGCCACTTTTCGAAGCACAGCTAAAAAAATCTGTTCTTAAATTCTGTACTACCTTTTGAATCTTTTTTTTTCTGATGTTCGAAACATACCATTGTCCATAGATACTACAGAATCTAAATTAATGTTCTAGATGTTTCTATTCAACACAGATAAAAAAAGTTCAAAAGGAAAAATATCCCTGCCTCTTAATGATTTCATTAAAAAACTCACTAGAATTTTTTTTAGAAATTTATTTTTTTAAATTAAAATTATTTAATTTATGGTAAAACATTTCAATATCAACGAATAAGCGAATGTAGTATCGGTATTAAACATTAAAATATTCGATATTGTGTTTTAAAACAACTTTATCTAAGTCGTGTGTCCACAGTAGGAGAACCGAGTATGTTAGGCAAGCCTGATCTATTGTAAGGCTTAAGAAGAGGGCCCCCAAATTTGAGGAGGCCTTAAATTATAGTTTTTATTATGCTAAATGCTGTAGACCAACGAAATTTCACAAACATCACCATTGCGTAAAATCATACCAAAATATTCCATAAACTTGAATCCAAAATTTTAATTGAATTATAGTCGCACTAGAGCTACACGAGGGCTATTGGTGACGGGCGTCGTATTTTAGAAACAGTCAAGTGACGAACCGACACCCAAATAGGCACCCAACGCAACCGTTAAGAAGGCGACATAGTATGCAGCGTTAGGACTTTGAAGGATATTTTAACGTGTACTCCCTTACATAGGGTGTTATTCGACGGACATTTTTTTAGATTCAAGGTCCGTTTATAGGTCGTCAGTTATTTTGGCGATGCTCGGACCCGAACCTGTTATCTTTCGCATGCCAGGCGAGTGCCTAACCCACTGGGCTCCCAAAATTTGTTGTGCCTATAGTCCGAGTTTTCCTAGATCCTGTTCCTGACATTAGGAACAGTTCGATTACATTAAGCACTTAAAATCTTGCCAAACCAAATCCCTGAAGATTTTTCAGGAGATATCAAGATGAGTGGAAATGATTCTCGTTTCAAGTGAGGTCCCTTGAGCTTAACAATGGTATTAGCCGAGTCGGCATTTACTTTGTCATCTTTTCATTTTATTCGATCGCGATAGTTTTAAGCCTTTTTAGTGTTATTATTGGAGATTTATTAAATGAGAAATAAACTAAATCTTGTTCCGAAATGGATTTGTATGTTTCACGTCTTTTCAATAATTTAACATCAATGAAAAAATGACGGATATAATTAAAATACTTATTTAATTTTATTTTCTACGCTGTGGATTAGTTTTATGTTTTTAACGATAAAAGTTATTCGCTATTCAAAGTAAGTAAAACAAAAATGCAATTAGATTGTCAGGTAGTGATTATTTTTTTTATTTGATCCCGTACATAGATTAATGAGACATAATTCAATAATTGTAAATCGTAATAGGCTAAATAAGAAAGAAAAAATACCCTCTTGACACGATGTATGTTCAAAAATGAAAAGAAAATATTAATGTTGAATAAATCTAATTAGACTCAATGAAACACAAGTTAACAATTGACAAAACGTTAAATTAATTAGTATTTGAGATACATTTTGAATGTGTACGCATTTCTTAAAAAAATACTTTCAATTTTAAATCAATATACATAGTATTATTAAAAATTAATTCATTTTTTTTATGGAAAGGTCTTGAAGTTATAAAAAGAGCGATTGGAAATAATTTACGAATTTTTTGTTTATCTTATGCGAACTAAATTGATTCATAAAATACTATTAAGGTAGAAACTGGAGACATTGTAAGTTTTGCGTGTTATTTATTCATAATTTTTTTCAATTTCTAATTTTTACTATAAATAAAGTCTAAAAATGTAGAATTATATCTTAAATCATAGTTTCTTAAACTGTTAAGAGATGTAATTTATTTGTGCAGAATTTTTTTTGAAAAAGCCGATAAAAAAAGGATATAATCAAAAGAAGTTGCTTAACAATTTTATAACATAGTTTATCCATAAAATATTCACACATATCATTGAACAAAATATATTTAGCCATTGATGTCCAAGAGATAACATTAAACTTCTCACACGCAATCTTTTTCGGTCGCTTTCCGATGTAACGGTCTACCTTTTAAGTCTAATCATTACATATTCTATCTCATCTCCTAGTGTTGAAAACGTATTGACTATCACTTTTAATTTTCTGAATCGTTAAGGTTACCGTGAAATAAATAACCGAGATAAAATAATCTCCTATGAGTAAAAGTATAAAAAAAATTCGGATCGTTAAGCAATAAAACGTCTCTGTTCCCCAAACGTTCTTGGAGAAATTCTGGCAAATGTCCAGAAAACCCTCCAACACATACGCCAATCCAAACTAAGGTTTATGCAGACAAGATAAAAGACTAAATTAAGTTTATTTCTGCTTTTGAAAGCGTGAGTGTCCCTCACCTTTACGATTTTAGATATCATATTGCATTACATATAAAAGGAAAAATAGATCTTGGGATTACGTATTTGCCGCGAAGAGATATTTTAGAGAAATCGTTTGGAAAATACTATACAAACATAGTGTGGCGTATATAGTATATAATTTTATAAATTGTGAAAAAGTTTGGAAAAAATAATGATAATTTAGTAGCTTAAATTTTATGAAAATGTAGGCTAATACCGAAGCAGCTATATACAAAAATAGTTATGTTGGATAAAAACGATTCTGATAACAAATTACGCCCACAGCCTGCTCTAGGAAATCTCAGACTATAGGCACAACCTATTTTGGGGGCCCCGTTACGGAAAATTTTATTTATGATTTCCAATAAAGATGGTGCTATATGCCCCATGTATAAAACTTTAGCTACAATTTTATAGGCTTCCATATAAACCTTAAACATCGATCAAAACAATAACGTTAGGTCAATTACTCACTTAAAATTGAGCAAAAAACAAAGTGGAGTATCCGAATTTTTTTTTAGTTGACTGATATTTTGGGGATTTACAGCATTTAGCATAATATAAACTGAAATTTAGGGGCCCCTAAAATTTGGGGGTCCTAGACCCGGGCCTAACAGGCCTTATGGAAGAGAAGGCCCTGATTACGCCAAAACAGCAATTATAAACAGAATCATGAACAGGGGACCGTTTCACCGGGAGGGCCTATTATCTTCTTGAATTAACTTTTTGCAATGAAAGTGATCTCCATCATGTCTTAAGTTTAAGAAATAAATCAATGGAGTTTTTATTCTTGCAGAAAGACTAAGTTTTCCAGCTTTAGTAAAAAACTATTTTATACCCTAAAATTAATATTTATTCCAAAATCTTTTTATCGGGATCGGCTAATCTCCATTGACCCGATGGTTTGGTTTGAATTATCGTCGCTTTAGAGCTTCACGAGGGCTATTGGCGACGGGCGTCGAATTTTAGAACCACAATCAAGTGACGAGCCGACACCTGAATAGGCGCCCAATGCAACCGTTAAAGGGCGACATCGTACGCAGCGTTAGGACTTCGAAGGATATTTTATTTAGCGTGCACTCCCTTACACGGGGTATTATTCGTCGGACATTTTTGACTGCACGGGCCGTTTATAGGTCAGCAGTCATTTTGGCGATGCCTGGACTCGAACCTAGGACCTTTCGCATGCTAGGCGAGTGCCTAACCGACTGGGCTCCCCATCCCCTCTATTGACCCGAAGGACCTCTATAGATCCATCGGATAAAGCCCCAGTGAGCACGAAGGGTCTCTATGGCTCAGTAATCAGCCTTTCAACGTTATTTTTAAGATATGCAAAATCCAATGAATAATAATGAAAACAATAAAGACAAAATTTTTCATCTTTTAATACGGAAAACTGAATACTTAAGGTAGGCGAATACCCAAAATTCCCCAGAATTTTAAAATTTTTACTATTACTTTAATCTTTTCCAAATTTGGCATAGTGATTTCAAATATAATGAATAATACTATTTAGGCTTTTTTTTCATTTAAATATTATTTATTTTAAATGGTTTTTTACTAGAAAAAGAGGTTTACGCTAACAAGTCTACCACATTGAATTTTCATCCTATAAACATTAATTATGTGTCAAAATTAACCACACACACAAAAACATTTTTTTCGATTAACTTACACTTGGACATTAAAAAAAACTACTGTATTTACATCAGATGTTAGAGGCTTATAGAACAGATATATATTGTAATAGTATCTTTAAAAAATTTCAGGTAAATTAATGTAAAACTTTTTATGCTAGAAGTGTTGGCGTAAACCCTTTTTTTAGTTGAAAAACACAGTTTAAAATAAATCAATTGTATTTAAATAAAAAAAATTGCCCCAAAAGCATTGCTTATTATATTTGAAATCACTATGCCAAATTTGGAAAAGATTAACGTAATAGTAAAAATTTTAGAATTTTGGGTACTCGTCTACCCTGAGCACCTTGAGTTGGGACTGGCGTCTAAGCGAGCAGCCAGACAGCGCTTGTGTCCCACTCTCCAGCGCGTTTAACGAATGTTCGCTTCTATCGATCTAGAACCGGCGTTGTATCGATATTCGGGGGCTTCCGTTTCCGGCTTCTCATTGTTGCCACTTACGAGAATAGATTTGTCTGATTATAGTCTGGTAAGGAAGGGCTTCAAGTAAGGAATATGTTAAGTTGAATTGTAGTCACACCCGAGTATCGCGAGTGCTATTGGCGAAGGCATCATAATTTAGTACGACAGCCAAGTGATGAGGCTAACACCAGAGTAGGCACCCAACGCAAGTTTTAAATGCGACATCGTACGCATTTTCGGGGGAGCATATTTAATGTGCACTTCCTCCACACGAGATCCTCTCACATTTAAGTCTGCGCTGGTAGTTTTTTGGACGACAGTAATTTTGGCGATGGTCAGACCCTAACCTGGGACCAATCTCATGCAAAGCGAACGCCTTTAACTACCTGCTCTTCTGACCTTCTTAAGAAAAAAAAATCCCCACCTTTAAAGGAGTATTTTTGCATTAGTATTAGAGTTCTTAGCATTAGAGTTAAATGCATTTTGGCCAGTTCCACCTAACCGTACTTGATAGTTTGGGAGAATTCCTCGATGACGTCACCAACACTATACGTGGAAACGGCAGTTAGCTATTTTCACGATTTTTAAGTGCCCATATCAAATCTCTCGCCTTCCAACAAGGAGAAAACCAGTTGTCGGTGTGTCATTGGTGTATATGGTCGACCAGACATCGAGTATATCCTTAAATGTCTCGATTTCCGAGGTTCTATGAGACCTAAACTTTCTTCTGGACCCAATGTAGCTCAGCTGCACCTGGTATTTGTAAAAACATAGTAGTTTATTCCTTAAAATATTTTATTAGCTAAAATTTTGGGGACAGACTATAATATTAGGTAAAGTTTATTGTTTCATTCGTTGCGTGAAAATAAGAAATCTGTAATCGGATGGGACTCCAACACACTAACTATATCGTAACTGTATCGTAACACAGTTATAGTAAGAATCGAATTTGGAACTCAGTCATAAAAAATAAGATTATATTAATTTGTACATTAAGGTTATTTTAAAGATTACAATTACTATTTGCTTATACTTCCATGCCAAGCTTAAAAAAAAAAGTAATTTTTAAGAAAGGTGCTAAACGAAGAATTGGAGAATCCTATATAACTGCACAAATCACTATGCGATACAAAATGTAGCATTAAATTTTGGTTTCAACTAATATACTTAGAAGACTGCAAGGAAACATACAGTTATCGTTCTAATGTAATTTATGACCCCAGATCGCAATATCCAAAATAGCTAAGAATCAAATAAATGCATTTAAGGGGACAGGAGTTGTAGCATTTGAAAGGAGGAGTAGCATTAAAAAAAAAAAACGTTAAATTTTTTATTTTTTTTTAATTAAAAACAAACTTATCTTTTAATATTAATTTTTCGTATATGTTTATTGAATGTCAGGTCTCTGTAACAGGTAACAATGGTTTAATTTAAATGTTAGCTGCAAAAATGTAGTTAATTTTTTGGGTACCGCGTCTTGCGGGATTAGAAACATAGTCCATCTGCATTTCAAAATTAACGTTTTAAGAAAATTATGAAATGTAGTTCATAAAGCCCAATCATCTGAGAAAACTAACAGCTTAACAGGTTCATAAATTTAGACAAAATTGTATCAATTAAAAACAAACGAAAATTGCTGGTGTATTAGTATATTAATGGCAATTATGCCCAAGATTAAAAAAGAAAACATTCATTATATAATTTAATTCTTACTGACAACTATGTTAACTGAAAACAATAAAATATTTTATTCCGTAAAAATTGAGTCATTTATTTAGCAAAAATTATTATCTTCTTCCTTTTATGTTTTACATTTAGAAAAATAAGCAAAAATTAATCTTCTAATATCTTGACACCGTAAATAACCTTTTATTTAGAGAAAATGAATTAAAAGAAGGACTATCTCAAGCTATTAATAAATAGACAATTATTTTTACAAACAAAATTTCGTGTCGTAAATGAAAAATAATTATAACGAAAGCGATTAAATTGCAAAAAAAAAGATAGTCAAAAGTATTCGCTACTAAATCTTGTTAAAAAAAATATGCCAATAGACAGTGGGAAATCAAAACAATTACTAAGCCGATTATCATCCTTCAATTAACAAAAATAAAGCCAACTTTTCAATTTCTTCAAACAGAAAACGATGAAATTTTCCAGTGTTTTAATCTGTCAATTTCTCCGCTCTTTTACGAATAAGACTAAACCTAATCTTTGTTTTGTTCGACTCCAAAAAAAGAAAGAACCAGACAGTGGTGTCTGGTAAGCGGATTACGAGACAAAGAGATTTGCATCAGTGGTTGTTGAGAGAAAGCCCACACAAATCTCTCCGACAAGATGTGATACCGTGTAGGAAACTTTGAAGATTAGTCTTAGTATGTTTTTGTAAACGGTAACATTTTAAGAATATTTAATTTTAAAATGTTATTAAAATGCGGGAAGATAACTAAAGATAATTTAGTCGACTTTATTTTACTTATGGCAGTATTTCCTAATTAAAAATCCTGTAATTGAAATAATTTTCTAATGGAAGTGGCCCATTAAAAGTTATATTAGAGAGTTAAAAGACGATTTGTCTATTGGACAATTATTCGAGAAAACTGACAGCTTAACAAGTTCATAAATTTAAACATTGTTCCTCTGCTCAAAGTAAACGAAAATCGTAATATAGCATGGAAATTTAACGATAAATATGTCTCAAAACAAACATAAAAGGAGTTTTTTAAATGTTTAGATTAAAAAACTAAGTTTAACTAGTTTAAATGTTAAAGTTTTTTAGTTGGTTAGAAAATATTGTTGGTTAGGAAAATTGGTTTATACCTTACAAATATCCCAGAATTAGAAAATGTATTTATGTAACGTTGGGTTAACCCTTTTACTTGCATAAAAAAAGAACCAGACATTGGTATCTGGTAAGCGGATTAGGAGACAAAGAGATTTGCATCAGTGGTTGTTGAGAGGAAGCCCGCGCAAATCTTTCCGACAAGATGTGATACCGTGTAGGAAACTTTGAAGATTAGTCAGCAAAGTCTTGTGTGTTTTTTTAAACAGTAACTTGTAAATAATTAATGTAATGATTACAAAAATAATTCATTATAAAGCGTAGATAACTGATGCTTCACTTATAATTTTACAGATGTCAAGTATTTTTTTACTATTTAACTAAAAAACTAATTCTATTTAACGTGGCCCACAAAGGGAGGGTAGGGTTACAAGAATATTAGCCCATTGGACAATCATCCGAGAAAACTAACAGCTTAACAAGTTCATAAAATAGTCGTAATTCATAGATTAGTCGGTGAAGTCTTAGTATGTTTTTTAAACGGCAACATGTTAATTATTAATGTAATGATTACAAAATAATTTATTATGAAGCTTTGGTAACTTAAGATTCACTTATAATTTTACTGATGTCAAAGAACTATTTACTATATAACAAAAACATTCTATTTAGCGTGGCCCAACAAATTGAAGGTTGAAAGAATATTAGTCTATTGGACAATCATCCGAGAAAACTAACAGCTTAACAAGCTCCTAAAATAGATTAGTCGTAATTCATAGATTAGTCGGTGGTTAAGTCTTAGTATATCTCTTAAACGGTAACATGTAAAGAATATTAAATTTAAAAATTTTATTAATGTTCAGAGTGGCAGGTACCTAAAGAAAATTTAGTTCACTTATTATTTTACTGATGGCAGACAACCGACTATTAGTGAAAAAAAAAACTAATTATATATGACGTGACCTATCAAATGGAGGGTTAAAAGAATATTAGTCTATGGAACAATCAACGAGAAAACTAATAGCTTAATACTTCATAAATTAAAATAATATTCCACTGCGCAAAACAAACGAAAATTGTATGATAGCATGGATTTTTAACGATAAATATGACTCTTACCATAAAGTAGGGGAAGTTTCTTAAAGGTTGGTTAGAAAATTAATCAGTTTCTTTAAAGCTCAAGTATTTGAATACAAGATAATATACAATGTCATTTATAATGTTATTTATTGAGTTATACCCTACAAAAAGCACCTAGAAATTTAATTTCAAATTTATTTACGTAATGTTGAGTTAACCAATTTACTAGCATTTTTAGCATCCAAATCTATACTTTTAATACTATGAGTATTCAATTGAAGAAACGTATTTTAATATTAAGCTAAACAAGACCAGTTCAGACGACATAAACATACCATTGCACTTGAACAATTAACGCAATCAAAATACTACTAAAGTACTTATAAAGTTAGAATGAAGTCTCTTTTTCACACAAAATGCGATACGCAATCAAAAATGCATTAACTACTTTACACACAAAATAATTCTCATTCAAAATCAAGGAGAATGACAAACAACCCAATAAAATCGTCCCCAAATCTCCATTCAAAACAAACTTTTCCATCAGCGGGCTAACTAAATATAATCAGAAGCCCAGTTAATGTCAGTTGATGCAATAAAACTCCTAATTTTCAGCTTCTTCAGAACGTAATTGCTCTCGGAGGCGAATCTCATGAGAGATGTTTCAAATATAAAGGGAATACCTCGTTGAAAGAGAGTCCGACATGTCACTACCTTGATGAAGTAGTTCGACAAAGTTGTAGGATAGACTAACCAGTGAATGAACGCTTAAGCAGAATGTTTAATTGAAATGAAATTTCATACATTTTAAGAAATATGTTTTCTTGTTTATGATAATGTGAAGACATCTGTCATTACATGTAAATTTTATTAAAAAAAAGGAGATGACTTTATATTGCATTGCTTTGGGTCTTTTGGGGGTATAAATAAAAAGTGGTACAAAAGTCAAGTGAATGAACATCAGAAATGTCCAGTCAATAAACATGTAGGATTTTAATAAATGACCAATTACAACCAATCATATGTCAGATAACTTTCTACGATATGGGAGAAAGTCAGTGTTGCCAATTCATCCAGTGGAGTGATTTTTAATCCTTATTTTTTAAATGTATTTTCCAACTGTTAATTTACTGGGGCCTGTTCACTCACTGGTCAGTCTACCCTACTCAAGGGACGATAAGAGTTGGAGTAGCATTTTTACAATGTCACCATCTACAAAATACAAAATATCAGCCCTATGATTTTTAACCGGAAATACCTCAGTAACTTCTAGTAACTATAACATTCGGTAAATATGTGCTATTATTGTGTGACTGTAACTGTTCGTCTGAATTTCATCTCCGCCTGAGCCACGAAACGTGGAGATATGGGAAAAGTGTTTAAAAATACGCAAAATTGGTTTAAAATATTTTAATGTATTTTGTATTTCTATTGTTTTATGTACTTTAAGTTTTGCCTAAACAAAACGTACGGCGTATCAAACTCGGCGGTATTACGAGCAAAATCCAGAATACTGCCGAGGTTCCCGATAAGAATAGCTTAGTAGAGTTTAACCTAGTCTTTTAGAGTCTAACTTTATAAGGCTGTGGGAAGTATACTTCCCAGCAACTTCATCAATTTTGATTAGTGCTGCCATCTCCTGATAACTTCAGAAAACACAAACAAAATTACTAATGCAGGATTCCTATGGACGATACGTTTGAATAGCTCCCAGCGAGCGATGGGAAACATACTTCCCACCGGAATAAAATGGTCTTAATAATCAAAATTAATTTTAGTTAATGAGCTAAATGAATTTATTTTTATGAATCAATCTCAATCCCAGAAATACTTTAACGTAACATTACTAGAAAAAAATGGCCTTATAAAGGAATATAATATCTATAGAAAACGTCAAATCGAACGTTCTCAAACACTATCAGCAATCTGTTTCCTATTACCCTTATAATAATTTTAATTTCCTTTGAGAACTAGTGTTGCGTTAGTATTAACTTTAAAAGGATAGCTGTTTTGTATTTGTGTACAGAACACTTCCTAGAACATTAACACAAAAATGCAAAAGTTGTTGAGCGAAGCACCAAATTCTGTTTAGTGAGTTTCTAAGTTTACTTATATTAGCATTTTGCAAAAAAAAAATGGTATAAATAAACTAAGGATTCGATAATTATTAAAGTTCTTTAAAAAATAAATTTTAAAAGCCTTTTTCTATCGACAAGGGGATAAAATTAAAATGCAGATAGATATATAATTTTTGGAAGCACTTTGAAAATAGCCCTAAAAGTAATATGTCTTGAAATAACGAATAAAGTGGTTTACTGAGTGCGAAATACCTTTTATTTATTCAATTCTCACACTCGAAAATGATAACTATGTACCCTTTTTTCCGTAGAACATTTCTATACTGCATACTTAAACTAGGGCGAGGTATATGTGACTTATCATATTCCTCTTACATTATCATACAAACTGAATGAAGCTGTCAATTTATTAATATATTTAACACTGTCTTTACCTGCCAAACTTTTATACAGAAGACGCTTAATGTGATCACGGTTAATGTTATCAATCCTTTAATGTAATCAAAATCGCTTAGTCCCGTCCGTTTATATCAAAATACATTGAAAAATCATTGTTTATTGTAATCAAATGTTCGTTTATTGTTATCAGTTTATATGTAAATTTTATTTTCCCGAAATCAATAAAGAAAAAGGATTTTTTTTGTTTAAGGGGTCTAAGGAGTCTTAAAAATGTGCAAAGAAGGAACTAAAAAGCATAGTTTGATCTTTCATGTAATTTTTTAACTACTCAATATACAAGTATAATTTTTTTATATGTAATTCTACAAGATTTATTTAATATGAAACAAATTTTAAAATTTATGAAACTTTAGCCAAAACTAAAATAAATGATATTAAACATAAAGCTATTTGAACACATTGTGATTAGGTTTGCGCGGCAAATTGTGAGGTCAAAATTGAAGACATAACCAAGAAAATGACTTTATATTGTACAAATATGTACAGACTAGAACTTATACATAAATTCTCAGCTCAATTTTAATTAGAAATAATTTTTAAAAAAATTTTTAATCAAAATTCAAAAAATTTTATAATTTTTTTTAGAAAAAGGTTCTTAAAATAAATTCTAAATAAAATTGAGCTGAGAATTTAGGTATAAGTCTTTGTTTGTACATATTTGTACAATATAAAGTCATTTTCTTGGTCATGTCTTCAATTTTGACCTCACAATTTGCCGCGCAAGCCTAATCACAATGTGTTCAAATAGCTTTTTGTTTAATATCATTTATTTTAGTTTTGGCTAAAGTTTCATAAATTTTAAAATTTGTTTCATATTAAATAAATCTTGTAGAATTAAATATAAAAAAATTATCCTTGTATATTGAGTAGTTAAAAAATTACATGAAAGTTCAAACTATGCTTTGTAGTTCCTTCTTTGCACATTTTTAAGACTCCTTAGACCCCTTAAAGTGTTTTCTGAAACTTACTCTTAGGTGTGCACAACAAAGTCGATACAGAACACTTTCACAAAAGTTATGATTATGCGATTATGAGCGATTCGTAAATGACTTGCTTCTAAAGAATGCTAATCAACGACAATTGATGATTTCTTTTTCAGTTAATAATTAATCCCTTGTATTGTTTTCTATAGTTCATCATTAAATATGTAAGTATACTAACTAGTAATTCTTTTTCTTTGTGCGCATTAATTTCTATTAAATACTATAGAATTTTACAGCAACAACTCCTAATTTAAAATTAATTTTTATTTTAATACGTATGTAAAAAAAATTATTTTTTAGTTTAAACTTTTTTTTCGTGTATAGTTATCAATTGGTTATTGTTATCAAGTCATGTTCGTCCCGATGTGATCACATTAAGGGGAATGGGCGTGCAGGACCGGGGTCTCCAAACTCAAGTGCCTCAATGTTAATCCAATGGGAAAAAATTATTTTCTTTGCCACATTTCTCCGGCTGTATTGAATATTTTTACAAGCGAATTTTTTTATGTGATAAATGTAGCTTGTCACATAAAAATATTCAATACAGCCGGAGAAATGTGGCAAAGAAAATTTTTTCCCATTGGAATTAACATTGAGGCACTTGAGTTTGGAGACCCCCGGTATTGCACGCCCATTCCCCTTTAAGCGGCGTCTACTGTACCTGACACTATCTTCTTCTCAACAGGCGTGTGCTATGCGGAGTTCGGCGTGCGGGTGCCCCACACCACGGGGTCGGCGTACATGTACAGCTACGTGACGGTGGGCGAGTTCATCGCCTTCGTGATCGGCTGGAACATGGTGCTGGAGTACCTGATCGGCACGGCGGCGGGCGCGTGCGCCATCAGCGCCTGCATAGACGCCATCACGGGGGGCGCCATCAGCTCCGCCATAAAGAACGGAGTCGGCACATTCGTCGGTAATTGATCGGTTGCTGTAGCTCGAGTCCCAACACGAAATCAGTTTATACCATAGCCTACTCTACTACTAAGGCCGAAGAAGCTTTCCCAAACAAGCTAGGAGACGGAAATATTGACGTCATAGTTCCGAGTGACGTTTTTCCGAAGATGAAGAAAACCTGTCTCGAAACCTGTTCGGAAACACTCGTACACGGCTGACTATATTTTTAGGGTTCCGAATGCTTCCGAACTAGTTTCTCGATTCTCGGCAGTGGGAACAGTGACGTCAAAATTTCCGTCTACGCTCATGTTTAAGAGAGCTTCTTTGGCCTTGTTATTGAAGTTGACCATGTTTATGCGCACTCTCAGAAATAACACTTTCATTTTTGACTATTCATGAATCCTCAAGCCTCATTTCGTTAATTTTGAGGATTATTTCACTCTTAAAACGAACGAGCGATTTTAACTCAGTCTGAGTAATTTTCACTCCAGCAGTCTTGAAAATGCACTTCTCCGAAAGGAGTGGATCCTTTGTGAGTTAAACCTCCAACAGGATCACTCCAAACGAGTGATTTTAACTCATTCTGAGTTAATATTCACTCCTTTCCAGTGTCGAAAATGCACTTCTCCTACTGGAGTGGATTTCACTCCTTTGGTTCAAGAGTGAATGCTCAAAAACGACGAAATTTTCCTTAATTTTGACGATGCCGTTTACAGGCAAATGCTCCGAGTTTTTCTTTCCTCAAAGTGAGGAATTTGATTCGTCATTTTATGAGGATTCGATTTTCGTCTAATATAAAAAAATATTTCGTAATTTTTGAGTATTTGAGTACAACAATGAGATTCAGTTTCCTCAAAATTAAGATACAGAATCGTCAAATCAAGATCGTTAAAGTGAGGATTCGCGTTTACTCAAAAGTCACGCGATAGTTTGACGAAATAATACTCAAATTTAACGAAATGAGGCTTGAAGATTAATGAATCGTCAAAAATGAAAGTGTTATTTCTGAGAGTGTAGTTGTTGTAGCTCGAGTCCCAAAACGAAATCAGTTCAAACGGAGTGATACCTCTAGTTTAAACTAGTTTCCACCAGTTATCTCCAGCTAATACTAGTTTAAAGAAGTAAATTGGATTAAACAAGTTTCTACTTTACAAAAACTTATACTATATAAAAAGTAGAACCAACTAAGGGTCTCTTAAAACTAATTCGCAATAGTTAATTATTGTGTTAGCTGATTTTGCTTTTATCCGTAACATATATACTAATAAGTAGATATAGTCGTGCCTACCTTGGTTGCATTAACCGACATTCATCAAGGATATTATGTTTGGGACCCAACGAGTGGTGGATCGCTATTGGTTTGACTCTTAACATGATGATGAATGATTTTTTATACATAGAAACTAGGATTATAAATGCAGCGGGCCAGATTACTTGAAAAGTTATTTTTAAAAATTTCGTTTATTCTTTGTAGGGCAAGTCGTAATTTTTTCGGGAAAGTATTAAACTGAGACCTACCTGGGCTTTTCCTAATTGAATGTTGACTTTTAATAGACTTTTAGTTTTTCTTAAATTTTAAGCTAAAACTGATGGAAAAAATGATAATGAATTTATACTTAGTTAAATTTATACAATTTTTCAGCGATAAAAACTAGGCATTTTCAATTACTGTTTCCTTGAAAGTTATCCTATCGTTAATGGCTTTATCCAACGGTGGTACCGATCATTGTAAGACTTGCATCAATCAACGGTAAAAAAAATTCCTATTAAAGTAAATTTTAACTTAAGTTTAATTTTTCTGCTACCGTCATCCTTAACAACATAATAGATTCTTCAGAATACTATTCAATAAACAAATCTCTACTTACTCTTCTTTCAGGCCATACACCCGATTTCTTAGCCTCCCTCATCACTTTCTTCATGACCCTGCTGATGGTCGCTGGGGTGAAGAAGTCCCTTCTGTTCACCAATATCCTCAACGCGGTGAACTTCTCGGTATGGGTGTTCATCATGATTGCTGGGCTCTGGTACGTGGACGGAGACAACTGGAGCCAGCACGGAGGGTTCATGCCGTTCGGATGGTCAGGGGTAAGGAGGCGAAAATATGAAGAACAATGGTTAATTAGTATTTGTTTGGTTTCAACGATGATATGATTTTATAGCTGGTTTCACCTATTGAATTAAATTAAATTCTTATAATATCAATGCAAAATATTACTTTGGTTGATCAAAACTTTAATTTAGTGATTTATGGTGGTACTTAACGTAAGCTAAGAAAAGGATTTCAATAGCTTACAGAAAAAGGAAGCTCCATTTACCGTTTAAATGACCATGTAAAAATATTATGTAAAAAAAACATTTTGTCGTATCGCTGTGATTATGTCATTTTCGTAAAGTGGAGCATTATGTCTTAAGCTTATATTCTATTCATGCGATTTCTTTCATCTATCAATTTGCTTATTCGTGCCTAAAATAAATGAAAATTAAGTTTAAAATTTTAGCTAGGGTGTTAAGAATTTACCTTCCCTTATAATGTGTGATCAAAATTATAATAAGGAAGAAAAAAAGTCTGTCTTTGAATTATTCATGCCAATTCAGTCATAGATAAACATTAAATATGTCATGCATAATATGTAAACATACTACATTACCGCAATGACCAATCTAATGTTGTGCATTAAAAATCGATGCTTTAATACTTCCAGGTGCTGTCCGGTGCTGCAACGTGTTTCTACGCCTTCATCGGTTTCGACATCATCGCCACAACAGGCGAGGAGGCCAAAAATCCGAAGTGGTCCATCCCCATGGCTGTCATCCTCAGCCTGGTCATTGTGCTCACTGCCTACATCACATCCAGCATGATGGTAATGAACCGCAATTGGTATTATTTACTTATATTTTGTTACCTTAACCTCACCGCAGTTTAAGTATGCAGTATACAAATGTTCTACCACTTTAAAACAAGCGATCGATTTTAACTCAGTCTGAGTTAATATTCACTCCTCCAGGCTTGAAAATGCACTTCCCCGAAAGGAGTGGATCCTTTGTGTGTTTAACCTCCGACAGGATCACTCCAAACGCATGATTTTAACTCGGTCTGAGTTAATATTCACTCCCTTCCAGTGTCGAAAATGCACTTCTCCTACTGGAGTGGATTTCACTCTTGTTTTAAGAGTGTACGGGAAAAAGGGTAAATAGTTCTTAATTTCCGATTGCGAGAATCGAATAAAAAAAGGTTTTTCACATTCAATAAATCACTTTATTCGTTATTTCAAGATTTTTTTTATTATTTTTGCTTCAGTTCGAGTGTAATATTAATTATTTTTCCCTTCGATTTTGACGTAACGGGGCCAACGAATATCTGGGCCTGACGTATAGCGTAGGAGCGACCAATCGGAGAGGCAAAATTCCGTTTGTTTACGCGTGTTTCCTCCGCGTAGAACATTTTAATGCTGCAAACTTAAGGTGTGTTTTGGTGTAGCTTGAGGACCGGATTTAAAGATTTGCCGCCTGTAGGTTACGATTGATTTGCCGCTCCTGTCACAATACACCTTCGAGGCTAGGTAGCTGGTTAGCTGCAAATCAGGGTGGTGCGCTTTTTAAAATAGATACACACATTAGAATCATCTATGTAATTTTACACACTAAATCGAAAGCGAAATAGGGATTTTTTTTTAAATGTTCTATTTTTTTTTTCATTCGAAATACGGGAGGAGGGATGAATTGCCCTTAACAGCTACCATGTTTGCTTCAAAATATTAGTACTATATATACTTTTACGGTTTACGCATTAATTTATTGTAAATTATTTGTTTTCACTCTTAATAAATACACATTATCCCTTCATAGTTTTATTCATGTTCTTGACATTATATTATTCGAACAAACATACTGCATTTCACTGTATAATCCATTATTTTCAACGTTAAAGATTCATCCAAAGTGCATCAATTTCTACGTGCACATTAAGTACCAAGTCCGTTTTAAAAAAAAATCTTCAGCACTGGTAAAAAAGTACGAATTGATCATAGTTATAAGAAAATACACTAGTCAATTATACAGACTTACAAATAACAAAAGATACGCATTTGTAATGATAACCATTAAAAGTTTTTTTTCTTCGATCAAAATTATTTCCATTCTGCTTGAGGAAAAAAGTGGTCTTCGAAAAAGTATTGGTTCCTTCTTACTAGAGTTAGGACCCGATCCAGAAAAAAAAAGCAGAAGTCTCTTTAGGAAGGTATCGTGTATGGTTTCTTATGTAATAATCAATGTCTGAATAAAAAAAAGTAGAGCTTAAAAAATTCAAAAAAGTCAGTTAAAATATTCAAATACAACAAATTAGTTAAGTCTTTATTTTGTAACTTTTAAAATAATTCGTAACAATAAAAGAAAAAAATTTACTGAAGTTTCAGGAGGCATTATAATTTAGAATGAAAATCACGACTATTTGTGGTCCCTAAGAATTGAGGGCCCCAAGTCAGGGCGTAACAGGACTTATGGACGATCAGGCAGGCTCTTACCACATCCTAATAATATTTTATGTTTTTCAGCTCACACTGATGATCCCCTTCGAAGAAATCAATGCTAGGTCAGCCCTGGTGGAGATGTTTGCACAAAAAGGTGCCTTCACCTGCAAGTACATCGTTGCTGTTGGCGCATTGGCGGGACTTACAGTCAGCATGTTCGGTTCCATGTTTCCCATGCCCAGGATAGTGTATGCCATGGCTAAAGACGGACTGATATTCAGGTATTGAAGAGTAATTAGGAAATGAAATTGTAATTTAATATATGTTCGGTTGGTCTTTTTAACCCTTTAAACAGTAAAATTTGTTACGGGGATTATTCAAAATGGTTTATCATTTTTGCGAATAAAAGTGAAACTCCTACTCGTAAAACGAACGAGCGATTTTAACTCAGTCTGAGTAATTTCCACTCCTCCAGTGTAGAAAATGCACTTCCCCGAAAGGAGTGGATCCTTTGTGTGTTAAACCTCCGACAGGATCATTCCAAACGAGTGATTTTAACTCAGTCTGAGTTATTATTCACTCCTTTCCAGTGTCTAAAATGCACTTCTCCAACTGGAGTGGATTTCACTCTTGTTTTAAGAGTGTATTACCAGACTATTTTTTATAATAGAGATTTAAAGATCTTTTTAAGTATTTGATGTGCAGGATTAGCATTTTTTGAAAACCATTGTTTAAAAAAATCGTCAATTCGAATGGGATAACTATGACTCAAAATTTTCAAGTTAAAATCTTCAATAAATAAACTCTTTACGATTGTACTTGCCTTCTTTAATTAGTGGTAACTCTGCTTTCATTTACGAATAAACAAATATTGAAGAACAAAGTCTAAGAATTTAGTACTAAGTTTTATGCTTCAGTCAAGGTTTCGCAATTCAACGGTATATGAAAACAATTTTAAATGATATAGCCAAAATAGTGAGTGCATTAAGATCTTTGTTTTTTCGTGATCCCAGACGTAAGTCGTTAGTAATAATTTTAATTAGGAAAAAAAACTTAACAATCGAATGTAAATCTTGTCAAAGGAAAATTCCTATTTTGTTTTTAAATTCCAAATAAAAACATTTTTCACAATTTGTTCTTTGTAGATCCTTGGCGGTGGTGTGGCCTTTCACAGGAACCCCAGCTAAGGCCACTTGCATTTTGGGACTCGCCACTGCAATTGTGTCACTCATCATGGGACTGGATGTGTTAGTGGAAATGATGTCGATTGGTAAGAGCCGACAAAAATTGGAGCAAAAAAAAATGATTTTTCAAAATTTAGTATAATAATAATGAGTTAATTATATATCACAATAAGTTTAAATTATATGCAGACACAAGTTTCTTTTTTTCTCTCCCTGCCGGATAAAATACCTATATTTGATTGGGAAAAAAAGTAAAAACCCTATTAAAAATTCATAGTATTTTTTTACAGTTATGTACAACATATGGAGGCATTACACTTAAAATTTTAAACGCGTGTATAGTGTTTCAAAACAGTTTTTTTACAAGCTCAATTTTGCGTTACAAAAAGGGCTACAGTTTTTTTTTTAGAAAAAAAACTGTTTAATTTACTAAATACTCCTCTTCCGTCATTCCACAAAATCAATTAATTTTGTTCACCCCAGTTTTAAAATTTTACACAGCTAATTTCTACGTGTTATAATAATTGTTTAAGTAATGCCTCTTATCAAGTTAATTAGCATTAAAAAAAATTACAGCAGATTAAATTGGATGACTTGACTTACATTTCACAATACAGTATTTTATTCACCTATTAAGGTGAAAAAAAAAACATGTGCAAATAGCCAGTGCTTAATTATTTTATAGCTTTTCCACACAAAATCAAGATACATAAAGTATGATTAATGAAAATTTAACTTTTCGACTGGGAGAAATCACCATTAATCATATCAAATGTGGTCAGGATAACTTTATAGTCAAACAGAAATTGCATTTTCTACTAATTGTATATTATCATAATAATTTCATATTATCAACATTTCAGGAACCCTCATGGCCTACACCCTCGTCTCAACCTGCGTCCTCCTACTCCGATACCAACCACCCCGAACCACCCTAGTCCAACTCCTACCCGAGTCCATCCGTTCAGCCTGCCCAACCCCATCCAAAGAACAGCCCCCGGCCGCTGCGGCTTTTCCAGGAGCAACCCTTACAACAACCACAATCCACACGAAGAGGACAAACAGATACGACTCTTCAGATTCTGATGAAAATGATATGGAGTACACGGATAACACGAGGCCTGATATCATCAGAGATGCTACTCAGAGAGATGATGACTTGTTGATGAAGGGGCCTGAGGCTACGTATGGGGCGGTGCCGCCTAAGGATCCGCCGCCACTTGCTGGGGCGTTTACGGTGCCGCAGAGGTAAGAAATTGTTGGAGTATTGAATTTATAATTTATTTATGACTTATCATATCGTCACTTAAGTTCCCACATGTGCTATCTAACTTTGCAAAACATTAGAAATTTACTGAAATGTAACCCTTGGCGAACTTTCCAAAATCGCGCCAAAAGTCGGCCGATAACCTAACTGAAATGATACGATAGGTTTGAATTATCATCGCATTAGAGCTACACGATGGAGAACCGAAAAACATGCTTATTGAGCACCGGCTGTTCGGACTTTCTTGTTACATAATATCGGTCTACATAATGTAATGCTGAGATATGTAACAAGAAAGTCCGAACAGCCGGTATTAAATAAACACGTTTTTCGGCTCTCCCTCGTGTACCTCTAATGCGACGATAATTCAACCTATCCTATCATTTCGGTGGGGTTTTCGGTCGACTTTTGGCACGATTTTGGAAAGTTCGCCAAGGGTTACCGTTCAGTACACAATTCTACCGTTTTGCAAAGTTAGGTAGCACATGTGGGAACTTAAGAGACGATATAATTTGTAAATGTGCTTCCTACTCTTTCACAAAATACATTGAGGGGAACATGCATGATTTCGGCTAACAAACCATGTTAATGTGACAGTTATCCTACTTCTGGCTACCTTATAAGGCTTTTAATTGTAACAAAATAAATTACATAAGGCTGAATTATTCTAGCAAATTATTTTTGAGTTCTCATGTATCTTAAGCATCATAGATGCTGGAAATCAATATAGTTTTCTACTGGAAAAATGTAAAAATATGATCGTAGGGTGCATCTAGCACACAATTATAGATATTATTTGATTAACATTGTATCGAAAATTAAGGAGATCCAAAGATTTGGTTGGGGGAATGACACAAACTAGTTATGAAAACCATGATTAGGCAAAAGATACCCAATAGACAAGGGCACTAAATCTTAACCACGGTTATTATATAATTAATACTAATCGAGTAATTTTTAGATATGTTAGTTGCCTGATACGTAACCATAATCAACTGGATATTATACCATATGCAACCATTCTCATCAAAATATTTTAAATAAATCTGGTCAATTGCGTATTAAGACTACTTTAACTATATTCAAAAAACTTATCCCACTCCCAATTCCAGGATCATGGTCCAGATGATGCGAATCCTGCCCTACCACTGGATCAATCCGGGAGACGCTTCCGGGAAAACCGGGATATTCGTCATGAAGATGGTTGGGGTGCTCTACCTGCTCATTATTATCCTGGATTTGATTGTGGTGTGTGCCATGCCTGCTCTGGAGAACGGGGGAGGAGCAGCTATATTCTTCCTTCTCCTGTTCCTCTTCGCCATCATATTCGTGTTGCTCATCATATCTAGGCAGCCACAGACTAAGTAAATTGCAATTTAAGTGTTGTTTATTAATGTCAATGTATGTCATATCAAATGTGCATATGGTTGTGGTGTTAAACAGCAAACCACTTATTGCCTTTTGAAACACCTTGTGTCTTAAGAAAAAAAAGAACATTTATTACCGATATGATTGATAAAAGTACATTTTATTAGTTATTATACTTATTTTGTAACACGGTGTCTATTACTGAAGCCGCTTATTATCTGATAATTTATAAATAGAACAAAAAAAGATGTTGCCCTTTTCTGATTATCTGCATAAAGTTATAATTTCTTCAAAAATACGTTATAATTGAGGTTATACCTAAGTCTACCTTAATAAAATTGTCAGAGAATAACAATAAAATATTTGTTTTTAGAGAAAAATTGAGTTTCGTATTACAGTTACCTTTATATAAGTACTTGTCAATGTATGAATACGGTTACATCCTTTTGTAGTCGACATAATTCTTAGTGCCATATAATTACACCGGCCGTAAATGTGCAGGAATCATGATGCAACTACCCATTCATAAAAATAACCTCTTGCAACATAGCGTCAACATTTGGAGACATTGTTTGAAACCTCCCCACAAACAATTAACGTTAATTAGTTTCGAAATCAATCTGGTCCGATATAAGATCCAAATATCAGTTTTCAGCCTTTGATTACAGGTACCAGTCATTTATTTCTATAAAAAATGAAGTTGAACGAGGGTCATTACGATATTAAAGTTTTTAAAACATTAAAGTTTTTTCAAACTTTTCAAAAAGTTCTCTTAGTTGATTTTAAAGGTATTTTGCATTAAAAACCATTTTAAAATAATATGCTAACTACAAATAAGTGATACGTCCTTTTGTTGCATTTATAGCACAAAAAATGTTTTTTTTTAGAGTTTAAGGGTTGTAAATTAATTATTTTTTTTAATTCTTTGAAAAACATTTTTAGCATAGATATATATTTGTATGAAAAATATGTTAATATTATATACAAGAATATACGTGTAGGATTTTGCTCAGGAAGATACACCTATCTTAAAATTCTGTAAAAGTTGTTTTTCCTTTAGTATGCATTAAAATACAAGAAACCAACCAACAGGGTGAATCTCGCGCCACACTACTCGTTCCTGTAAAACGCGTTTTGCCTTTAATATACTTAATGTACTAATTGCCAACATGCAGGGTGAAAGTATTCGATTCAATTTCCAATTGAAAAGGGTCGAACAACGTTTTCTTCAAGTGTAGAATGATAATTTTTAACCTTTCCTATCGAAGTAATTTTTAAATTTTCATTCATTAGAACATATTAAGATAGTAATTAAATTTAGCGGAATGAAAACAAAACTAAGGTGGCTATTGGCAAAACATATTTGAAATTTTGTTTTTATTAAGATAGGCGAATACCCAAAATTCTAAAATTTTTACTATTACTTTAATCTTTTCAGAATTTAGGCATAGTGATTTTAAATATAATGAACAATGCTTTTTGAGCAATTTTTTTATTTAAATATAATTGATTTATTTTAAACGGTGTTTTTCAACTAAAAAAAGGGGTTTACGCCAACACTTCTAGCATAAAAAGTTTAACATTAATTTACCTGTAATTTTTCACATATGCTATTTCAATATATATCTGTGCCATGAACCTCTAACATCTGGTGTAAGTATACAAGTTTTTTTTTTTAATGTTCAAGTGTAAGTTAATCGAAAAAAAATCCTTTTTTATGGGTAATTTATAACATTTTTCTTAATAACTTTTTTCTTGTAATTTGTATGTAACTCTAGAGGGTCATTGCACGCATCAGTTCAAAACGAAGAATTTAACACATAAATGTTCATAGGATAAAAATTCAATGTGGTAGACTTGTTGGCGTAAACCTCTTTTTTTAGTAGAAAAACACCGTTTAAAATAAATCAATTATATTTAAATAAAAACAAAAGCCTAAATAGTATTATTCATTATATTTGAAATCACTATGCCAAATTTGGAAAAGATTAAAGCAATAGTAAAAATTTTAGAATTTTGGGAAATTTTGGGTATTCGCCTAATTTAAGTCATTTTATGTAAGGAATTTCTATTCTAAGATAACGAAAATGATTTTATTTTAGATGCGACTTGAAATTCAAGGCTCCATGCGTTCCTTTTATCCCCGGAATAGCAATAACAGTCAACATCTATTTGATTTTCAAGTTATCTGTTCTCACCTTAGTACGATTTCTTATATGGATGAGTATAGGTAAGATTGGATTTTTTAAAAATAATATTAATAAAATACTTAGCATTTTAAGATCACTTAAAATTTTCGTTGTTTAAATACATTTGTTTAATTTTTTGATCATGCGAAATACCATTTTAAACTGGATTTTTTCGTAATACTTAGGTTTCTTTTACAATTTAAGCATTATATTCTGTATTTATGTATTTATAAATGACAAATTCATTTTATTTCTAGTCAAGTTTGTTCCCATTTACGTTAAAAGAATTTAAATTAATATTTCAGAAAGTTTTTATACGTAGTTAAATGTTTCTTAGTTCTTATAAAAATAATACTCCCCTTATGCCTAAAGTAGAGAGTCAATAACACATTTTTAAATTGTTTCTAAGTTTATCGTCGCAATATAGCTACGCAAGTGCTAATAGCGACGGACGTCTTAATTTAGAGCCACAGTCAAATGACGAGCTGACACCTAAATATGCACTTAACGCAGCATTTTAATTTCATCGTACTCGGCATCATTATTTTGAATCATGTTTAACTTGCATTTCCTCTGCAGAGGATATTTTTGCTTTTGGCAGCATAAACTGTTTTAGTGGTCTGCAGTGTTTTTGACAATGTCTGGTCTTGAACCAGGGGTCTTTCGCACTCAAGGCAAGCGCCTTACCGACGGGGCCCCCAAAGATTCTCGTGTTATTGATGATGCTTATGTTCACATGTTTACCCCCTTCTTGTTGTAGACAAGTATGGTAGATTCAAATAGCACTACATCAAATATTAAAATTTTCATGTACGTGCATGACATGTTATAACTTAAACACCCTCAAATTCTTATATTCTTAAACCTAATTAAACTTAATAATTTAAATTACTTTTTTCACATATCCTTAATATCACGTATAAATATCTTTAACATCCCAAACATATCCTGGGTCCGCCAAACAGTAGCCCAGATCGTTCTTTCTCACAGAACTTTTCTGAATCATCCGCCTACACGTTGACTTTTCTAAAGCTTTCGTATAGCAAATTCTTAACTCTGATTGGTCAGTGACGAAGCGATCGACACTTCTTGCCATATTTGTGGAGCACTTCGCCACGAACTGTCTTTGAGTCTAGACACTGAAGTCTATCACATCCTGATGAGCAGTTGACACAATAAAAGATTTAATTCTATCTAAGTTTCCCTTTCAATTTATTTTACAACATGCATAAACCATTTATTACATTTTAAACTATCTCTCCATAGGTATGTTCATGTATTTCTGGTACGGAATCAAAAACAGCACGCTGGAGGTTCAAACAGAAAAACCATTGGAGCTACAAATACCACAAGACCAGCAGGCTAACCAAATGTACGCACCAGACCCCAACCAACAATACTACGCGCAGGGTGACGTCGGCAACGTGGCCGGAAGTGACGCATGGCAAGAGGAGGAGTCATACGCAGCCCCGCCCAGCAATAACGGTTACGTCAATCCGCATCACGATCCGCTAGCCTCGGACCCATGGAGCGATCCACTGGCTACTGATCCATGGTCGAAATATGACTAAGTTAAGAAGAAAATGTGCTAACTAATATTAGTGTTTAAGAAATTGAGTTTAGGTTGTGTGGAGGGGGAGATGTCTGGATATTTATTAAGATTCTTTTTTTCCGGTTTTCTTCGTTGTTTTTGGTGCAAAATATCTGGACATTTCCCGTGTTATGTGACTGGAATATGCAAATTAACATACATCGATTGAAATGATCAGCAATTGGACTTTACGATGACGCGATATGCATTTGTAGATATTTATATTTGTAAAGATTATGTGAAGAAGAGATTCAGGCCCCGGATTCGTGCTAAATATTTCACATTTGAACGTTACATTTCACTTTTTAAGTTAATTTTTAAATTAAAAAGTTAACACTACTTAATTTCTTGCAATTATGAAATTGAGAGTTGAAACTAATTTTTGCAAAATGACACGTCTCTAACTGGGTAATTTTAATTTGGGTCTGAAGTGTGAATTGCCAAACTGTTTGTAATTTGAAGATTCAAGATTTTTGGGTTGCGCAATTTCCATAGCAACAAATGCCACTTGCTACGATTGTAATGCGTTTGATATGTAAATAAGGGATACTTTACATATTGTAGTGCAAAGTCAAATGTGGAATGAAAAAAACCTGATAAATTGCGAAGTAATATTTCACTTTTGATGGATAGACGGGCAAAATCAATACCACCTATATTAGAGGGCTGGCGAACTAAATGCTTGACGTCAAATTAGTGGACCGATTCCGTGGTTTTGACCAATGATCATTCGTGACTAGATCTTGTATTTGAATAAATTTCTAAGATAAGATGAATCAAGATGCGACGTCATCTTAAGATACGACGTTATTGGTCAACAAATCGAAATTGGTCTACTAGTGTGACGCTGTGTTGCTTAGTTCTTCGGCCTTTTAATCTAGGTGGTATTGGCAAAATTGGCCCATGCCGGGCTAATAGATTTTTAGAATGGATTATATATAGATCTTTCGAAGCATGACAAACACTTCAGATCCCGACTTTACCTTTCAACATAATTTTTTTTTGCCAGAATATTTGATTTCTTTTTATAACAAAAACACATTTTATTTTGAAATGCAGTAGTTCGCAACGTTGTACAAATATGCAAGAATATTGTAATATATTACTGACAAGGAAACTTCCTTCCTTTTAATCTGTAATACTTTTAGATGTAAACGCATGTTACATTCTGATGTATAGCTCAAATTACACAGTTACAGTTAACACCTGGTAACCGCAGTGTTAGGATTTGAACTAACACACAAAAATAAATCTAATAATAAGAATGCGGCTAGATTTTGTGAAGTTATTGCAGCTATAGAGCTTAATAGTCGCAATAGTGCATGCTAAAGCGGTTTACGTTAAGGGGCCTCAAACCCCCAAATATACATTTCATTCATTCTATTATACATCATAAGTTATTTTTATTACATTTTATTGCATTTATTTTAATTCGGTGCAATTAAAACAAACAGTATTGTACAATACATTAAGTTTTTGTGTTAATTTTTACTGGTATCTTGCACACAAAAACAAAGCTTTTCTATTATACACTACAAATAACAATGTAATGCAAATTTTTAGCACGAAGAATGAACACTGTTTTGAATTGACTGCCTAAAAACTGTGTGATAAATGATATTGTATAGAATAGACCATTTTTATTGTTAAAATATATTCTATATATGAAAATAATGTTTAAGTATAACTATGCAGAATTGACAGCGGAAACTTGTATGTTACACTTAAATGTTTGCGTTAAACCAATTAAGTAATATTTATATGGTTATTTATAATTTAATTATGTGTTAAAATATACTAATTTAATTAGGTGTATTTAGATATTCTGACTTGGTAAAGTATTAAAAGTATTTTATCTACATTAATGTTTTGATTGTTGTTAATGTAATTTTTTTAAAAAAAAACTTTTATTGTGTAGTTTATGAAAAGTTTAATTGAAAACAATTGTAAATAGAAATACAATTTTCTTATTACCTATAAATCATATTTATAATGGGAATTTCTTAGGAAACGTTGTATAAAATTAGTCAAACTTATTTTCAATTGGATAAATCGTAAGATCAATTTTCCCTCACACTGCAAGGTCAAAAATATATCGGCAGATTAAAGAATGAAACATAATACTTGATATCATCTTAGAACTGCTAATATAACTACTGTCACACTATTTCAGACACTTTTAGAATAGAGGTGCATTGAGATATAATATTGCATCTTAGAGATGTATTTCTTCACTAACGATCAGGTATTCCCTCTTATAGTTATGTATATATTATGATTTAACAAAGTGTCTGAAAAAATATCAGTTTTTGAACGGCGGTTAACATATATTTAAAGAAAAATAATTCAAATTTAAAATTTAGTTGCAATGAGATGTTTTTAAGTATTAAACCTATGATCAAACATTTTGACATAGCATTAAAATAATACGTAGAAAAAAGCAATTATTTTTGGCGGAAAAATGTGGTAAATTTGCAAAATTTATTTAAATACTAATCGAATAAAAAAATAATTGGCTAAATCCTTGTCCATGTGCATTTTTGCTCTTAACGGAGCTTTACACCTCTTAGCAAAATTAAAGACCGTGTATGACTGTAAAACTAGCTATTTGTAAAGATACATATAAATTGAATGTTTTCTAATACATGTATAGTATTAACGCTAGAAATACTAATACGAAAAATCGCAGTTAAGTTTCTCAGGTCATTTTGAAAAAAAAAAAAAATGTCTATGCAAGCCAAGAGTGTTTTCAAAATGTTAAAAAATAGCTGTACTATAAAGCATTTAGATGCTGTTTACATTAGTGATAATAAATTGGTAAAAAAATATTTTAGTAAAATTGTAAGTTTCACTAAAACCTTGTTGCTAGTAATGTATGTGCACGAAAAAAATCACAAGGGAAATTTTTGAAACATTTTTACATAATTTTAAGGCGTTATTTGTGAAAGTATACTTCCAATGTATTTTCTGTCACTGTGAACTTTTTCATAAGAAATACTGCATCTCAATGTTTAAGTGTGTCGATATTTACTGTATTAGAAAAGCGGAGTGTGTGTAAATATATGAATTTAAAGTTTTTTCGCAAAATATCTATGGACTAAATATCTATTAATTGGAAAAATACAAAGGTTTAGATCCAAAAACATAAATTTGTATTATTGCTTTATTTTGTTCTTATAAGTATTATAAATGTTATTAATGTTTTACTTAAGCATTATTTCATGCTCGCAATTAAAAAAAGTTTAAAAACTATGCAAAACTTGCACAATGTAAATAATTTATAAATTAACTTCTATAACCATGTTTTAATTTATAAAATTTAAATTGCTTAAGTATGTATGTTTTAACGTTTATGTCAAAATATAAAAGTTCATATTTTTATCGTTATTTATTATTTATATATGTTTTTTAATATTTAATATTTTAATATTTTTTATATTTTATTTTATATTTTGTATTTTAATATTTTTTTATACCATTTTATATCATTTTTTCTGAATTTGTATATTTGTTTCCCAATAGTTTTAATAATTGGAGTTACTTTCATTAAAAGATGCATGATATTATTATTGATTGATGATTCATATTTTAAAAGACTTTCTATTATAAGAAATAAACCAGTTAAATAAGTTTTCTTTGAAAATCAAAGAATTAAATACTAGATAATCCAAACTTATAAAAAATACTAGAAATTGACGAACCAAACGAAAAAGAAAACACAAGTTAGGTGCTAGGCTCTCTTAAATTACTTCAAATTTTTTAATTTACTAATAAGTTATTTTTATTTTACTAATTTATTAGATAACTAAAATAACATAATTTTAAAATTATTATTTATTTAAACTATTATTTATTGCACACCTACCACGATAGTGCCTTGGTTGTATATTATCCTATAAGCTACATATCAACACTTGCCAAATATAATTTAGTTGCAGCCATGACGCTGCATTTAGATTGAAATATAAGTTTTGTAAAATAAAAGTGAAGATTAAAAGTTTAGTTTAGGAGCTGCTGACAGGTTAAAGTTTGATTATTTCAAATCTCACAACGAGAGAGCTTAAAACAGCAAGGCAGAAGCATAACCAATATTGCACAAGAGAGATTGTGATTTGAATTTATGTTGCAGCACAATGTTTTGTATATAGTTTGTAATTTCAATTATA